>CP092881.1:37311235-37619657 GCA_030710605.1 Cordylochernes scorpioides | reverse complement strand
CTAAGGAACATTTTTAAAACAATATTTTCAGGCAAACATCCACTCCCTACTTATCAAGATTAATTAATACTATTTTCCACCAAAACTACTGAATAAACCATTGGGAAAAAAAAGTTAAGGAAAGTTATCATGCATCATACAATTTTTAAAGAAAAAAAAAAGAATCACTTAAAATAAGTAAAATACCAAATAAAAAAATTAAATAGATCCTACGTCCTTTCAATTAAGTTTTAAAAGGTGTCAATTTGGTTTATGAAAGTTTCAACTAAAATTTAAAATTTGGTTATTAAAATGTCATTAGAAAAATTAAAACATATGTCAACATTGGAGCTTAATTTTAATTAAATTCACACAACTAACAGAATAATCTTATAAGTTTCACAATCGATAACAATCTTGTTGCGTGGTATTTGTTTACATCAGGTTAGTTTTGTGTGCCGCTAATTAAGTGTTTCGATTTATAAATATAGAGAGATACATATAGAATAGCGATATTTACTATCTTTCAGTGTTCATTTTACATAACCAAAGCGAATATCAGATTTGTAATAGTATTCTTATGTTAAATTTATTTAGGATTCTTTAGTATTAAAATAAGAAATGAGAAATGAAATTCTTTATGAGTTATAAATGAGGGACCATAACACCATAATCCAAAAATGTATTTCCTTCCCCTCTAAAAAAGAGGTATAACAATTTTTATTAAAAAATAAATGAATTGTTGATACTCATTCCGATAGAATGCAGCAACTTTCAGTTGCACAATAAGGAGATGCCCCCTTTTTTTAAATTTTAATTCAGTTATTTATAACTTGTACTAATCAGTTCTGTTTGACACATCAAACTGATTCACTTTACTGGAGAAGTAAAAGTTTCCTCAAGAATTCAAAAATTAATTATGAATAGAGGATATAATAGGTAAAATAGATAGTTATAAAAAAAAAGGGGATTTGTTAGCATTTTTCAGATTTTATCAGTAGAATCCATATTCAGGATTGAGTAATCCAAACTGCCGTCTAAATTATTTTATACTTTATGTTATATACTTGGTCCTCATTGTCTTTTCATTCCTTCGAATCACTCAACAGTTTTACTTCAACTTAAGAAAATGTTTCATTCTATCCTTTCATCAATCTTTCTATCAACTAGAATATTTACAAATGAAAAATTTACAATTTACTGAGCATCACAATTTGAGCTAGTCAGATCTAACTTAAAATAGAAAAGATTACAAAGTCTGTAATGACTAAAAATATTGCAAAAGTATAAAAACAATAAAAAATAAATGTAATAAGACTTTTGCAAAGTCTGTAATGTGCTAAACTTAAGAATTTCTATCATATAGGTGAACGTGTGCTAGCCTCTTTTGGTTAAAATCTGTCAACTGTAAGGATTATTTAAGATTTATAATAAAGATTTTTTTACTCTCTCTTTATTGTGTTTTTTCAAAAGTAAAGACCTATCAAAATAGAAGCAAAAAGTTTGTACCACATGTTCACGATATTAAAGAATTGGGTCATTGACAATGCCACAACACTAGCTTTGTCAAATTGAGGATGTCCACCTGGAGATTATGGTTTTGTACTTTGGCCCTTGTCAGTCCTTGGTCACTTTGTGTGACCTATAAGGGATTCAACAACAACAAAGCCTTTATTAAGGACACACGTCCCATACAGGGTTCTACAAGAAAGGTAAACAGAAATAAACATAACAGTTATCTACAAAAAGTGGGGAGTAACGTCAACCTTTCATCAAGTTGGATCCATCTTCTGTGTTACGCCTATTGTCTGTGCTGTTCTCCAGAATTTGTGAAAAGCCAATGTACTAGACATGCTTTTTACTACCTTTGCCAATAAAACATTTGGCCAATTGTCATCATAAGCAATATTTTGATGGAGAATTACTCTTTCATCCTCCAAAGCCGGACAGTGAAACATGTACTTGAAATATAGATGCAAATAAAATTGTAATTGAATTAAATAAATTTTAAAATATTTGCAAAGTTTCTTTATTCAGATATTGGGAGGTAAGCTTTCACATGGTCGTGCTTCATCAGGCCACTAGCTCCGCAAAGGCATGCAACACACATACAATAGAGATTCACAGAAATGCATTTTCAAAAAATCAAATATAAAAATAGTTTCCAGTTGTAGAGGGTAGACAGAGTTGAGAAACAAGCAGAACGCCATATACACGATCTTCCGACAATGCAATGCCTCTTACATAGGAGAGACCAGCAGATCAATAGATAGAAGCAGATCAAGAACATAGCCATAATATCAGAAACCAATATAACAAATCCTTAATATTCCAGCACGAAAATTCTACAGGTCATCAATTCAGCCTACAAGATGTCACTTCCATAGCATATTCTCCAAATACAATAGACTCATTCTAGAATCATTAATCTCCAAAGACAATAACAACATAAACAGAAGAATTGATCTGCCCCAACAGTTCCAGCATATTCAACGCAGATAATCCCACCCCCATTGAAACTGTCCCCCTAACCCTCTACAACTGGAAAACTATTTTTATATTTGATTTTTTTGAAAATGTATTATGTGAATCTCTATTGTATGTGTGTTGCACGCCTTTGCGGAGCCAGTGGCCTGATGAAGCGCGACCGTGCGAAAGCTTACCTCCCAATATCTGAATAAAGAAACTCTGAAAATATTTTTTATATTTATTTAATTCAAGTAAAACATGTGGAAAGTCATGGCTAAATTCTCTATTGCACAGAGGGCACTTGAAGTTCTTAGATTTTGTTGTTGTGCATAGATTTTTTTACCTTTTTAAATAAAATCTTCTATAAAATCAATAAGTTCTATTATCCCACAAAAATTATTTATTATACATTGCTACACACACATCTACACTTCACCAGCAACTCACTGAAGACATTTTTTTATATATATATACATTCTTCAGATATGCAAATAAATCTAATAAAAAAAATACTTTTTACAATAAGGAATTTGCATACATAACTTCTAACAGCTTGAACAATTTACATATTTTCTTCCAAGAAATTTCAAGATGATCACCTTCAACAGATTTCAATAATAGAACATGATTATATATGCTTAAATAGTAAAAAAAAAAAAGAATTCTCACTTAGGCAACGCATTGCTTTACAATCATTGGGATATCATTGTTGAGGAACACTCCATAGTAGTTAATGTATGAAGATGCTTATAGTGAGAATAAAGTACAGTTTCTTATTCTATCATAGTCCAACTGTATAGACTGGTTCTAATAACTAGAGGAATGTTTCTTTGTAAAGTATTGGAATCTCCTTATAAAAGATTCATGAAACTCTGCATTGACAAAAGAGGTGGCCAAATTTGATAAGGCAAATATGCTTGCCTGCTAGCAAGTCTGTTAAAACAGATGACATATATATAAATTTTGTTTATTTTACTTTTTAATGATCTATTTCCTCCCACTAAAATACCCTCTGATTTAGTTATCATGTAAATTGTATTCCTAATCCAAACTGTGCACATTATCATTGATGGTAAATAATTATTTACTCAAAGTCTGATGACCATCAAAATGTGTATTCCCCTTCCACAGCGCAGCATTCATTGCGCAGGATCACATGCCCAAGGTACTAATCACTGGAGCGTCAGGCCTCCTAGGCCGCGCCATCCTGCGCCACTTCAACCAAGCCGGCTGGGCCACCCTGGGCCTGGCATTCTCTCGGGCCAAGGAACCTCTCAAGAAGGTGGATTTAACCAATAAGGAAGAAGTTCGGGCTGTCTTTGAGAATTTTAAGGTAATGACATCATTCCTTATTATTATTATTAATATTTTAATAAGGCACACAATTTGGATTGTAGATTAGAAACAAAAGGTAATAACACCAAAAATCCAATTATTTTAATATAATAAACAATCAACAATCTTGGTTTAATGCATCCATAATTGTAGGTATAGGGATAGAAGTAAACATGGATTCAACATCTAAAGATATATTTTTTTCATTTCCATTTAGCTTCATGTCAATAATATCTTCTTTGAATTCATAGGAGTTAACGATTTCATTTTCATTCCATTCCTGAAAATGAACTTATCATACAATACTAACATTATTCCCAAATCAGCAATCCTATTTATTTATATGGATTTGGTCTTATTACCTTCTGTATTATTATTATCGCATGTGTCATTACACTGTGTCATGGAAGACTATAAAGATTGATTTTGTCCAAGCTTAGATGAGGATTTTAGCACAAATCCTGCCTAGTGGCCCCCATGCACAAGAAAAGCTGGTACTTCTCCCAGATTGGGGACTGTTGCCGTAGGTTGGTTATCCAGAGGCCTAAGGCCTTCTAGGAGGTGGCAGTTGGCCTTCTTTGACATGTTCTTCTTTGTGGATATCACAGCTGGGTTTGAGGTGAGGTACCACACCGTGTGGCCTTAGTGTGGCCTTAATAGTCGCAGTACCCTCTCCTTTAAGCTGGATATATAATGTATGTATGTTGTGAAATATATGAAGCAATCCATATGGGATACATTAATTATGAAACACTTATCTTGGATTAAATTTTATTTTTCTCTCTTTAATGTTTCATTGTGGCTGATTGCCCACCTTCCTCTAAGAAAAATTCTGAAAGGAACACTCTATCTACAGTAAAGTACAAGAGAATCCAAGAGATGGACTGCCCCTAATCCCTGATGAGGCCATATCTTCAAATATTTTTAATTACAGTTGTAATTCATGGTAAACGGTTTGCGGATTTCGACAAATTAGAAGGAAGAATCATATATCGCCGCAACTCTTTTTATTATTATAGCGGTTAAGGAAGCTTTCGGGCAAGCCCTTCTTCAGCTAATTTAATTGTACAAACAAAGAGAGATTATATATCGTTTTTAAAATAAATCAAAATAAACGAAAAGAAATTTACCACGCCCCTATCGCCCTCGTTTCAATAGCACCGCGTGGCCACGTTATGTCTGATCCTAACTTCAAATGTAATATGGTACAAAAATATCTTAAAAGAAAGTTACCTAATTGAATAAATATAAAGAATCAACTATAAACAGTTCAAAAAATTTTTTTAGGATAGAAGGGGGACGTACTGTGATGGCAACTGTATACTTTTGTTTAATGATTTAGGGTGCTTCATGGTTTCTATTGCTTCAAGAATGAGTCTTTGGGTTTTAGTTTTGGCATTTGTATGGATTTGTAAAATCAAGAGATCTTTCAATCAGAATCAAAGAACACCAAAGAAACATCTCCAAACTAAACCCAAACTCCTTAATTGTTGACCACGTCAGAGAAACCGGACACACTCCAGACTTCAATAATACCAGAATCCTCCATACAAATGCCAAAACTAAAACCCAAAGACTCATTCTTGAAGCAATAGAAACCATGAAGCACCCTAAATCATTAAACAAAAGTATACAGTTGCCATCACAGTACGTCCCCCTTCTATCCTAAAAATTTTTTTGAACTGTTTATAGTTGATTCTTTATATTTATTCAATTAGGTAACTTTCTTTTAAGATATTTTTGTACCATATTACATTTGAAGTTAGGATCAGAC
Source organism: Cordylochernes scorpioides (assembly GCA_030710605.1). Taxonomy (NCBI): domain Eukaryota; kingdom Metazoa; phylum Arthropoda; class Arachnida; order Pseudoscorpiones; family Chernetidae; genus Cordylochernes; species Cordylochernes scorpioides. The sequence goes on along the minus strand of CP092881.1, from coordinate 37,614,100 downwards.
ATAACGTGGCCACGCGGTGCTATTGAAACGAGGGCGATAGGGGCGTGGTAAATTTCTTTTCGTTTATTTTGATTTATTTTAAAAACGATATATAATCTCTCTTTGTTTGTACAATTAAATTAGCTGAAGAAGGGCTTGCCCGAAAGCTTCCTTAACCGCTATAATAATAAAAAGAGTTGCGGCGATATATGATTCTTCCTTCTAAGTTGTAATTGTAGAAGAAAAAAGTATTTGAATTAAATCAAAATGTTTAAAATTGTTTACACAAAATATATGTTTGTTTTTTTTTACACTCAATAGTTCAATGGTACCTTGCCATTGCCAAGACCAACCCACCATAATGTTCATGACCTTGTGTGACAAACACTTTCTAGAGCAAAGCAATTAAAGCAAATCTTTAACTGATAAGCAACCAACTTCCTGATTCACCACTTTATATAAAAAAAAGTAAATTAATTAGATTTGTTCTCCAGTCCAGTTTCCATTGACAATTAACATAATTTTATTGACATCTTGTCAATACATGCAAAAGTGCACAGTGAGTGCACTATTTTAAAAATATAATTATATAAATGCATAACACTATGTACAATGAATATGGCCTTTCTGCCACCACTGCAGAGTTTCCATTGAGAGATCAAGTCAGGAGAGGTTCTGAGCATTCTTGTATCTTTTAACGGAAGATTGTACCAAATATAAGGAGAGTTTTCCCTACGCTTTCAAACATTGGTGTCAGTATCTATGTGTAGCAAACATGATACAGCATGGTCCTAACATCTTTTCCTTCTTTATAATGTTCTATTTAAGTGTTTCTCGCTCTTTTTGCTGAGTTGAAGGTAAAATTCTCTCAGATTGGCACCAATGGACTGTAAAATGTGACAAAGAGGCCTCATCTTGATGACATTTAGTTCAGATTGGGAAGATCTTGGAACCTCACTGATGGCTGTTACCTAACTTGTGTTGCAGCCAGATGTGGTGGTCCACTCGGCAGCAGAGCGAAGGCCCAACAAGGTGGAGGAAGACCTGGAGCAGAGCCACAGACTGAATGTGGACAGCTCGGCTCACATCGCTGCACTGGCCAGTAATGTCATCCCAGCATTCTATTTCAACTAAGATGTCCTTTTTTGTGCTAAGAATAGATAAAATTTAACGATAGCGAGTTTCTTCTCTATTATTTATTTCAATAAAGAAACTTGTCGCCGTTAGCTTTTATCACTTCGTACAATGATAACAACAATGATAACCAGTGATTACTCCCCTTGTAAGATGTCTTTTTTATTATCCCTAGTACATGTGGCACAGGCCATAATAAGCCCATAGTAGTGGGTAGTTACTGCAGGTCTACACACACATGTGGAAAGCAGTTCAGCTTTTGCACTTACAAGTGTGTCAGAGCTTCTCGTGTAGTTACTTGCACTCACTGGTGGGGTTGGACTTTTGCAAGGATCAGGTGCCAATGCTGGATTTGATCCTAGGTCATATGACTGTTGAAAATCAACGATTTATTCCATTCTTTCACTGACCTTAAGATTCTGACTTTGGGAACTCTATTAAAAGATATAAATTAATTTAAAATTTGACAATAAGAATTATTTTGTTATTGTACAAAAGCAAAATTTCAAGCAAAGATGCTCTTCTGCTGGCTAATCAAAGGTAAAAGAAGAAATACAGGCTGTTTATAATAATCAAATGTTTACCTGCACACGTGAGGGCATGTGTGTATTGTGACCATTTGAAATAAAAACATTGAAATTTATTTAAAATGCTCATTATCTTATGTATTTACAAAAATTTGGAAATACAGTAAAACCTGTCTATAATGCCCCTTCTTGGGACTCACCAAAATAGGGTGCTATAGACAGGTCACTTTAAATGTAAATCATATCGTACTATGTATTTAAAATCGGGCGCTATTTTGATCTAATTTATGCCTTTTTAATTAAAGATTTTTTTTATGGATTGCTCTATTTTCAAAACAATATCATTATATAATATATAAAAATGAACCTGATAAGGCACAATTTGGATTATAGATTATAAACACAAGATAATAAAACCAAATAAATAAATAAATAGTGTGTGATTATCTGCTATCTTGTTTACACACTTGAGAGAGAGATAACAGTAACTATTTAAAACATGCTGTGGTAAAATTTCTCATTCAGTACTTTTGTCTGAAGATGGTAACAACACTGTTACCGAAACATCACACACTATTTATTTATTTGGATTTGGTCTTATTACCTTTTGTTTAAAAATGAACGTGTAAGATAAAGAGAATCTTCCCTTACAACGAACCTGAAATAATCCCCATTTTTATTTTATAATACAGTTAGCTATGACTATAACAAACCATGTCTATAGTGAACCACAGGTGCCATTGCTACAGAGTGGTTTTACTGCTCTATATTTATTATATAATTATATAGAATATCTTTCCTTGAAAAATGCGACAGAGGGTTGTTGAAATAAATATTAAGAATGGCTGAAGGGTCGATTTAAAACAAAAAATATATATCTATGAATCCACAACCGGCAAAAAAAAAAAAAGTTTTTCTATACTCCAAATGTTTAGTTAGAAAAATAAGAGTAAACTTAACAATGCTGCAATGTTTAAATAGCCCCTCTCAAATATTTTGAACTCAATTGAAATTTGCCATGCCTATATTACTATCAAAAAATAATAACAAAACTCAGTGGAATTTGGACCTATACACAGCAAAATCTTGCCAAAAGAAACCAGGGATATAGCACTCTATTACAACTTAAAATAATCTACATATTAGGGGCATCATTAAATGAACCATGGCTATAGTGACCAAAAAGTTCCTATGGAGTTCACTAGAGCTAGGTTGTATTGTAATGGGTTTCACATAAATGGGAACTAAATTTACTTTCATCAAAATCCTTGAAATTTCCTGTTGGAAATGTCTCGATGCTTGGAAACAGAGGAAGACATTTCAAATAATGAAAACATTTAGACACTAATGTTTCTTTCACATATATATACACACACACACACAAAAGCCTTTATTAAGACACACAGGTCTTACAGAGGATTCTCCTTGGGGTTACAAGACGGAGAAACCTATGAAAGTGGGAAATAAAAATGGAGAAAGATTATATACATATGGTAAATATATACAGATTATAAGAAAGAATAAAAAAATAAAAATTGGAAATATGGATGGGAGAAGTGGAGAGCGAAAAGAGGAAAGAAAACAGGTATTTACATATGGAACAAGTCACTTTCACATATATATCAAACTTCTACTTTCCTTACTGCAGTGAAAAAATATTGAGAGGGCTTGGTTCATAAATGGCGAATCCTCCCAACAGTTTTGCCAGTTTTCACAGAAAGTAGAAGTTTGATATATGGGTGAAAGAAACATTCACGTCTAAATGTTTTCATTTGCTGTATATTGATGGCACATTATTGCCTTATATTATTTTCTTCTTCTTTTTTCTTATCTCCACTCAATCATATTAGTGTATCAAGCTTGTAGAGCTTGAGACTTTTGATAGTGTGGGTGAAGTAGAGTGCGTCTGCCTTTGTCATTAAGACTGGGAGCACTACTCAGTGGCAGGCCGATTTAGCTCCAAAAGAAATGTCCGCCTCTGACATGAGGAACAGACACCATGTGCAGCCGCTCTTAACATGAAGTACAGACGTATCCTGTATCTCTGGATCAGGAGCCCTTACAGGGTACTATCAGCCAGGCCAGCTGAGCCCTGGTTTTTTAGTGATCTTGTTACTGCTCCCCTTCCTCCTTTTTCATCCGGGTTTGGGACCGGCAAAGGCGGAGTTTTATATGATTTTAAATAATGCCAGTCAAAAACCCAGCAAGACTATCCCATGTATTTGTATATACCGTATGTACTTGGAGGAGGGTGAGGGGTAGGTAACAACAGGTAGAGGTGTAGAGCACTAGAAGTGCTAGAAGGGACTCTATTGACAAAGTGTAACGACTGTGTCCAGAGGAGTCCAAGGCTGGACTAATCTTCATCAGCACGGACTATGCCTTCGACGGCTCCAACCCTCCCTATGCTGAGGATGCTCCCCCCAATCCCATCAACACCTATGGCAAGACCAAGGTGGCTGCTGAGAAAGTCATCATAGAAACTTATCCAGGTCTGGATCTCATTCCTTAGCTCACCCTTTTCTTCCTGCCCAAGATTTTAATCAAAGGAAAACTCCTTTGTGATTCTTATTTTAAAATAATTTTCTAACAGTTACCTACTCTGTAATGAGAACAATATATCTGGAGAGCCTGGCTTATCAATGGTGAATCCTCCCAGTGGTTTTGCCATTTTAATCTACCAGACCACTCTACTATTGTATTGGGTCCCCCCCAATACAATATTAGAGTCACTTTATTGAAATTGTCCCATAGAGGTCACTTCATTGAAATTCATGGTAAATATATTTGAGTAACTATGAACTGAAGCCTCTGGAACTGTAGCAATGTATATATTGTGAGGTAAAAAGATCAATATGATGCTCTCCAACTTGTTTAAAATCTATGGACATAAACAACTTGTGTTAAAGATTGCAGACCAAAGAGAAATAAACGCATCTGGTAAAAATAAAAGAAACAGATAAAAGAAAGGAATTTGACCAGGATGCTAAGTGAATTGCCAACATGAACTCCAACCTTCACTGAGAGTGGCCCCAACTATCTGCCATTGATAAAATTAGTGTTATACAACTTTGATTTCATATAGATTTGATTAATATAGTTTGAAATTTGGATATATTATCTTTAAAAATGAAGGCACTTCTCTCCCAAAAACAGAAAATTAATTTATTTCTTTTCTTCTCAGTCAAGGTCTTTAGAAGGATTTGCATATTTTAGTCCTCTTATTGATGTGTGGCAAGAAGTAACGGTGAGCTCCACCGCAATGGACATAATAATCCATCATAAATTGCTTGCCCATCCCATGGAGCTCAGAGTTACCTATGGCATGCAACAAGAAGATGATAAACATTTTTGTGTGTAAAGATCATTACTGAGAAAAGATGAAATTTTAAAATGTTTCTGTCTGAAATGTCCTAAATTTCCAAAGAAATAAGAATGCTGCTTAGGTATACCTTTGTATATTTTAGTAATTGTAACAAATAATATTTTTTATGGCGAAGAAATCATTTATTTTTATAATTTAACTAGCGGATGTACCCGGCTTCGCCCGTGTTTTACCCGAGTAAAGGTTTGTCTAACGAATCTCTCGATAAAGTGAACATTTTTTTCCCGGTCCCTTGAAAAATACTCGATAAGTTGAATAAAATCAATATTAATCGGTACCCGAGTAAAGGTTTGTCTAACGAACATTTGTTAAAACAATTCTCTATAAACTTATTAAAAAAATAATAGATATATTTTGATAATTTGAAACTCGTAAATTTGAATCTCTCGATAAAGTGATAATTTTTTCCCGGTGCCTGTGTGCCGTGTCATTCTGAATTTTGTCTTTCCTAATTTTCTACATTACAAAATCATCGTTTTATCTAGTGAACATTTTTTCCTGGTCCCTTGAAAAATACTCGATAAGTTGAATAAAATCATGGTCGTTTATGGAAGATGGACGAAGTTCCCGGAGGTCACCCGCGAGGCTTTTTTTCTTGTCTACTTGGCACAGTTGTGTCACCAACTCTGCCCCCGCGCGCCAGGACATCTTGACCCCTCTGATTGGTCGGTGGGTACTTGGACTGTCCATCCGGCCGGCGGCCGGACGATTACATTCTCTCGAAGAGGTGGGGCAGACCTAAGCCTATCTCTGTCGCAAGGTGGCGCTGCTTGCGAGTTAAAGCTACAAATCTGCAAATAACTCTAAGGATATTCAAGATATTCAAGAAATTATTTTTCAAAAACCTTTCCGGGGATATACCTAATAATATCCCAAAATTTCACGGCGATTGGATGTATGGTTTTTGAATCTATAGAGTACACACACAGACAGACATTCATTTTTATATATATACTAGCGAACCCGGCCACGCGGTGCTGTGGCTAAATTGGAATATGTTAAATTAACATTATATTAAACTATTCAGTACAGTAAAGTTAATATTCACTTATAAAGATAAAAATGTTTTAGCCGATCTAAAGCCCTACGGGATTGAGAATGGAACGTTACGTTAAATTTTCAAAGTGATTTTTATATATATAGATAATATAGCCCTTCATTGTAATCATTGATTATAATCACTGCATTAATAAATGTCAGTGAACTCGTTTATATGTATTGTTTTTTGTTTTCGAGATATTCTAATAGAACGTTCTCACATTTTCTGTAAAATATTTACATATGCACAAACACAGAATATAATCACTATGTCTTAATTTCGCTAGAATTATTGTTATAAATATTATTCTAAAATAATTCGCCAGAAATCGTCCGGGTAGTATACTAAACAACTCCCCAAAGTTTCATGGCAAACATCTAAAATAAAATAATACTCTTAATACTTTGCCACAATATTAAAAAGAGGGGGGCTTAGGTGTTTAAAATGTAAAATGTGCTCTAAATAGTATTACATAGAGCCTTCATAACAAATATATTTAAAATACACCAATCAAAATATAATAATGCTGTAAAAACAGACCTTGCTTCAATAATATAAAAGAAACGAAAATAAAAAAAGACACCCACGCTGAGCCTCGAACCTAGGTTTGTTACAAATATTATTAAAAATTGTTTATGTTAATTTTTATTTTAAAAAGCCTACATTTTAAATAAAATAATATTTTTAATAATTTGCTACAATAATATAAAAGAAATGAAAAAAAAAAAACACCCACGCTGAGCCTCGAACCTAGGTTTGTTACAAATATTATTAAATAATTGTTTATGTTAATTTTTATTTTAAAAAGAGGGGGGCTTAGGTGTTTAAAATGTAAAATGTGCTCTAAATAGTATTACATAGAGCCTTCATAGCAAACATATTTAAAATACACCAATCAAAATATAATAATGCTGTAAAAACAGACCTTGCTACAATAATATAAAAGAAACGAAAATAAAAAAAGACACCCACGCTGAGCCTCGAACCTAGGTTTGTTACAAATATTATTAAAAAATTGTTTATGTTAATTTTTATTTTAAAAAGCCTAGATTTTAAATAAAATAATATTTTTAATAATTTGCTACAATAATATAAAAGAAATGAAAAAAAAAAACACCCACGCTGAGCCTCGAACCTGGGTTGCGGGGGTACGAAGCTGTGTACCTAACCTATAGGCTAAGCTTGACGTTACAAATAAGCTCATGCGAGGCTATTTCAGGCCATATGTCTGCCGCGAGGGGGCGCTGATTGCGAGTGAATCTACGTTTTATCGTAAATAAAAATGCAACGAAAGGTTATTTCTAAGGAGTAATTAGCCAGAAACCATCCCGGTAGTATACTAAACATCTTCCCAAAGTTTCATCACGATTGGTTGAGCGATGTAGAAGATTATCACTGACCAACGGACGGACGGACCAACGGACCAACAAACATCCATTTTTATATATATAGATAGATTAATCAATGAAAATACTCAACAGAAAATTACTCTGTATTTTTGAAATCATCATATATTTATCCATAGCTTGGTTGTTCAATATACTCTAGCTGTATATAGTTTTTATTTGGTTTGTTGTAATAATTGTCAACTAGTCATGCTGCTGTCATCAATAAATACTTTCACATCTTAAGATATACAAAGACTTATTTTCTTTGCTACAATATAATAGATTGATTATATAGATATTTTACATGTCAATACCTTACTTAGCATCTTGAGGAATATTTTGTTATTTTATGTTTGTGTTATAGATGGGTTCTCTCCAACAGCTGTGTGTGTGTTTAGAAGGGTCATCCATCCTGCGGGTGCCGGTGCTGTACGGGGACGAGGAGTACCTGGGAGAGAGTGCGGTGTCAGTACTGGCCAAACTCCTGCTCTCCCCGCAGCCCGGCTCTGTGTCCAGCTACGAGCTCCGCTTCCCCTCCCACACCAGCGATGTCGCCACAGTCTGCCTGCAGCTGGCCTCTCGCTGTGTGCAGGTACCTCCTTGACCTGTCTGTCTGGGCAATAGTTGAGAAACTGGAAATGGAGAGTCATGCCATGTTGTTGTTGTTTCTTATTCCCTTGTGCAAAGATTACACAAATTCCATGAGTACATGCTCCTCAAGCTGTTTGATGATAAGCAATGGCCTCTCCCAAAGGTCCTGTTTAGTGTCTTAGCATACATTTGTTTAGTATTTTAAAAATATCTTGGATCTCTAGGTGTTTACTTATATGTTATCTCTTTGTCCTGTGCAGCAAGCTATGATGACCCATTACAATGTTAGAGTCATGTTGAAATAGATAATAAGATTATGAGTTTATATCATGCAGGTACAGTTCTTTTTTTTTTTTATAAAAATACTTTTATAAAAGCTTTTTAATATTCCTTATTTTTTAAAAATACTAAATAACATTTCTAATTCAAGTGTTTGTAATTTAATAACTCTTTTTAAAAAAAGCTTTGTAATTTTTCTTGTTCAGTATTTTTGTCTGAAAATAGTAAAAATGCTGTTACCAAAACATCACATATATATATGTCATAATATATGCTCTTCCAGGATTAATAAAACAATCCAACAACCAACGAGAGAGAGATGGGCAGCTAAAGCTAAGAAAACTAACTTACGACCATTTTTTGGCCACATTCCTGAGGGGGGCGTCACCACCTGGCGACTATCTTTTGCTAGCCCCGCTTGTGTACACAGGGAAAAACAGTCGTTCAGCTGATAACGTCTCGCTCGCCACGACTTTCTCTCTCGTCTGGCTGCCTGGATGATTGCTCTAACAACTCGTCGTGTGATTATTTCTCACCTCACCACATCATTACCACTATAATATCTCAGAAAAAGTCGACAGGATAAGACCTGACCGGGAAGCAAATCCCTCATATACCGGAGTATGAAGAACAAGAAGCCAAGCCACGATGATCGGCCAAACCCAACTCAACTGTAACCACTCCTCTTCGAGCCCTCAACCCCTTCTTCGCCAACCTTTGAACCGTGATCCCGAAGAAGTATTCACCTACGACGGAGATGGAGCTGCCACACACTTCTTCCAGCACTAGATCTACCCAAGAACGACCACCGTGCCAGAGCAGGACACCTTCCATCATCATGGACAAGACTCCGCCATATCCCTGCCGCTACTGTGATGTACAACACTGGTACGCTCAGTGTCACAGACAGAACTCTCCCGAATCTCAATGAACTTACCTGCTCTCTAAACCAGCATAACCTGTAAGTGAAATTGTTTTACCCCTTCCATTCTTTCTTTAAATAAGTCATTCCTTGTAAATTGTCCCAATATTTACATAATTAGCTCCATTTATTCTCTCCATGCCTATTAACAATGATTTTATGCTCCATACTATTTATCTAGATATTTGTAACTCATTTAATTAGTTACCTTACCAGTAGAATTTAACAATCGTTATTTTAATGAAATAATTTCCATTTTTAACGTAACTCTTTTAAAAAAAAAAAAAAAAAACTTAAAAAAAAAAAAGAAAAAAATTGAAATTCTCTACCTATTAACGCTTTACGATTTTTACTATTAACAATAGATTTTACATAATCAATTTATTTATAAAAATATGCCTCCAGCACCTAAACTTTTGTATAGACCTCTCCTACTTGTAAGCACGGCTCACGAAAAATAATTTCTTTCCCTAATCGATTCAAAATTCACCCTGTAATTCAGGCGTCGAAGAATTCCAACCACCACGTGAGCCTTGCTTACAACCAACCCTTGGTGACTCTTATCTATCTTCCCCTTAATGCCCCTCTAATTCTTACAACTTTGTTAACTTTATACCAGCTCAGGACCTTTATAGAGAATTATTGATTAATCAATTATCGAACTTCTATATTGTCATTTCAAAATCCTAACCTTCGCCCTTCATTTATGATAATTTATTTCGTAGTTCATCTCTAGCCTATCCACCGACCCACACCATCTAGCCAATGGTGTGTTCGTCACAGGGTGCAGATTGACTAACTGCTAGATATTTATCAACCCCTTTTTGTTCGCACTTGAACAATCTGCATCGAGTGACACAGTTCGCTTCTTCTTCTCGCGCCACACGTTCGCCACACGGACCCTGTCTTCAAATCTATGTTTGTCCATTGTCCAAACCAGCACGATATAGCCTACCTCCGATATTTTCCACGGAGGTACGTTAAACATCGTCGCTGATTCTGTCCGGTCCGTCATCATTTCGCGCAGACATGGGTCTTACTTTCAACCCACCGCGAAATCATCGCCTTGCACAAGCTCCCACGACGGTTCAAACACCTCGTGTCCGAGCAGCTTGTCACTTGTAACGGACAACGCAGTCCTCGTCCCAATTTTTGGCACTGTGCGCGCAGACTTTCCGCAAATTAAATATAAGTCCGTTCGACTTCCTCACCTACACACGGGACTTTTCCCCTCGGACTCTCTACACAAGTAACTGCATAGATAAGTTAGATTGGCCCAAAGCAAGTTTCCCCTCGCTCTGTTCGCCGAAATTCTAACATTGTATGTAGTTTTATATTTACCTCAGTCCTAAGCTCACACAATTGTCAACCTCAATCTCATTTCTCGTACTCTACACTTATAGCATAGAAAGCCCATGACAAGTTTCCCCTTGCCATGTCCGCCTGAAAAATATCTTAAAGTGTAGAGTTCCCCAGTCTTAATGATCTTCAGAATTTCACCATATGTATGTGACTCTTCTTCTCGTTGTTCACACTCCTCCATATCACTTCCCGTATAGTACATTAGATTTTGTTGTTTATAGCTTTTTATAACCTTGATATTTTCAAAGATTTCCTTAAATGTCAAACTCCCCGGTGTTGTAAAACTGCTTGTAAATAATATTTATTTGTGTACTATACAATATTTTATTTACATAAAACTATGTCACCATTACCTTAACTAATTTTAACTGTAAAATTATTTTCTCTATTCCTGGCTTCTCCAGCTTTAAATATACTTAAACCATGTTCAGCCTTCTTCAACGGGGGCCATATGTCATAATATATGCTCTTCCAGGATTAATAAAACAATCCAACAACCAACGAGAGAGAGATGGGCAGCTAAAGCTAAGAAAACTAACTTACGACCATTTTTTGGCCACATTCCTGAGGGGGGCGTCACCACCTGGCGACTATCTTTTGTTAGCCCCGCTTGTGTACACAGGGAAAAACAGTCGTTCAGCTGATAACGTCTCGCTCGCCACGACTTTCTCTCTCGTCTGGCTGCCTGGATGATTGCTCTAACAACTCGTCGTGTGATTATTTCTCACCTCACCACATCATTACCACTATAATATCTCATATATATGTATTTCTATTTAGTTGCGATTCTAAAGTTTCCAATCACAACTAGGAGAGAGAAAAGATGTCCAAGATGTATATGTCAAAAATGAAAAAACCACAGTATGGTGTCCTACAGTGTTGGTGCAGGACGGGGGAGACACCATCAGAGGGATCTACCACTGGTGTGGGGATGAGGGTCTCACCAAGTGGGACATGGTACAGCTCATGGGGACAGAGTTTGGCAAGAGCACCGCCCACCTGACCCCATGTGCCACCCCCAGCCCTGACGTACCACGTCCTCGAGACACCCAGCTGCAACGAAGCAGACTGGAGGCTCTAGGCATTGGACAGCATACTCCATTCCAGCAGGGAGTCCGTTCTACTCTCGCTCCCTTCCTGCTCCCAGCCAACTGAGGATTGTCACACAACTGGTGTTACTGATAGAAATATATTTTATATATGGATTTATATAAATATATCTTATTTTTAATGGAAATTTTGAATTCAAACATTAACAACACCTTTTAAAATAATGGAACCTTACAGAAGAAAGATTTTTTTTTTCTTTTACCTACAGTGATACCTCGGATAACAAAGTCCTTCAGTGACCACCTTGTAGCCCCAGCATGACAGCAGTTCCCCATAGACAACATAAGTTAATGGTAAACTTGTTCGAAAATGTGAGAATTTCTTAAAATATTTTTCATATATAAATACAGTAGAAACTCCACAAGAGGACATTCACCCTAGAAGACACCTCTCTACAAAGGACAGTTTTCATTTCCAAATTGCCATTTTTACTATTTAGCAACTCTCCAGAAAGAGGACACCTTTCCCTAAAGGACACTTTGGCTCTGCAATTAGGTGTTGTCCTTTACAGGGAGGTTCTACTGTAATTGTAAAAGCGCGTCCACTTGCCCTTGTAGTTGTAAATCTCTTCCCTACAATCAGGTCAACAATATATATAACCATCATGACTGGGTGAAGTAGAATGCGTCTGCCTTTGTCATTAAGACTGGGAGCACTACTCAGTGGCAGGCCGACTTAGCTCTAAAAGAAATGACCGCCTCTGACATGAGGAACAGACACCATGTGCAGCCGCTCCTAACATGGAGTACAAATGCTGCTCATCCTGTATCCCTGGATTAGGAGCCCTTACAGGGTATATCAGCCGGGTCAGCTGAGCCCAGGTTTTTTAGTGAGCTTGTTACTGCTCCCCCTCCTCCTTTTTCATCCGGGCTTGAGACCGGCAAAGGCGGATTTAGACTTAGACTTTTCCTGATCGTGCGCAACTGCATGTTGCTGATGGCTTGGGACAACTTCCCGAGTCTCAGAATGTTTATTCGCTCATACGTAGTTTTGGTTTCGATTTTGGTAGCACCATGTTGTATTTTCCTCGTCTGTTATTTATTTACTCGCGCGTATGTCACAAACTTCTATTTTTCCTATTGTTTTTGTTAGATTCGATAAAATCGAGAGCAACTTTTGGTAACTATATATGAAAAGAAACAGAAGGAGGATTTCGGTTAGTGCACGTGTCGCCATCTGTCTTCCAAAATATTAACTATTTTCTTAGAAACCACATACCATTTGATGAAATGAGCTTATATTGTATAGCTTTGATGCATAATCTTTTTTAGCCCTTTTAACATTATTGATATAGTATTGTTTTATATATATTTATTCATATCTTATGTGAACCTACTACATTTTGTAAACGTTTAAACTATCTTAACTATGATATTTCAGTGTGATATTTTGTCTTTTTACAGAGATATAACTTAAATAAAACCAACTGTCGAAACCAATTTTCTCCCAAAAATCCTCAATGAGGATTCAACAAAAGAAGGCCAAAAATTGATGTCTTATCATCAGAATTAATAACTGTTAATGAGCCAATCATCTTGGAGGAGTCAGATTAAGAGGGTCACCAGTCTTGGACTGATTCACCTGAAAATATTGAATTTTCTGGGGAATCAGAAACTGTCATCTCTTACAATATCATTCTAGGTGTAAGTCTATACAGGGTGTACCAGGTAAATTGGGAATTTCAACAATGGTATTTTAACTGAAATTTTTTGCAAGTAAAAATTAAAATATCCGAATGAAATTTGACACAGTAGTAGATAAAAGGATATAGTTTTTATTTATTCAATGTAGTTTCCATTATTAGCTACAACAGTCTCGAGGCGAGTGCGGAATGAAGCACAGGCCTTGGCGACGATGACCTTGTCCATTTGGGTCATCACCGTGTGAACTGCTTTCTTGACAGACTGGATGGTGGTATGAGGAGCTTTGTTGACATCTCTCTCAACAACGCCCCATACATAGTAGTCGAGGGGATTGCAATCTGGAGAATTAGGGGGCCAAATATCAGGACCCCAGTGACTAGGGACGTTAAGTGTCAGCCACGATTGTGTCTTTTTTGCCTTATGGGCTGGAGCTGAGTCCTGTTGGAAGACATACTTCCTTCCTGCGGCCACCATGTCCATCCAAGGCTTCACAACGGTCTCCAGAACATTGATGTAGGTGTCAGCGTTCATCCTAAGGCCCTTCTCAAAGAAATGGGGAGGCATGACATCACCTTCACTGCTGATAATGCCAAGGACCATTACGGAGGCAGGAAATTTCGTGTGCATCACGACAGGTATCTCTGAGGGGTCTTTACAGATCCAGCGATCATTCCTGGGATTTACCTTTTGGTCCACGTCAAAGTTCTTTTCGTCAGAGAAGAACCTTAGCATGCCAAAAGAGTCGTGTTTCAGGTTGTTGAGGAGGGCAGCAGCCTTTCCTTTTCTGTTATTCTTCATATTCTCAGTCAGCAACTGACCTTTCCGAAGGGCATAAGACTTGAGACCAAGGTCCTCATGGATAGTTCTGACAATTGTCATAGAGCCAACGTCCTGCTCTTCCCAGGGTTTCCATCAATCTTCTCCTTGACATTTTTGACAAATTCTTCGCCTCTTACCCTGTCCGATTGACGCGAGTGCTTTTTCCTTGTAGCTATCCCCTCTTTGTTACTGTCGGCCTCATCAAACTGCTTCTTGACACGATAAATAGTGGTTTTGGGCAACTTAAGAAAATCCACTATCTCTTTGGGGCTCCTTCCGGCGCGCAGAGCAACGATGATGGTAGCTCGATTTTCAAATTCTCGGTTACTCTTCATCACTACACTGCGCACACAAGTACTGTTGCATTTTACATGAATATGGCTACGTAATGAAAAAAAAAAACAAGTTTTTAATCTCAAGTAGTTTTTGTTTTATGGACTGTCAAAGTTAGTCCCAATTTACCTGGTACACCCTGTAGATGTGTCTAATACACTGATATATTCCTAAATAGGCTTTACAGAGGCATAAGCTAAATAAAATGACCTGTCTCTCAGTATTAATTTATAGACCATTAAATTGTGTCCACAAGTTTTTTTTTTTTTCATTATCCCCAATACACGTGGTACAGGCCATGATAATCATTTTTTTAAATCAAAACCTTCTGTTTATAAGAGAAATATATACACACACAAAATATTTAAATATATATACTTCAATATTAAACCCAGTATTATTAGGCATATATATAAATCTTCACAAGCTATGATATTAGAATATAATAAACCCAGATTTCTGGAGCGTTCAAAATATTGCTCTAACTACCCCGGTTGTCAATCAGACTTAAGTCCTTCTGGTTTTATTTACAATGGCGGCAAAGTCTATGAAATTAAATAGTGTTTAGCAGATTCATTTCTAGGAAAATTTGCCAGGATGAGATTGGGAATTACTAGGAGAATGGCCATCTGAAATCTTTTGTATTGAAAAGCTGAGCACATACAGATGAAGAGATGATCCACTATTTGGTCTTCATTCTAGCATTAGGGGGAATTGTCTCTTTTAAAATTTTCGTGTGGTATGCTTGTACATAGCCAATTTGGATAGTTATTGAAGTGCACTCTTGCTAGATTCTTGGTAGCAAGGAAATCAAAATTTTTGGCAAACTATATACATCTTCTTAGATTGATTGTTGAGCAAACCATAATGTAGAGGTCTACTCGTAGATTCTGTGTGAGCTGAGTTCTTTTATTTTGGGCAACACTTTATGGAAGGATTGTGAGAGACAGGTGTAAGCTACAATGTGCAGCAGACTTTACTGCTTGGTCTGCTAGTTCATTTTCCAGGACACCTTAATATAGCAACTTTCCATGTACCATTTAGAACTGTGGGGAAAGATTTAGGGTTGCTTTTTGAAAGATTCATTTTTCGCTACAATTTTATTTAAAAAAAAAAACGGAAAAAAGGTTTAAAATCTCAATATACAAAGCAAGTTTTTCTTTCATTTTTGAAAATTATTATTATTATTAATTTAATTTTTTTTATAAAATATGACACAGTATCAAAGAAGTGATATCTCTTATAAACATAGTATTATGTTTAGAGAGCCGCTTTTATTCATGACGCAACGCTAGATTTACATACCCTTTATTATTAAAACAATTAGCTTTTTATACAAAATAAAAATACAAAAGATGATGATAAGAAATCAAAAGAATATTAACATCATACATAACAACTCCTCCCTATTAGCCAAAGATAACTTTATTTTCAAAAAACTATGGAGGTTTCCTTATTCTTAAGGATCTCCTCAACACAAGCTTTGGGGTTCCTTCTGAAGAATCAGTTTCTTGAACAGCCGGGGGTCTTTCAATCTCAGGTGTCACTTGAGGGGTCGATGATGTAGATGGTAAGGCTTCACTTTCCCCACAGCTCCTAACTTGATCTAAATGCTGGCTCAATAATTCTCCATCCTCAGTTTCCACCTCAATTGACACTGGTCCAGTTTTCTCGGACACAACGCCAGGTAACCATCTGGAACCATGGTATCCTCTGGCCATAATTTCCTGTCCTTCTTCCACCTCTCTATGTGCTTTCCAATTCTTCATGAATTTATCTTCCTGTCTGTTTCTTCCCTCAGAAATACTTTCCGGATGAAATTTGTCAACAATAGTTTTTAAATTTCTATTCATTAATAACTGAGCTGGGGATTTCCGAGTTGTGCTATTTACCGCTATTCTCATTGTCAACAAGGACCTAGCCAACCTGATTGACCAATTTCCTCTGCTGTTCTTCCTAAGCAGATTTTTAAATGTTTGAATAGCTCTCTCTACTTGCCCATTTGATGCCGCATGCTACGGAGCACCCAAGATGTGTCTAATGCCATTACTTTCAGGAAGGTCTTAAAAACTTCAGATGTAAATGAAGTCCCATTGTCCGTAACGATCACATCTGGCAACCCATGAGTTGCAAACATTTCCCCCATGGTATTAACAGTAGTCTCAGCAGATGTCGATGCTACGATCTTCGCTTCTAACCACTTAGAATACGCATCCACGGCAACAAGAAATAATTTGCCTTGAAAAGGACCAGCATGATCGATATGTAACCTTGACCAAGGTCTTGAAGGACAAATCCAAGGGTAGATATTAGTCTTTGGAGGATCATGTCCACAAGACAAACAGACTCTACAACTCAATATCATTTTTTCTATGTCTTTATCCATACTTGGCCACCAGCTTAATCCTCGAGCCAATGCCTTCGTACCCACAATACCAACATGTGTATCATGCAATAGACTTAAAATATCTTTTCTTAATTTTTCCGGAACTATAAATCTGCTCCCCCACAATAAGCAATCTTTGTGAACAGATATTTCACTAGACTTTGTAAAATACTATTTATATTTATCCTCAAAATTTCTAGCAGGCCACCCATTGATTGCCCAAAATTTAATTCTAGTTAGAATTGGGTCTTTACCAGTCACTCCCGCAACCTCCTAAGCGCTAATAGCAGCATATTCTGATTCAATAAAAAACACCTCCGGTGGGTTTGGAATTTGGCTTGGTGACTCATTTAATGGCAGTCTGCTCAGTGCGTCCACATTTCCATTTTTAATTCCTGGTTTATATTCTATGGTATATGTATATGCAGATAGAGTTAGACACCATCTCATCATGCGAGGCGATAGTACTTGTGGTATCGGCTTGTTCGGGTTGAAAAGACCAACTAGAGGTTTATGGTCTGTTACAATTTTGAATTTTCTCCCCAGAAGATACTGCGAAAACTTAGAAACAGCAAAAATAACTGCCAAAGCTTCTCTATCGATTACCGCATATCTTCTCTCAGTTTTATTTAAAGTTCGGGAGGCAAACACAACTGGTCTTTCAATACCATGGTCTATTTGCGACAAAATGGCTCCAACACCATACTCCGACGCATCACAGTTGACCAAAATAGGCAGATCTTCATTAAAATGTGCTAAAATAGACTTAGAACTAACCAAGTCTTTAGCCTCTGCAAAAGATCTTTGATGTTCTTTATTCCATTTCCATGAATTATTACTGTCCAACAGTCTATGGAGAGGTTCAGCTACTGTGGCTTTATTATTCAAAAACCTCTCATAATAATTAAGAAGTCCAAGAAAAGACATTAATTCCTTTTTATTTGAAGGTGGTCTAGCATCTTTTATAGCTCTTAATTTCTCCTCGGATGGACGTATTCCTTTATGATCAATAATCATTTCTAGAAATTCGATTTCTGGAACATAAAATTTGCATTTTTCTCTTTTAAGACGAAGTCCAGATTCTCTGAAGCGTAGCAGTACCTTTTCAGTTTTTCTTTTAAGATCATCACAATCTCTTCCTGAAATCAGGATATCATCTAAATATACTGCAACTCCATCAATTCCACTCAGAAGAGTATCCATGAATCTCTGGAATGTTCCCACGGCTGAATTTAAGCCAAAAGGAAGACGCTTCACCTTATATAATCCTCTAGGTGTATTAATAGCGAGAATTTCTGCAGATGTTTCATCCACTTTTAACTGCTGATATGCTTGAGCCATATCCAACTGCACACTCTGCCACCCCTCAATCTATCCAAAAGTTGCGGAATTGTGAGCAGTGTGTATTTACGAGGGTGAGTAGAAAAGTAATGTCTTCTTCGAGATAATTTCCGAACGCGCGTTGCTAAGTGAAATCCGACAACACCGCTGCCTTCCTTGGTTCCCCCTCTACCGTCTAGAACCTTCCCGGTGATCTTGGGACGCTCAGTCGCTGTCTGGCAGCTGTTCGCGATGGAGCTTCCCCTTAGCTCTCCCGCCAAGTGCGAGTTGCGCTCAGTTATACGCTTTTTAAATGCAAAAAATAATTCTCCGGTCGAAATTCACCGTCAGTTAGTGGAAGTGTATGGTGAGAAGTGCATGGACATCAAAAAATGTGCTGAAATGGTGCCGGGAGTTTAACGAGGGGCGGATAAACGTCCACGATGAACAGCGGTCTGGGCGGCCGAGTTTGCCGGAATCAACCGTGGCTCGAATCGACGAAATGGTGCGCGCAAACCGGCGGATAACCCTTGAAGAGATCGAGGATGGCCTGAATGAAGATTGCAGCCACTTCTCCGTGCACAAGATTGTGTCTGAGACCCTCGGCTACAGAAAGGTGTCCGCCAGGTGGGTCGACAAGTGGCTCAAAGAGGCGGTGGGAGAGTGGTACAACACCGGAATTACAAAGTTGGTTGACAGAATGAAAAAAGTGATTGAGCATCAAAGCGACTATGTAGAAAAACAGCAAAGTGTCCAACCTTTCCAATGATGTATAAAAAGTTGTGATTAAATGTGTTTTTCTATGAAAAAAAAAATAGGAGACCTTACTTTTCTACTCACCCTCGTATCAGGATTACTATACAAATTTACTGTAATTTTATAATCGTGGCATATTCTTATAGTGCTGTCATTCTTTAGGACCGTCACAATTGGTGATGCCCATTTGGTATATTTAACCGGTTCAATAACTCCTTGCTCTTCCAGTGATTTTATTTTTTCATCTACTAGTTCTCTCAGAGCAAATGGCACGGTTCTGGCCTTTACAAATTTGGGTTCTGCATTCTCAGGAATGTCAATATGGATCAAAGGTCCATTATAGGCATCAATTTCTTGTTTAAATACTTCTTCAAATTCAGAAGAAAAAGGATTTGTTTCAATATGATTCAAAAAGTTTATCTTCAGGCGAAACGCTTCAAACCACTGCCTTCCCAGAATGTTAGGACCCAGACCATCAGCCACTAAGATAGATAATTTTTTAAAACCATTTGTTACTTTTGCTTTAACAAAAAGCTTTCCCAAAATCTTGACGTGACTTGACGACCATGTCTTTAACAGCACCTCAGATTTCTCAAGTTGGGTCACTTTCCAATATTTTAAAAATGTTTCTTTATTTAGTAATGAGTATGCACTTCCTGAATCTATAAGCATTGATACATCATGATTATCCAATTTTACCATTATGTAAAAAGGATTACTTAAACTTTCAGTTCCAAGACAGTGTAGGTATGTATCGCTATTACTTCTATGCAAGTATTCAATTTTTTTTACTCTAGTCCAGTGATTCTCAACCTTTTTATTGTTGCGGCACTATTTTAAAGATTTGAAAATTTGGCGGCACAATTTTAGAATTTCGCGGCACACTTTTGCTAACTTGAATGCAAGAAAATTCAAATTATGTATCAATATTTCTATGCAAAATATAAGTAATATACATCTCTAACATTCAATTTGCTAATTTCGTTATTTTAAAAAGTAAAAAAATGAAAAAGAAAAAAAGAAAAACCAATACAAACGTGAACATAATCATATGACTAAAATTCGGCG
The DNA here is from genome assembly GCA_030710605.1 of Cordylochernes scorpioides. Taxonomy (NCBI): domain Eukaryota; kingdom Metazoa; phylum Arthropoda; class Arachnida; order Pseudoscorpiones; family Chernetidae; genus Cordylochernes; species Cordylochernes scorpioides. The sequence goes on along the minus strand of CP092881.1, from coordinate 37,594,059 downwards.
GCACATTTTTAGAATTTCGCGGCACACAAAATTACCGCGGCACAGTGGTTGAGAATCACTGCTCTAGTCAGATATGCCTTCTGCAGATGACCAATTTTTCCACATTTGAAGCATTTTGAATTTCTGAATTTGCATATATGAGGCAAATGATTTCCTTTACAACGTATACAAATAATTTCCTTATTTAATCCTTTCGCAATTCTTTTGAATTCAGTTTGCTTCGATTTAAAATTAAATGGTTCACCCTTATTAGCTTTCTTTAATATATTTACATCAGGAGTCGTCTCCATCAAAACACTAGCATTCGCACTTGCCGACTCATCACATAATGCTATATTTATGGCTTTTTCAAAAGTCAAAGCTGTTTCAGATAATAATCTCTTTACAAGCGACTCTTTTCTTATCCACATACCAATCTGTCTCTCAAACGATCATCTAAATCAATAAACTCAGTTTTCACTCAATTTTCTTAATTCTGCTACATAGGGAGCAATCGATTCATTACCTTGATTATGTTTGTTAAAATGGTAGCTCTGCACTATTACATTGGGTTTAGGGCAAAAATGTCCAGTCAGTATATTAAGTATTTCTTCATAATCTACGTGAGCTAAATCTTTTGGCGCGGCCAATGACCTTGCCAATGCGTAAGTTTCGGGGCCTATTAAAGTAAGAAAAATAGCTTTTTTCTGAGTGATTTTTTCAATTCCATTTGCCAAGAAAAAGAAGATCATTCTCTCCACGTATGTTGTCCACTTCTCTGGCTTAAAAGGATCAAAATTTTCAATATTTCCAAAACTTGCCATCTTTAAAAATTAAAGTTTAGTTTAGTTTAAAAATTAGCTCTTAGATTACTTTACCTTAAAAAATAAAGTTTTTTTTCTCGTCGCCAATTTATTATGTTTAGAGAGCCGCTTTTATTCATGACACAACGCTAGATTCACATACTACTTTATTATTAAAACAATTAGCTGTTTATACAAAATAAAAATACAAAAGATGATGATAAGAAATCAAAAGAATATTAACATCATACATAACCCATAGATTCCTGAATCATAGACCCGACACTAACTACCTAAGGACACGAAATATCTCTTTATAAAATGTTTTGATGGAACGCCTTTTGATCCTGGTGACTGATTCAGAAAAATATTTTATAAATCATTTTTCATTGCAATTTTTTTAAAAATCAAGTAAAAAAAATTATGGCCTGGTTCCCTCATATATTATCTCTCTCTCTCTCTCTCTCTTTGGCTAGTTAAGAATAATAATCATATAAGAAACTCTAGACGTATGACCCAGCTTCGCCCGAGAATTCCCCCATTGCAATTTCCTTCATACTGAAAGTACATCAATAATAAATATTAGAAGTGCCATAGAATAGCAATACAGAAGTAACACATAAACTACAGGAAAAAAGTGTGTGTGATGGCAAAAATCGTATTATTAGTGTTTAGGTATTTGATTTAATTAATATAGTTGATATAATAATATATATTTATATTATATATAATATAAATGAGTTTTAAAAATTGTAAAAAAAAAATGCATCGGCCGGGAATCGAACCCGGGCCGCCCGCGTGGCAGGCGAGCATTCTACCACTGAACCACCGATGCTTATAAAAAATGGCCATATTTAGGTATTCATTCCATTCTGGATTACTCCGCGTAAAAAAAAAGTTCTTCAAATGAAAAAAAGAAATAGCCAAAAATACTAATCAAAATGTAGCCGAAAATTTTCCTCAGGTTTATAAAAAGCGACATGCAAAATTTGGTACCAATTGGTTCAGTAGTTTTTGAGTTTATCGCGAAACAGACAGACATTGACTTTTATATATATAGAGACTAATAAACATCTGTTGAAACAGTATTTTTGGGACAAACGTTTACTCCAGAAATGTTGGAATCTTTTGAAATTAGCAAAAGTTTCTTCTCTTTCTTCCTATTTATAGAAGGAAGTATGAGAGGAGACCGTAATTTTATTTTTATCGCTTTAAAAAATATTGAATCGTTGATATTTTTATCCTCGACCGCTTGATGTGAAATATTTTGATAATAATAGGGAGTTTTGTGGTATCATTGTGGTTATTTGCCACTATGCGGCCTTCTTGCGATACTCTCTCTGATCAAATGCCCCACCTGCCCTCGGGGAGGCCCTGCTACCAACTATTTTGCGCTGGTTCTCTATAAAATAATCAAATATGATTTGGCTCAAATTTCAATAGACAATCAAAATGCTTTTTGATCACATGCTCCAAGTATAATTAGATCCTTTTATATGTGCAAAAATAGATTAATTATTTTTTAAAACAAATGAAACATATCAAAGTTTTTTCCCATTTGAAATTCCATCATTTCCCTTACTTTTACAAAACACAGTTCGTAAAAACCACGGAAATTTTAGGGGATTTTTGACAACAATGTTAAGGACTTGAGCTAGTACTGTGGCAAGGAAACCCAGGACTCGAGACACCTACTGTTGGAATGTCCACTTTTCTATAGTGTTAGACAACAGACAGTTACTAATTTGATGCACTAGCGCGCCATCTGTTATCAAAATTCGAAACTATTGTAAAGGCGTAAGATTCTTTTTGATATTAAACAATTTCTACTGCCCTTACTGCAATGGAAAAATTAATGAGAGGGCCTGGCTCATCAGTGGTGAACCCTCTCAGCGGTTTCGCCAGTTTAATGGTAGATTAAACTGCCGAAACCGCTGAGAGGGTTCACCACTGATGAGCCAGGCCCTCTCATTAATTATTCCATTGCAGTAAGGGCAGTAGAAATTGTTTAATATCAAAAAGAATCTTACGCCTTTAAAATAGTTACTAATTTGTAAATACTAGAGAGTGTTGTCAGAGATGTAAACACTTTTTAAATATATTTATGAATATATTTCTAACCTGAAAGGATCATGTCTCTAATTTGTCTTATGGTTTCTTTTTTGCATAATCTGTATAACTGTTTGTTTCATTCTAGATAAATTTCAATATCAATTGATTTAAATCTCCTGGATATCAAACAAATGCCACGAGTCTTTGGAGATGAGTTTCTTTTATCTTTATTAAATGTAATCTCGAGCTTTCGGGCATCTCTGTCCTTCTACAGGAGTACATGGAAACATATAAACGGCGCTTATATGTTTCTATGTACAGGAGTCTGTAGAAGGACAGAGCTGCCCGAAAGCTCGAGATTACGTTTAATAAAGATAAAAGAAATTCATCTCCAGAGACCTGTGGCATTTGTTTGATAACTGTTTCTTTTAAAAACTAAAATTTTTTCTGCTGCCCTTACTGCAATTAAAAATTAATGTGAGGTAGTAGAAAAATTGTTTAATTTTTAAAAGAATCATAAGCGTCTATAATAGTTTAGAATTCTCATAACAGATAGCACGCTAATGCATCATATTATAACTGTTAGAAGTAGTAACTCCGCCATTGCCTGTCCCAAGCCTGGATGAGAAAGGAGGAGCAGTAACAAGCTCACTAAAAAACCTGGGCTCAGCTGACCCGGCTGATAAGGGCTCCTAATCCAGGGATACAGGATGAGCAGCGTTTGTACTCCTTGTTAGGAGCCGCTGCACATGGCGTCAGTTCCTCATGTCAGAGGCGGCCATTTCTTTTGAAGATAAGTCGGCCTGCAACTGAGTAGTGCTCCCAGTCTTAATGACAAAGGCAGACGCATTCTTCTTCACCCAGTCATGATGTTTGTCAAACAGACGCCATCAAGGGTCACAACTTGATACCCTAATATAATTGAGTGGAGATAAGGAAGAAGAAGATGATAACTGTTAGTTTAACAATTGTAAATTGACGCAATTGTCCCTAGCGGGGATATTGCGTTTTTTGTGTTGAAATACACTGGGCGAGATTGAAAATGAAACACCAAGAAAGAGTGGCCAGAAAATTATGAAAATTTCAGGGTAGACACGTCTTACCAAGTTATGCAAATGGTGCGAAATGCGCAGCTCTCGAGCGCACATGGAGTAAGATATAAGGGAAGGAACTTGCAGAAAGGACAGTATTCGTGCAGTTATTTCTTCAAGTAAAATCGTAATATAAATTTTGTTCTTGTTTCAAAAGTCACGCGTAATAGCAGATAATGCCAGGCCGTCGTCAACGGAGGCAGTTCCAGCAGACAGATGCTTTTACGAGGGGCATGGTGATCGGACTAAAAAGGGCAGATTGGTCCATAAGTCAAATCGCAGCTGACACACATCTGGGGGGCATCCATGATGCCCCGACTGGGGATAAGATTGGAAAAAGGAATTGAGGCAGTTTATAGGAATGCCGGTGCAGCCAGAGTGACGTCAGCACGCGTGGATCGGCGCTTCCAACGACAAGCAGTGGCGGACCAACATACCACTTGTAACTCTATTCTGAAAAATGTGCAAGACACCCTAAATCATTCCATCTCGACCAGAACAATTCGCCGTCGATTGGTTACTAATGGCTTGCAATTCATGTCGTCCGGTAAGAAGACTGCCATTGACCACACTGAATGGACGCCAATGTTTGGAATGGTGCCGGGCTAGATCGACGTGGATAACGGAATGACACAAGGTCGTGTTGTCAGATGAGTCAGGCTTCTGTTTGTCCAGTGATAGTCGACGTGGAGAAAGGTTCATTCGGCAGCATTTGTAGAACGCCCCAGCGAATCATGATTTGGGGCGTAATTGCGTATGATATCAGGTCACCTTTAGTTTGTATTCAGGGCACTATGACGGTCCAACGATACGTTGAGGATGTACTGCGACCGGTGACACTCCCCTACCTTCAGGGGCTACCCAATGCCCTCTATCAGCAAGATAACGCCCGACCGCACACTGCTCGCATTAGCCAACAAGCTCTACAAGATGTACATATGCTTCCCTGGCCACCGTACTCTCTTGATCTCTCACCGATCGAGCACGTCTGAGACATTTTTGGACGCCGTTTGCATGCCTTGCCTCAGCCGCGTTCAGAAGACGAACTGTGGCAAATGGTTGAAAGGGAATGGAGAGTCATCCCTCAGGATACCATCCGTAGTCTGATTGACTATCTACCTAGACATGTTGCTGCGTGCATCGCCGTCCGCGGTGGTTCTACTTGCTACTGGACCGACGCCGTTCTCGCTCTGTATTATGACTATCATTTGAAATAAAGATCACTTTCAACTCTCTGTTTGCGAAGTTTAATCACTTTCTGGCCCCTCTTTCTTGGTGTTCCATTTTCAATTTCACGCAGTGTAAATAAATAAAGATGAAGACACTTTATCATTAAATAAGTTTTCTAAGTGAAATAGGTTTGAAAATGACATTTTTCTTAGTATATCGACAATAATAAAATGAAATGTTTAAAATTATTTTAAATCGTTGAATTTCTGTAGGTTCGCGTTTGAAATAATATGTGAAAGTAAAAAAGTTAATATATATTTACTCTTAGTTACATGAATATACCTATTAGGAATACAAAAAACGTTCACGCACCAAGTGGCAAACATTCTACGATAGAACTTTTAAAGTGTGTTATTTTGACCAATTCCTCGACATCCCCTTTAAAATTTAATAATTTATAATATATAGTCTTTATACACTCTTTTGGTATACTTAAAATATGTATTTTTGGTTCAGAGAGTGATATATAAATATTAAAACATCAACAGAGACTATATTCATTTCAAATTTCAGCATGGTGTCTCAATCTAGATATCAAATATATATTCTGACCTTGCATCGAAGTCTTGAGGTCTTTTGACTCATTCAAATCCACTTCTTGGGGCGAATCATAGTGAATTCTTCCAAAGAATGTTCCTTTAGCAGAAATCTTTTATTAAATTCTTGCGATATTTTGAATAATTTATTAAGACACTTGAAAGTTCTTCTTGTTGTTTAACTGATTAATTATTCTGTAAATGATCAACTACCACACATCCTTTGATATATAGAATCAAAATGGTAGATTAAAGACATCGTCGAATTAAGAATAATTCTTGGACTCTTCTAACTAAAGATTAAATATTCTTATGATATCATTGGATATAGTTTTGTTTTCTAAAATATTTGATTTTTATAAGATTATAGATTTTTTATATTTCTAATAGGTTCAACACACCAAGCACATTTTAAATAGTTCGTTTGAAATATTTTAACCATTTCAATAACCAGCTTGATGATGGTGATTGTTATCTTTTCTAAGGAAACCTTTTTTAAAAATGTGATTAATTTTCAATTTTCGAGAAAAATTAATTACATTTAAGATTACTAATAATTTATAGTGGATACATTTTAGAATAATTTGATAAGGTATAAAAATTTATCTTGCATTGCATCCAGGCCTGATGTGATAATTTGAACGTTCTTTGAAGATTCATTGGAGTCTTTCTATTGGAGTTTGCAGGACGATGACATACATACACAAATGATTTTCACTGGCTTTGTCAAAGCAGCTCTATTATTGCATATATAAGGAATATTTGTTATACTTAAACATTTAAATTATTGTAGAGTAGGAAATGATAGATAACTCAAAGTCTCCCGGAGAACAAAAGCTTTAATCTATCTCCGAATAATTACAAAAATAACTCAATCACAAAAGAAGAATATTGTCAATTTGCCTATTATTTTATATTGGCCATCATTTGCATTCTCCTTATTTACATCTCACAATATTATAGTGACAATATACAGGACTAAGTTCCAAAGTTAATGAATCAACCAAATATCTACTCGCGGCACTAATAATAGTGTCCGTCTTGAAATCTCCCAAAATGTCAGTATGAAAGTCTCTAGTTAGCACGCTGTGTATAGCACCCTTTGGCCAATCAGGCTTCAAGTGAGGGGAGAAGGTACGCGCTTGGCTCCAAGATCGCAAGACTGGTCTAACACGAAGGTACGCCGTCCAAAACAGACGAGATGGTCGCTGCTAACTTGAAAGGCTCAACTTATTCTCGGAAACCCAAGTCTTGCTGTCTGAAGTGCGCAAACATCAAGATATGCTTTTTTTCTGGACACACCAGCCGGGATACAAAGCGCCGTCATCTATAATAAAGTACGTCAACGATCTATCTAAATACTGAAGAAGTCGAGCTTTCCGGGAGATAAAAAAGAAATAGTTGAATCTGAAGAACCAGCGACGCCTCGTCAAACAAAGAGAAAAGAGAGAGGAGCAACCCCCCCCCCCCCCCCCCCCCCCCCCGCCTCAGCTCAGGTGATAGACTACCACGACTATCGCGCTACCTGTCCACCTGTTCCAGTCTTCTCCAGTACTCGGCCGACGAAGGTTCCGACTTCGGCTCCATAGAGGTTGGATGCAAGCTAGAAGTACTTGGTGAGAGAGAAAATAAGGATAACCCGGGCCCCTGGAGTGCAGTACCTGGTGAAGACGGAGAAGATATTTATAATGTAAATAAAATGTATTAGCGTGCCATCTGTTATCGGAAATTTGAACTATTTTTGAAGCGTATGATTATTTTTTAAATAAAACAATTTTCTACCGCAGTAAAGGCAGTCGCGTCAAAAATAGTTCAAACATTAGATTTATATTGTGTTAATATCAAATTCAAATATCTTTTTTAGAATTTTAAAAATTATTTATAACATTTATATTTTTCGATATTAAACTATTTTTCATATTTGTTAAAATGACGTTTGGATATGAACTTTTATTTTTGGTTTGAAAAAAATAATCCACAAGCTCGCCGATGAGAAAACATTGAAATTAATGAAAATTGAAGCGGTATAGAGAGCATATATACCCTTTTTACATTTATATCTTATAGCACTTCTAATTTATCGTTTTCCGCGTTCACATATCCCCGATTAACCATTTCACTCATGTGTAAATAACACTAGCATATTCGTACCTAGACCATAATGTAAAGTAATGCATATGCTCTAACGCGGAAATAATTGTATAACTACATTTTTCTTCATATATATTTTTCCACTTTTGAATTCGAAAATACAAACAAAAAAATGTCATTTGACTTTGAATTAAGTATTTATCACTAAAAATTTATTGGTTTATTGTAAATAAACGGAGAAAATTAAATTTATGCCATAAACACATCTCTATTTTCTCAATAAATAAATACTCTCTACCCCCATTGTGCTTGTGGAATAATGGAGTTCCACTTCGGGACGTCGGCGAGACGGATTGGGTGACAGTAAACAAACATACCCGCTAGCGGCGCCAGCCGGCAACAAAGGAAGTGAGCACGGCCTGGTCTGCTGACGAGTTTGGTGTTTTCCTCTGTCCTCTTAACATGTTTAAATAAAGTTAGTTTGAAGGAGACTTTTACCCTCTCCTTTCTGCTATTTAGTGATCTGATTTAAGACCTTGCAACAGCCCACAAAAGAATCATCACTGCGAATTCTTCTACCGAATTTCGCATCAGTGTTTTGTGAAACAATTACCAGACTTTTCTTCACAATGCTTCTGAAATAACCCATGAGTTTCCACATAATCCCGTGCGACTTGTAAAGAGATCAAGATCTCACTGACGTTCTTCGTTTAAGAAAATAATCCCTTGTCTCAATTCCTCTTTCAATTACTGTTTATATATAATACAATATAATGCGGCTTATGATTGTAGCACGACGTTTGACAAATTTTTACCGCAAATGTTTATTTTGAATGAAAAATTGTAATTTTATTTTAAGAAGAAATACGTCTATTTCACACACACACAAAAGCCTTTATTAAGACACACAGGTCTTACAGAGGATTCTCCTTGGGGTTACAAAACGGAGAAACCTATGAAAGTGGGAAATAAAAAATGGAGAAAGATTATATACATTTGGTAAATATATACAGATTATAAGAAAGAATAAAAAATAAGAAGAATAAAAAAAAAATCAAAAAAAGAGAAAAAAAAAAAAAAAAATTTTGGAAATATGGATGGGAGAAGTGGAGAGCGAAAAGAGGAAAGAAAACAGGTATTTACATATGGAACAAGACCATTTAAGCTCTCACACAGCACAGGTGGGCCATGTATTTTTTAAGAAATCTTTAAGAGATTTCCCAAGAAATCCTCGTGTTCAGGGTTGTAAGGTAAACACCGTTTTATCATTGTTAACTTATCGTATCTGCCTAAACAAATAATTGGATGTTGGTTCTGTCTTTCTCATAAAACAGAAATTTTTGGTATGTTTGAATGTTCGGTTAAGTCTTTCTTTTTTACAGCATTTTTATGGAAGTTATATAGATTTAGAGCTACTGAACTATTGTCTATAAAGTTGGATAATAAAGAATATAATGTGAAGTGTGTATGGCCTATCTTAGAGAAGAGTATTTTTCTTTCCGTGTCAAGAGGCATGCATTCAAATATATAATGTTCTAATTCATTTTCGGTTCTATTTTTGCATAGTTGGCAATACAAGTCTTCTGTCCTTAGATATTTTATATGGTCTTCTCGATATAAAACAAATAGAATTCTCAATTGCGCAATGAGGCGTTTAGCCGGCAGTGGGAGTTCACTTAGTAGATAGTTCTCTGCTGCGAATGTTTTATGTAAATATTTGTAGTGTGTGTGTAGCTTCGAATTGGTTATTCTTGATTGGTCGGTTTGGATAGACTGTTCTATAGTGATTCTGATAATTTGAGGTATTGCTTTCTGTAGAATATTGGGGTCTGAACAATTCTTTAACCACATGAATCCAGTTGAGTTTAGGATATTCATTAAATTTTCTGTAAAACCTATAAAGGCATTCGTCAGAGTGGACGTTTCCCATAATTGGGCTAGACAGATTGCGGGCAATCTGGATTTTTCCATTTTTAATATTCTTAACCAGAACTTTAGAATTAGTTTGGTTGCTGTGACTCCTAGTGAGAAGCGTCCGGTTTCCATGCGTAGTATGTAGCCTGGTGTGTTACTCGGCAAGTTCAATAGTCGTCGGAGATAGTTATTCTGAATTTGGTCCAAGATTTTGTACTTTTCGTTTGCCCAAATTGGAGCAGAATACAGCAGAGTTGACAGGATAATCGAGTCTAATAGTTTCATTGATGAACCAAATGAATTCAACCTGGATTTCTCCATAATTTTCCATACTTCGCCGGTAGCTGCAAGCGCTTTGCCTTTAAAGTATGAAGCCACTTGACTAAACGAGATTGTTGTTGTGAGGGGATAGCCAAGATAGAGGTATTTCGATGTCACTGTCAACAGTTGGTCTCCCCAGAACCATTTGTCCGATTTTGCAGGGCGGCCACCATTTCGGAAAACCATTATCTTGGATTTTGATTCGTTCAGGGTTAGATGATTTGTTTCGAAGTATTTTTTCAACATGTTGATTTTTATTTGTAGATTGATTTTTGATTCTCCTATGAGAATTATGTCGTCGGCATACATCAAAAGGTGGACCGTTCCAAAATTAGGGAGGTATATGCCTGGTAGAGTAGAGTCATTAAAAATGTTGATTAAATCAGTTACAAAGAGTATAAATAGATAGGGTGATAAGGGTTCTCCTTGTAACACTCCCGATCGGATTTTGATGGGTTCAGTAAATAGTCCATTCCATCTCACCGTCGTTGTCATTTGTTCGAAGTAGTTCCTGATAAGGTTAACAAAGCGGAAATCCAGACCTAATTCACCCAATTTTGACCACAGAAGTGAGTGGGGAACAGTGTCAAAAGCCTTTTTTAGGTCCACAAAAAAAGCATAGAGTTTTCTTCTTTTACGTCTGAGAGTCAGCTGTATCAAGGACAACAGTGTGAATATGTGATCTTGACAGGAGTAGCCTTTTCTGAATCCGGCCTGGTTTTCTGGAATAATTGATCTACCTTCAATCCAGTTGCGTAATCGCGATTTTAGTATTGATGTGAAAAGTTTTGACAGATTACTAATAAGGGCAATTCCGCGGTAATTTGATGGATTATCCCGGTCACCGCTTTTAAAAATAGGATGGATGATAGATTTAGACCATATTAAGGGATATGAACCAGAATTAATGATTCTGTTGAATATATTTTTTAGAGTAACAAGGTGTTCGAAAGGTAGGGTCTTTAATGCTTCATTCGGAATTTCGTCAGCGCCACAAGCTTTTTCATTTGCCAGACTGGAGATTTCTCTAGTTATTTCTGTTATGGAGATTTCACAGTAGAGTTCAGGATCAATTCGTGAGAGAGTAGATAGGTCGCTTCCTATCGTCGTTTCAGCAGAGAGCAGTTTGTTGTAAAAGCATTGCCACTCTAAAATTGTTATATTTCCTTGTATATATAGCTTTTGTCTTTCAAGGTAGCTATAGTTTTCCAAAAGTTTGCGGAGTCACGGGCATTTTTAAGAAGTTCTTGTTTTTCCTGAAGATATTTTTTCTTGTTGAAGTTTATTAAGGTCGTGTACCTTTTCCTATTTGAGACATAAATATTGCGGTCTACGTCAGTGTTCGTTTCCTTAAAGGTTGTGAGGCTTGCCTTAGCAGATTTTTTGGCTAAATAGCATTCCCTGCTATACCAGGGTTTCGATTTTGGGCGGCCAGGTCTGACCTTAATGCGCATATCTGCAGCAAGCATTGCGTTTAGTATTTGTTTAGAAAATGTATTAACTAGGCTGTCAAGATTCTGGTCTGTAGAGACTTGATTGTTGTCAAGATTCTGCGAAAAGAGGGATGTGTTATCAGGTGCCCATCTGTATCTTTCAAAGCAGGGATAGACGGTTTCTTTCGTTCGTTTGAGATTAGATAAGTTAGACATGTTTATTGTTAGTGGAAGGTGGTCCGAGTATGGGTTATTATCTACTTTGAGGTCAACAACGTGCTCCAGCAGGGAATATGAGACAATAAAATAATCGACAACAGATGAGCCACGACTTGAGATAAATGTGCAGTTTCCAGTTTTGTCACTTATAGTTCTGCCATTAATTATTGTCAGTAGATTATTATCTAGGAAGTTTATGAGTTGTTCCCAATGTTTGGAAAGCACTGGGTCTCTAGATTTGCGTTCAGGTGAAAGAAGTAAGGGACGTTCTAGTGGGTTGTGTAGGTATCCATAGGTGCCGGTACGGATGTTTATGTCACCCGCTAGAACTATTTCATAGCCGTTAGCCAACCTATCTTCGACATGTTTGGATAAAGTAATGAAGTTTGACAGTTGAGATTCGTTTGGAGAAATATATGTAAATATATAACAAATTTGTATGTTGAAACAACGCTTGAAAGGTATAGATATCCAATTATGCTCTACAACGACTTTCTCCAACATAGTTTTTAGTTTATTTTTAATTCCTACTATTATTCCACCCGAGCATCTTCCCAGTTTGGAGCTTCTAGTTGCCAGTGATTCGAATAAGTGGAATCCTCTGGGGCCGTTTTTTAAGTGATGGTCACACCAGGTTTCGGTCAAAGCAAATATTTCGTATCTCTCTAAGTGACTATAAAGAAGAGGAAAAACTGAATTGAGTCTATACAGCCCGTTAACGTTCCAGCAGGTCAGTGAAAAGGTATCGTTGGGTTGACTATTTACAAGTGATTGTTTCCTAACTGCTTGCTACAATGAATGCCCATTGGCATCTACAATTTGTCCATCACAGACCTTATATGCTATGTCATTAATTATTAATTTGTTGTCCCTTAGCTTAGCTAGAGTGCCTCTTTCGACGAGTTCTTTTCTTTTGACATTCAAAACGCGCCGTTGTTCTCTCGTCTTCATGCTATAGTCTTTCGATAGTGATATCTTAGTTCCTCTTAAATTGAAAGCAGCTTTAAATAGAGTTGATCTATCGTTTTGTTCTGGGACTTCAATCAGGATCGGTGCACCGGGTTTTCTGGATAATCGGTGGCATCGCGTGATGTTTATCTTCTCCTTTGTTTGCATATTTTCTTCGATAACCTTCCGTATCCGTTCTCGGCAGTCCTCGTTATTATCTTGTTCTATTCCATAAAAAATGAGGTTCCTTTCTCTGCTCTTTGCATCCAAGTATTCAAGCTGGTCTTCTAAGTCTTTTATTTTTTTTGAGTTTTGAGAGAGTGCTACCTTTGTAACGGCAGAAGATTCCTCTAGTTGTTGCAGTCTTTGGTTTATATTTTCTACTCTATCGTCGATTGCCGAAAGACGGGATTCCAGCCTCTCACCCCAGCTATCCAGCCTTTTGGTGAGTGCATTTATCAGATCTTTGATATCTTTATCCCTATCTAAGCTTGTTTCCAACGTCGTTTGTTTGGACATCTTGGGGCCTGGGTTTTGTTCAATGCCAGCTAATATTAAGAGCATTAAAACTACACATATAAGGTGAAAGTTTCGGAAATATTTTGAGAGTGAAAGATTCACACGTGATAAGCAAATCTCTTTGCCGCCGTGTGTATCCGGCTTGAAAGTATGTAAATTTGGCTCAGAATTCTTGTCTAATAGACATAAAATTATGGTGGTAAGATATATTGGATATGTAGGTTTCATTTCAGATAGATTGAATTTGCACTTTAGTAAAAATAGAGAAAATATTTTAGTCAGACAGTTCACTTACCGAGAGCGACGTTGCGTGCTGCCTATTCGTGCCGCCTCCTAGCGGAGAATCCATACGTCTATTTCTATCCTTAGGGATGAAGTATGAAAGGATGAATTGTGAAGAGTAATGATGAACGGAAAAATAAAAGTGTCCATTACTCTTCACAATTCATCCTTTCATACTTCATCCCTAAGAATAAAAATAGTCGTTATTTCTCCTTAAAATAAAATTACGATTTTTAGTTCAAAAGAAACATTTGCGGTAAAGTTTGTCAAACGTCGTACTACTGCTTATGTGTATTCAATAAATAACACTGGTCAACAACATTTTTTCCCAAGAGAACCTGATGGTGTTTCTAGTTTAACTTTTCATGAGCTGAACTCAAAAATATAATCAGAAAATTTCCATCACCTATGGTTTTTGCGTGACAGACTTTTTTGGTATTGGGATAAATACAGTAAAAAAATGCAAAAAAATATTACGTAAGCATTTTTGCATAAACCTTATTACATTACACTGGTTTATCAAAAATTATTTTTCTTTGTCCCAAAAGAAACAGCATCTTATCTAAATTTAACTCTTTGTGCTGATTCCAAATATACCATAGTTTTTTTCTATCACGCAAGATTTTTGAGATACACCTACTTGAAATTTGGAAATGTTTTTAATATATAGGCCTATATGAACGAAATATATTTATTTTATTGAAAAGCAGTGACAGTGGATTTTCTTCTATACTTTGCTTGTGGTACATCCTTCTTGAGTGTCCAGCAGTAGTCAGCAAGCATACCGGGACTCTATTTACCTTGGTACCGCTTCTACATGCTTGATATATCTTGATGAAACCTCTCACCATGCTCATCGCTAACTGCACCAAGATTGTCTGGAAATAAATCCAGATGTGAATGCAGAAAATGGATCTTAAGAGACATGTTACATCCCAGTGCCTTGTAGGAAAGCAACAGATCATTAACTATGTCTCGGTAATTTTCAACCTTGACACTTCCAAAGAAGTTCTTGCAAACGTTTCTAAAGGAATTCCAAGCTGCTGCTTCAACTTCATTCAAACTATTTTGAAAATTTCCATCTGCATCAATTCTCGAATCTGAGGTTCAACGAAAATGCCTTCTTTAATTTTCGCATCACTTATGCTAGAACATTTTTGTTTTAGGTAGGCAAATCCACTGGCATTTCGATCCATTGCCTCGACAAAGTTCTTCATCAATCCCAGTTTAATATGTAATTGTGGTAGGTAAATATTTTCTGAATCGATCAGGGGAGGATTTACAATATTTTTATGTCCTGGGGCAAAGATTTCACGGTTTGGCCAGCTTTTTTTAATGTAATGCCTTTCCCTATCTCTGCTATCCCACTCACACAGAAAACAACAAAATTTTGTATATCCAAGCTGTAATCCACGCAAGAGAGCAATGACTTTCAAATCGCTGCATATTTTCCAACCGTATCTTTCATATTCTATCTTTTTCAAAAGCAGTTTCATGTTTTCGTAAGTCTCTTTCATGTTGGATGCATGTGCTATTGGCACTGATGGGAACTTATTTCCGTTGTGAAGGAGAACAGCTTTCAAACTAATTTTTGAAGAGTCAACGAATATATGAACGCCACTCTTCTGTATCATGGTCATGACCAACCCTTCCGTTAGACTAAAAACATCATTGCAATATACTAAATCATTCTCTTGTGAAAAGAAGTCTTTAAATTCATCTTGACGCTTGCTAAAAAAGCATACTTTTGTGCCTTTATGCAGTAGATTCCTACCTTTTAACCTAGAGCCTAAAAGTTCACTCTGTTTTTTGGATAAATCTAAATCACGTACGTGGTCGTTAAAATCTCCTTGGGTTAACAAATGAGGTTCAGATAAAGCACCTGATTCAAAATTTGTGTCATCCGACTGTTGCTCTCGTCTATCTGAATCATCGTCACTAAATATTACATTTTCAGGAGTCTGTGGCACAGGTAAAATATCACTATGAGGAACCGGTCTCATAGCAGAAGGCAAATCTGGATATTCAACTGTATGTCTTGATTCGGATGTAATACCTGTAGTCTTTGCCAAACAAAAATAACAGTCTGAAGAATGGTCTTTAGGTTCCCTTTATATCATTGGAACCGCAAAAGGCATATGACGTTCACCTTTAATCCACCCTGTAAGACGTCGAGCACAAATTTCACAACAATGATGAGGAGCCCAAGTCTTATCTTGGTCACCGACTTTACAGCCAAAATAAAGTTGATAGCACTTTTTGATGAGCAGTGTAAAGTTTCGCCTTTGAACTTTGAAAGTTAATTCCCCACAAATGTAAGAGAAAATATCAGGAATATTAATGCAACGCCTCGGCATATTGACACAGTCGAGTGCACACGATTTATAAAAGCAAATCGATAGAGAAGAATAAACTGATAACTTCAAATTTACCTGTCACTTCTGATGCAAATCTATTAAACAAATCGTTAGGTTCAATTTAAATATATATACTGGGGACGTATAGTCTTTAGTGACGAGTCCCGTTTCTTACTGTGTCCGAACGACCGTCGCAAACGTGTCTGGAGACGTCCTGGGCAGCGTGTGGATCCTGGCCTTACTGTCGAACACCACACAGGTCCACAACAGGGCGTTATGGTCTGGGGTGCCATTTCATTTGATAGCAGGACCCCATTGGTAGTCATACCTGGCACCCTGACAGCACAACGGTACGTAGATGACATTCTACGGCCTGTTTCGTTGCCGTTCCTCTCACATCACCCCGGGCTTACTGAAAACAAGATAATGCCCGGCCACACACGGCACGTGTTACTATGGATTGTCTTCAATCTTGCCGAACTCTTCCGTGGCCAGCAAGGTCGCCTTATCTCTCGCCCATAGAGCACATCTGGGACGTGATGGGAAGGCGATTGCAACCATCCCGGAATGTTGACTATTTAGCCCGACAGTTGGAGACAATTTGGCAAGAAATCCCGCAGCACACCATCCGGAATCTTTATCAGTCCATGACACGCCGGGTGGCAGCCTGCATTCAGGCCAGTGGGGGTCCAACGACATATTGACATTCTCAATTTGTGACGATCAAACTCTGAAATAAATCAATTAATTGTTCTGAAATTTTAATCGTTTTTTCCCCTTTACATGCTCTTTACATACACCAATTTTTGTCCTAATCTGACAACTCCTTCTTGGTGCGTCGATTTTTTTTGTTATACAGTGTATAACAAAACTGTTACTCAGCAAATAGCATTTCAGAGCTTGTCGTTATTTTTGAGTTGAAAGCAAAACAGATTGCATTATAAAATAAACATATTTAATTAAAAATTCAATAATTTGTTATTTAAATTAATATTTATGATTTTTAAAGGGCAAAATTTAATTAATAACAAATAAAATAAAGCTTTTGGCTCCACATATCAACTCTTCTTGTCAAAAATAAAGCGCTAGCTAATGTAATGATGTTTACTTAAAAATGCTTACGTAACATTTTCTGAAATATTACTCTATATACCAATTTATAGAAAAAAAATGGTTATCCTGCAAGAACTATGGGTGATGGAATACCTCTGATTTCATTTTTGAGTTCAACATGAAAAGTTACATTAGAATCAACATCAGGTTTTCTCCGGCAAAAAAAAAAAAGTTTTTTTTGTAGACCTGTGTAATCACTATATATTAACTACTCGTTATTTCTATCAACAACAACAACAACAAAAAAGCCTTTATTTAGGGTCACTGACCCTATACAGGATTCACCAGAGGTATGCATAAGAACAAAGCAGTGAGACAACGGAAATAGCGATATATACAGAGTAAAAAGAGAAAGAAAAAAAAAAAAACAAGAAAAGGAAAAAAAAATAATAATAATAAGAAAGAGGGAAGCAAGAAATCAACACAAAAAGAGTAGCAGTAAGAAAGTGAGGAGTGAGTATCACTTGGCCTTCTTCTGAGATATGGACTTGTGGAAACCATAAAACGCCGTAGCAATATACTTATTCTGGGTCATATTGTCAATTATTGATGGAAGTGAAGCACAGAGTTGCCCAGTTTTGAGCATAAGGGTTCTTCTTTCTTCTTTCAGAGCAGAGCAATCAAAAATATAGTGAGTGATTTCATTTTGTAGTTTTGAATTACAGAAGGTACAAGTCGGGTCCTCACCGCAGAGCATCTTGATGTGGTTTTCTCTAAAAAAACTTGAAAGTATTCTAACTTGTGCGAGTAGTCTTACAACCGGGAACGTTATTTCTATCAACTCACAGTGATTATCATGGCCTGCACCAGGTCTACTAGAGTTATAATAAAAAAACAGGGGGATTATTAATTTTGATATTTTGCTATTCAGCAAAATTGTCTTTTTGCGATAATCCTTTTTTATGTAAATAAAGTTATATTGTTTCGATGAAAGTAAAATGCTTTGTCATCCTTACGTTATTATTGCTATTATTTTTTTTTTTTCATTTTTCAAAGTGGCAGTATATCATTTCTCTGAGATAGATAATATTTTATTTGAATGTACCAAGACTTCTCAGCTTTATTAATACCAGTAAAAGAACATGTTTCAATCATGATCATGCTAAATAATTGAGTAAAAAACTGGCCACCAAAAGAAATTTTGAAAAATATTTTATTACACTTTAAAGGTGCTTACATCCAACACGAAATATGTATATATAATATATTTTATTTTATTTTTTTAATAAATTAATATTAACATTATTATGTACAATATATAAATATAAGAATAAATTATAAAAAGTCTAAAAAATTCAATTTTAAAAATGATGTGAATATAGAGGGTATGATGGTTCATTCATAGAGATTCAAATTCAGGTGTGCAGTGTACACGAGAGTCCAAGAAAAATATGTTAATTGGGACTATTGGATAAACCCCAATTAAAGAATAAATACCCATCAACATAAAAGCTCATTTAGTGACACTGGCCAAGAATGGAAATAAATAAAAAAAAACATGACGCGCTAATAAAAAAATAATGATTTGGTGCTGAGATATATGTGCTAGAAAAACTCGCTAAAGTATACTGAAAATCTATACTTTCTTCATACTTTTACACATGTGGAAAAGTTATAATGAATCATAAAGAACAAAGTTTGTTAAGACAACGATAATCTCCTATTAACTATAGAAGAAGAAACACAGGTCGGGGAGAAGAGATTCTTTATAAAGAGGCTCTTCTCCCCGACCTGTGTTTGTTCCTCTATTACAAAGTTTATGTTCAAAATAACAATGTATATTCAAGTATAAGCATCAGCAATTCTTATAGAAGCTTTTCTCCCCGACCTGTGTTTGTTCCTCTATTACAAAGTTTATGTTCAAAATAACAATGTATATTCAAGTATAAGCATCAGCAATTTGTATAGAAGCTTTTCTCCCCGACCTGTGTTTGTTCTTCTATTACAAAGTTTATGTTCAAAATAACAATGTATATTCAAACATAAGCATCAGCAATTTGTATAGAAGCTCTTCTCCCCGACCTGTGTTTGTTCCTCTATTTCAAAGCTTATGTTCAAAATAACAATGTATATTCAAACATAAGCATCAGCAATTTGTATAGAAGCTTTTCTCCCCGACCTGTGTTTGTTCCTCTATTACAAAGTTTATGTTCAAAATAACAATGTATATTCAAGTATAAGCATCAGCAATTTGTATAGAAGCTTTTCTCCCCGACCTGTGTTTGTTCTTCTATTACAAAGTTTATGTTCAAAATAACAATGTATATTCAAACATAAGCATCAGCAATTTGTATAGAAGCTTTTCTCCCCGACCTGTGTTTGTTCCTCTATTACAAAGTTTATGTTCAAAATAACAATGTATATTCAAACATAAGCATCAGCAATTCTTATAGAATCTTTTCTCCCCGACCTGTGTTTGTTCCTCTATTACAAAGTTTATGTTCAAAATAACAATGTATATTCAAACATAAGCATCAGCAATTCTTATAGAATCTTTTCTCCCCGACCTGTGTTTGTTCCTCTATTACAAAGTTTATGTTCAAAATAACAATGTATATTCAAACATAAGCATCAGCAATTCTTATAGAAGCTTTTCTTCCCGACCTGTGTTTGTTTCTCTATTACAAAGTTTATGTTCAAAATAACAATGTATATTCAAACATAAGCATCAGAAATTCTTATAGAAGCTCTTCTCCCCGACCTGTGTTTGTTCCTCTATTACAAAGTTTATGTTCAAAATAACAATGTATATTCAAACATAAGCATCAGCAATTCTTATAGAAGCTTTTCTCCCCGACCTGTGTTTGTTCCTCTATTTCAAAGTTTATGTTCAAAATAACAATGTATATTCAAACATAAGCATCAGCAATTCTTATAGAATCTTTTCTCCCCGACCTGTGTTTGTTCCTCTATTACAAAGTTTATGTTCAAAATAACAATGTATATTCAAACATAAGCATCAGCAATTTGTAAAGAAGCTTTTCTCCCCGACCTGTGTTTGTTCCTCTATTACAAAGTTTATGTTCAAAATAACAATGTATATTCAAACATAAGCATCAGAAATTCTTATAGAAGCTCTTCTCCCCGACCTGTGTTTGTTCCTCTATTACAAAGTTTATGTTCAAAATAACAATGTTTATTCAAACATAAGCATCAGCAATTTGTAAAGAAGCTTTTCTCCCCGACCTGTGTTTGTTCCTCTATTACAAAGTTTATGTTCAAAATAACAATGTATATTCAAACATAAGCATCAGAAATTCTTATAGAAGCTTTTCTCCCCGACCTGTGTTTGTTCCTCTATTACAAAGTTTATGTTCAAAATAACAATGTATATTCAAACATAAGCATCAGCAATTCTTATAGAAGCTCTTCTCCCCGACCTGTGTTTGTTCCTCTATTACAAAGTTTATGTTCAAAATAACAATGTATATTCAAACATAAGCATCAGCAATTTGTATAGAAGCTCTTCTCCCCGACCTGTGTTTGTTCCTCTATTACAAAGTTTATGTTCAAAATAACAATGTATATTCAAACATAAGCATCAGCAATTTGTAAAGAAGCTCTTCTCCCCGACCTGTGTTTGTTCCTCTATTACAAAGTTTATGTTCAAAATAACAATGTATATTCAAACATAAGCATCAGCAATTTGTATAGAAGCTCTTCTCCCCGACCTGTGTTTGTTCCTCTATTACAAAGTTTATGTTCAAAATAACAATGTATATTCAAACATAAGCATCAGCAATTTGTATAGAAGCTCTTCTCCCCGACCTGTGTTTGTTCCTCTATTACAAAGTTTATGTTCAAAATAACAATGTATATTCAAACATAAGCATCAGCAATTTGTATAGAAGCTCTTCTCCCCGACCTGTGTTTGTTCCTCTATTACAAAGTTTATGTTCAAAATAACAATGTATAATCAAACATAAGCATCAGGAATTTTTAGAGAAGCAGCAGCTTCTTATAGAAACAGCCCTAAAGTACATTTTATATACAGATCCATTTCATTCTTTAAATTACAAAAGTTTTTATGTTATTAAAAGTTTTTTTTTTTTCAATACAGAATCGATCTATTGTTTTGGAGAATAATGCCCTTTGTTTCTTTTTTAGAAAGGAACCCAATTATCACTATAACTTCACCAACAAAATAAGTAAAAATATAAAAAATAAGTTTTTTTTTTTTTATAGAGGTTTCTCTAAAAAAAAAAAAGTTTTATATCTACTAGCTATGAATTTCAAAATGAAAATATAAATATATCTGAAAAATATTATATAGAGGGAAATGTATAGGATCAGGTATGGTCAAATTAGGGGGGGGGGGGGACATCTGATCGCGTAACAAAAGTTGCTGAAGGCATGTGTCATCTATTGGAAATAAGTATCCACTAATCGTTGATAATAGAGTTAAATATATGAGGCTGTACTTATGGTTAAGATTTTGAAATAGAGATATTCTTATATTAAATAGAAGTTTTTGTGTTGAGGTGTTCACTGATTCATTTTCTATCAATATATATATAGAGAGAGAGTTGGATAAAGAGAGAAGTAGCTATACATAAAATGACTGGCAGCGAGCGGTCGGTGTCAGCCGGCAATCTTGACGGTATCGTAGTGGAGGATGTGGGACTCCTTGGCCGCGAGGTGCTTCACGCGCATGTGGAGGAAGGCGGCCACGAGAGCGGCGAGCAGGAAGAGCAGGAGCAGCGACACCAGGCCCGCGGCGAACCACGGCACGGAGAGACACACCGCAGAGCCATCTGGGGCCAGAGCGGCGTACACCACCGTGTCGTTCTGGGCGGACGGCAGCGCGAAGGCCACATCGCCCGGGGACACCACCTGGATGACACGCTGGGTACGGACGTCCGTCACCTCCTGCCGCGCCTGTCTCTTCGAGATGTTGTGCATTCGCGGCTGGCCGCCCCGCAGCTCTAGGAAAGAGGAGACGTTGGCCAGCTGGTCTCCTTGTCGGTTGAGGAACATGGTAGGATACGGCTTGGGCTTCGGCTTCGTAGGCAGCTTCTCGGCCTTATCCTCGGTGTACACGGGCTTGGGTTCCGAGTACAGTCCCGCGGGGTCCCGAGGTGCCGGTAAGTAGCCACCGCCGAAGTCACTGATGCACTTGGGCTCAGGGCATTCGTAGCGGCACACTTGAATCACACACTGGAAGTGCACGTTCATCGAGTCGGGGAATTTGAATGCTTGGAAGAAGGCGTATGAAACAACAGTTGCAGAAGCACCGAAGTTTTTTACCTTTTGAAAGGGACTCATTATCTTAGGCCTGACGACACAGCCGAACTCATCTACTAATTGGATAGGGTCATGATGGCCATCGTGCGCAATACAATTACGCACAAGCATGTCGAACTTGTTTTCTTCATCCTTAATCGCGAGCACCATAGTCATCGTCTGACCTATTTTGACAATTCCGGAGACCTCGCTAGCCCAGGGTCCCTTGCCGACCTGGACTTGCATCCAACATTGGATGTTGTCGCCAAGAAAGTTGGCTGTGATAGCGTCCAGCATGTCCACGCTGAAAGGTCTGAAGGTGACCGCTTTCTCGTAGAAGTCATACCACGTGCAGCGGAGTCTCCGCGCCTGGTCCCAGATCTCCTGAACTTGGGGATCATACTGAATAATGATTGTGTTTTCTATAAACAGTCCGTGGTCAGTGTTCTCATAGGGACCTCCCCCACTCCCAGTCATGCCGCAGCCTCCGAGGAAGATGTCAAACTTGGCATCCAGCTGTCCAGACCCTGGAGGTAGATGCACGCAGGACGGATCGCTGTAGTGCCCCTTGCTGAAGATGACCCCGTGGAAGGGTCGGTCAAATTCGATGAAGACTTTCATGTGGTTCTTTTCGCAGCGTACGTTGAGGTTCTTGATGTGAGCCATATCGGGCCGTCCTCCAGGCCAGTGATCGAACGGGGGCGCGGGGGGCCCGCCGTACTCAGACGGAGGCAGCGGTGGGGCCTCGTAGCCCCCTGCGCGGTGCTCGGCCGGGAGGCTGGCGGTCTCCTCCTCCTGTAGGTCGTCCAGGCTGTCGATCTCCTTGGCCGGGACCTGCACACGCCATCCCCTCTGTGAGCCGCCTCCATGGAGCAAGCCATAGTAATTATGGTGAATATTTGTATATCACATGCCTACATCTTTAGAAGCTGTTTGAATTCACACCTACCAGATTCCAGACTTATCAGTGTCGGCATGTCGACTTATCATGCAATTTTTAAAATGCTGCGGATTCCCGATTGCAGAAATTTGTACTACTAAACTTACAATCCCTTATAGTCATTGTACTGTGATATGGACCTAATGAAAAGACTACTTCCACGCTAGTGATCATTAACCATTATTATCGTGACATCCGGATAGGTCCAGTATTGTACAAACACGTATATGGGACACAAATAAACATCTCATCTTTATGTTTATTTAGAGATAACTTAGAATAGGAAACAAATATCAGGAATTCAACAGGAATGCGTCGTTTGTTTGTTTTGGGGAGGCCGCTGCCCCACTGGGCCGTGACCCCCACCATCTGGCGATAGTGGCCCAGCTGGATCATACTACTTCTTGTCACGTTATTGTAGCACGTTCATTTTTATATTAGACAATTCAAAATATTTTATTTATACTAAGTCAATTGTTACAAAAATTGATGCGAAATTAAACAATAAAAACAAATGATAAAATGGTAAACATTTGTTCTCAGGGAGGGAGGCTCCTCGACCTTGAGAGAGCCCTCCTCCAGAATTTTGCTTATTAAAGAAAATTGTGATTTGCATCTTCGAATTTATCCATGTTCATGTCGTATAGGTTTTTATTTCTTTGAAATCTTTCAAAATTCAATTTGGAATTTCAATAGGATATTTGTAAAGAAAACAATGTGAGCTTACATTTTTAGCACAAATACTTACAAATATAAAAATATTTAAAGATGAGATAATAAACCATTAAAAAATACAAGAATCGGAAACAAATCAATTTTTTCTATCTCTCTCATGAATTCTCATTCAATATATATAGAATTCTTAATAATAATATTATCATATACCAGCAGACAAGACATCAATGTAAGTTAAGACTCGTAAAAAAGTCCTATAGAAACATACTTTTTTACAGAAAGGTCACGGGGGGGGGGGGGGGGGGGGGGGGGGGGGGGGGAAGTCCGACCACACCAGTCCCCTGGACCCTTGGAATATTTGACCAAATTCTGGTCCAAGGTGACTAACGTGGCAACGGCACCCATTTTCCAATGAAGATCAAGATAGAGGACATTGCGAATCCTGTGATAGAGATGCATGGAGACATCTGAGGCTCTTTATTGGAAACGATAACAACAACAATGTGACTAAGTATGTAAATATGTTTTAGATCATGTACAAGAATGACAGGCAAAATCGTGAAGCCTTCCCTATAGCAGTACTTCTGTACCATTGTTGCTTGAGTGTCATAGAGATTCTGATACATCAGCCACTAATCCTATAGTTGGTTTAAAGATAACCCTACACCCTCTATTAATCCGAGATATCGTATCAGATTGGAAGTAATCTCTTATTCTATTTGTATTGTTTATTTCGCCTTACTATGTAATTTTTTTTGTTGTTGTTGTGTCCAATGAAGAGCCTCAAATATCCCCATGTATCTATATCACAGCAGTCACTATATTCTCTATCTTGTATGTGTGAAGCTGCGGCTCTGGGTCCATGTCAATTTTCTTCAAGGCGGCTGCGACCATTGCTGGACTGAGAATATGTGGGTAGGTGTTCCACACCAGGACAATTGTTGCATGTCCTGTAGGTTCTTATGCCCTCTGGAGGTATTGTCATTTCTTTGTAATGTGTTTTATGAAAATTATTTAATAAAACTATAGAATAATATAATAGCACACAATCCGCATTATCACATATAATAAAGCGTTTGTTCGTTGAAGCCGAATAGGATTGGTCCATTCTGTGTCACGTGTTCAAGTTACGTAGTTAAGTGACGTGGCCGGCTGTAGGTCTGTTTGGTTTTTGTTTTCATCCTTTATTTTATTCTATTCTGACCATATTAGTCATTTTTTGCTTTCGGCAATTTATTCGGTGAATATTTGAGGAATAATATTTTTTAAATAATTTTATTTTTTTAATTTAGCTTGATTATTTTTTCTTTATAAACAATGTCTCCTAAAAGAGCCCTTTCTATTGTTGAGGCCATCGAAGCAAAGCAACGCCGTATTGAACAGCAGCGACAAAGACGTTTAAATTCACCCGTAAGAGAACGGCTTAATGAACAACAACGGCAATACCGAATGAATATGAGCGAAAATCAAAGAGCCCTTCAAAGGGAAAACAGTAGGCTGAGGATGCAAAGAATTCGACAGGGAGATAATCTACCTTTGCCAACAGGGACATGTTTCGAGGAAGATCAAATTCCCCTGCACTTTTGTGGCCAACTTGATCAAGTTTGCCCAAAATGTAGAGCAAAGTATTTCGAATTGGAACAAACGACATACAGTAAAACTCTAAGTGTGTTAAAATAAAAATAATCCACGGAAGCAAGCAAGGAAGGCTTCTTGAAAATAGTTCAGCTTGCTTCACCAAAAATGTTGTTTACAAAGAAATTTATTCATTGTAAGTTCACCTCTTTTAAAGTAAAAATGTTAATTAAAAAAAATATCAATAAAATGACTCGAAAGGTAAAATGTTGCAACGCTCGGAAGGGGATCGATCCCTGCCGGACCATGAACGTTATTTTACCTCGAACGCTTCCGATTACATATTATTAAGTATCAAAAAGGAATGTGAGAAATAAAATTAGGAATCCACCTGCTCTAGCCGATCCCGTCCTTGGACGGGCCTTTCTACTAGTAATATAATAATAACAACCAAATATAGCTGTTCGTCACTCCTTTGAACACAATAATTGTTAGAATAACAATTAATGTGTTTATTCTATCAAAATTATTGAGACTAAAGTGATTATTGGAGATTTAAATATATTTCCTTTTATAAAATGTAATGTTTCGATGAGAAAGTATTTTTCAGGAAACACACAGAGAAAGGTAGAAAATATCTCTTTTTTCCAACGGCCTCTTGTGTAGTTCCAGGGAACTCTTGAGAAAGATGGGTGGCCTGCTGATATCGATATTTTGTAATTAGTAGAAATATTTTTGAAAAAGGCACAGATAATCACATTTATAACATTTTTATTATGGAGTACGCCATTTTCATAAATCTATTTAATTTGTTAGCAACAACAACAACAAAAGATTTATTAAGGCATTCCGCCTTGTAATGATTCGACGTACAAAAAAATAAAAATGAATTAAAGTTGTTACTATTCCTCGGGATTATGTCTCAACAAGTCTTTAACATACTAAAGAGAATGTGCACATGGTGATAAGTCTATATAGGAATAAAGGTGAAAACTAAATTTAATACCTTGTATATATAGATATTATAATTTCTTTGCCAATTATAAAGAAAAATTTTAACTATTAATTTTTGGCAATATGTTTCTTATGATATTTATTATCGAATATTATATCTATAGAACTCTCTTTTACTCTTCTGCAATGATAAAAATGATTAAATTAGAGGGTTGGTTTATCAGTGTTGGGCACTCGGCGATTTCGCCAAAAAGGCTTGGAGATTAAAACCACTTAGAGGGTTCATCACTTATTAGCCAAGCCTTCTCTTCTAATACACTCATGGCCAAAACTTATTATATAATATTAAAACTAAATAAACGTTTAGTTTATTTTTGCTCCACTAGATGGCGCTCTGCCATCTAAAAAGCACATGTGCTCGTGGTCAGGAGATGCCTTATTTATTTTTAATATCAACACCTGACCCACTTATCTTTTATTTTTTTCTATTGTTTTTTTCATGTGTTAAGCGTCTTTACGCAAATTTGGCCTTAAATACCCATTTCTTGATTTTTCGGGAAGCCATTGGGACCAAAAATCTTTTTGGTCGCAGTGGTTACAGCCTTCTCCACGCTGACGAGCGCCAACAGCGCGAAACGCGTCGTGGATGGCTTTTCTTGATTTATCAAGAAACTAGCGGACGTACCCGGCTTCGCCCGAGGTTTTACCCGAGTAAAGGTTTGTCTAACGAACATTTGTTAAAACAATTCTCTATAAACGTATAAAAAAAAAAAGATATATTTTGATAATTTGAAACTCGTAAATTTGAATCTCTCGATAAAGTGAACATTTTTTCCCGGTCCCTGTGTGCCGTGTCATCCTGAATTTTGCCTTCCATAATTTTCTACATTACAAAATCATCGTTTTATCTAGTGAACATATTTTCCCGGTCCCTTGAAAAATATTCGATAAGTTTAATAAAATCATGGTCGTGAATCTCTCGATAAAGTGATTATTTTTTCCCGGTCCCTGTGTGCCGTGTCATCCTGAATTTTGTCTTTCCTAATTTTCTACATTACAAAATCATCGTTTTATCTACATATTTTCCCGGTCCCTTGAATATTACTCGATAAGTTGAATAGAATCATGATCGTTTATGGAAGATGGACGTAGTTCCCGGAGGTTACCTGCCCCCCCAGCGCCAGGACCTCTTGATCCCTCTGATTGGCCGGCGGCCGGACGGGGGTGGGGGGAAGGGGGGGGTCTTGATCCCTCTGATTGGTCGGTGGGAACTTGGACTGTCCAATGGCCGGCGGCCGGACGGGGGGGGCAGACCTAAGCCTAAGGTGGCGTTGCTTGCGAGTTAAAGCTACAAATCTGCAAATAACTCTAAGGATATTAAAGATATTCAAGAAATTATTTTTCGTAAACCTTTCCGGGGATACACCTAATAATATCCCAAATTTTCACGGCGATTGGATGTATGGTTTTCGAATCCATAGAGGACAGACAGACACACACACACACAGACACACACACAGACATTCAATTTTATATATATAGATTGGGTTGGCCAAATATCACGGAGCAAACTAAATAAACGTTTAGTTTATTTTTGCTCCACTAGATGTCGCTCTGCCATCTAAAAAGCACATGTGCTCGTGGTCAGGAGATGCCTTCGTTATTTTTAAAACATTTATATACACAGAAATAATGAATAGTTACAAAGATCTAGAGCAGGGGTCGGCAAACTGCGGCTCTTTGGATGTGAGGCTGCGGCTCTTTGCACAAATATTATTCATGCGAGTACTATTTATTGTTGGCAAGAAAAATGTGTGACTCTTTAAAAACATTGATATTTTGTAAATTGTAAATTTTGACTCTTCTGCCTCAAAAGATTGCCGACCCCCTGACCTAGGGAAATGTGACATTAATAAGTTTACCATTTTTTTTTATCAGTGCCGACTCCTCGCTAGGATTTCTCTTCTAGATTTTCTTATACTATTTAACATTCTCTATGTTGTCTTTTAACTTTAAAAGCACACAAAAAATATAATAAACTTGAATTTGTTTATTCAAGTATCAAAAACAAAGCTTTACATATAGAACAAATAATAATTAAGAAGAAGAAAGAAACATTTTAGGAAAAGGCAAAAACAAAACAAAAGTACTGGTCAAAAAGAAACATTTAAAATCACAGATTAATATCTTCAACACTTCCCCTTAATCAGATTTCAAATGTCCCTCATACCCAGTAGATATCTCAGCATTTGGAAACGCGGCTTAGGGAACCCTTTGGTCATAATGTCAGCAACTTGATCTTTTCCAGAAATATGTTCTACATTGAAAATACCTTCTTGATACTTTTCTCTCACAAAATAGTGCCTTACTTCTATATGTTTGGTTCTCTTATGAAATTCAGGATTTTTGATCAATTTAATTGTACTTGCATTATCAACTTTTATAATTGGTTGTTCTTTTAGTGGAGAAATTTCACTGAAAAGTCTATTTAACCAAATGACTTCCTTTGCTGTATTGCTTGCTGCCACGAGTTCGGCCTCAGTTGTCGACAAAGATACTGATCTTTGTTTTTGGCTAAGCCAAGAAATAGCACCACCAGCCAGTTTACACACAACTCCACTGGTAGATCTTCTAGTTTCTGGGTCTCCAGCAAAATCTGCATCACTGAAAGATTCCAAAACTCCTACTTTATGACCCTTTTGGTACATAATTCCATATTCAGTTGTTCCTACAAGATATTTGAAGATTCGTTTAACTGCTTCCCAGTCATATTTTGTTGGTGCTGCAAGTTTTTGAGAAACTTTATTCAGTGCAAAAGTGATATCGGGTCTTGTTAAGCAGCTCAGATGCATCAGACTACCAATCGCTTCACGAAAGGGAACATTTTCTAGAATCTCTGCTTCCCCAGGAACAGTAGAATTATCAGTTGGTGTTCCCACTTTATTCGCTTGAGACATATTGAATTTCTCAAGAATTCTTTTTATATATGCCTTTTGATTTATGAATATTGACCCATCCGGTTGCCGCTCTATCTCAATACCCAAAAAGTAATGGTTCACTTGTGATCTTAAATGAAAACATTAGTTCATCAAGAAATTCTTTGATTTCCTGTTCATTTGTACCAGCAATGATTCCATCATCAACATATATGGCAATAATGAGTAGATGATCATTTGTTTTTCTGAAGAATAAACAGGGGTCAGCTGTACTTTCCTTCAGACATCTTTCTTTCATGAAGTTGACTATTTTCTGATTCCAGCATCTTGGTGACTGTTTAAGTCCATAGAGCCTTTTCTTCAATTTCCATACAAGATCTGTTCCATTGTTGAATCCTTCAGGTTGTTTGATATAAATTTGATCTTGTAAGTCTCCATAGAGAAAGGTTGTCTTTATGTCAAACTGTACCAATTTTAAGTCTTCATTAGCAGCAATTGCTAAAAGAGTTCTTATGGTGTCATGTCTTGCCACAGGACTAAATGTTTCTTCATAATCTATACCCTTCTTTTGTGCAAACCCTTTTGCCACCAGTCTTGCCTTATATCTTGTAATCTCTCCTTTAGAATTCAATTTGGTCTTTAATACCCATTTACAATCAATTGGTTTTTGGCCAGGTGGTAATGTTGTGCATTCGTATACATCATTTTCCGTTAAAGAATTCATTTCTTCATTCATTGCTTCTTTCCAAAATTGTGCATTTGGAGAATCCATTGCTTCTTTGTATGTCTTGGGTTCAAGACCTTCTGCAATATTTATTTCAGCATCAATATACCTTTGAGGTTTTGATATATTTGATCGATCTCTTAGATTGTATACGTCTGATGTTTGAACATTGCTTTCAATTTTCTCAATATCTTGAGTATCATTTTGTTCATCAATCTGATTACTTGAAAGTTCCTTATTTCTCTTTTCAATATCAAGGCTAAATGTTGGTATAGTTTCCTTGAATATTACATCCCTACTTGTGACAACTTTGTTTGAGTTCGGCATCCAGATTCGATACCCATCCTTGTTACTGCAATAACCAACTAAAATACCTTTTTCGCTTTTGGCATCTAACTTTCTTCTCTTTTCATCAGGCACACATGAACAAAACATTCAGTTCCAAATATTCGAAGATGATCAACTGCTGGTTTTTTATCAAACCATAGTTCATAAGGTGTCTTTCCCTCAATTTGTGTTGGTCCTGTTCTATTCAAAACATATGTAGCAGTATTAACTGCCTCTGCCCAAAGCTTTAGGCTCATATTTTTGGCATATATCATTGAACGAGCTGCTTCTATTAAAGTCCTGTTTTCCCTTTCCGCTGAACCATTCTGTTGTGGAGTATATGGCATTGTGATCCTATGATTAATACCATACTTGTGTGTAATTTTTGAGGTTTCTTTATTTACAAACTCCTTTCCTCCATCTGTGAGAATTTCTTTCACTATATGTCCAGTAGTCTTTGTTTCCAAGATAAATTGTTCTAGCTTTTCAATGACTTGTGACTTTTCTTTTAGGAAATACACTGATCGGTATTTTGTAAAATCATATTTGAAACACACAAAGTATCTCATCCCTCCTTTCGAAACCTCCTGCATAGGGCCACATACATCTACATGAATTAAGTTTCCAGGTTGAGTAGAAGCATATTGTTCTCTTGATCCAAAACTCAGTCTATGTTGTTTGCCATAAATGCATGCCTCGCAAGGTTCATTGTCCATGACTGCATCTATTCCTTGTTCTTTAAGCCATTTTTGAACATGCCTTTTATTTTGATGTCCAAATCTTTCATGCCATAGTTGTAGCATATTGACATTTTGGGTTTTGGCTAAATTGACTTCTGCAGCATTTTCAGGTTTGATACTTGTTATTAACATACCATACAAGCCTCCTGGTAGTCTTTTCCCTTCTACAATAACTTCTCCAGTTGTTGTCTTAAAAAGTTTACAACCTTTTTTATCCATTTTCATTTCAAACCCTTTATCCAATGTGGACTGTAATGACATCACATTACGACTGAAATTGGGAACATACCATACATCAGTTAGGTAGTGAGTTTGCCATTTACCTTTTACACAAGTTTCAATTGTTATAGTTCCACTTCCATAAGCTATCAATTTTTCATTACTTCCAACTTTAACAGTCTGTTGGGTAGAAAAATCCTTATAAGAAGTATAAAAACTTGCATTTCTTGTAATGTGGTTAGTAGCTCCTGAGTCACCAATCCAAATGTCTTCATCTTGTTCATTGAATCTTTCACTGATTAAACTTTCACTTAATTTTGAATTAAGTTTTAATTTAGTTTCATCCTTTTCTTTTTCCTTTAGTTTCTTCTATTTTGCATACCTACAATCTTTGGCCAAGTGTCCTTTTCTATGACAAAAGTAACATCCTCTTGTTTCTCTTGTTTTCTGAAATTTTTCATTACTTTTGGTAACTTTTCCTTTCATATTTTGCTTATTTTCATATGCATTTGCCATTAGTGCTGTCGAACTTGATGCGCTGCATTCATCTCGCTGTTGAATTCTTATTTCGAGTAGCCGAAGCCTTTGTGTGAGATTGTCTACAGAACGTTCTTCTTTAGACACTGATTCCCAAACACTTTTAAAATCAAAATATTCATCAGGCAAGGTGTTTATGATTCTGCACATCAGCATGGATTCTGGCAATTTCAAATTTTCTTGCTTAGTAAGTTCATTTTGCATATCATTCCATAAACTTTCTAGTTTTGAAATGTGCTTTGAAATATCATCTGTAGGATCCTTCTTAAAATTAAAGAATTGATTATAGAGCATGTCTAATCTTTGACCAGAGCTTTGCTCATAGACACTTAACAATTTGTCCCACATATCTTTAGCACTTGAGCAGGGAATGATTAGTTGACTTACATCAGGCATCACACTTGTTGTAAATAACAATTGGGATATTGCATCTTCACTTTCCCATTTTACATATGCCTCTTTTTCTTCATTTGTTTCTTGTTGACGTGACAACGTCTTAAATTAGGTTGCGGCTGGGAGTCACTTATGAAAAAGTGTAACGCCCGGTAACGTTACGATGAGTCACCAAACGAGAGTGCTGCGCGCGCAGCGCTAGAGAATTAGGCGCATTGAATCGGCGCATGCTTGTCTCTGTCTTTGTCTTTCTCGAACGTTCTTGGCGTTGGAAAAACAAGAAAGCGTCATAATACAAGTTCACACGTGTGGTTAAAGTATCGTCAGCTGTGTCTGTAGTGAAAATGTGGAGTGCTTAGATTCGTCATTTACAACAACTACAACAATAAAGGTAAATAATTGTACACTGATATTTCATTATCGTAAACTATGATTGATTGATTAATTGTTAGATTGACACAAAAGTTGAGAAACTGAGTTTATAGGTTATGTCATACTATTGATAAATGTTGATAGTGTTAAGTAAATTATTAGTTTAAAATTAATTAATTAATTAATTATTATTTTACAAATTTTAAATAGTTTCAAATTTATTTAGCAAAAATTTGAACCTTCGATCTGAATAAATGTTTTGATTTTCGAATTGATTCTTTAAAATTACAAATATTAAGAAAAAGTGGCAGATATAAGAAAACTTTATTTAAACTGTGTTGAGCAAGAATTTTAACATCTAATATAAGTAAATGTTTTAATTTTCAACTTCATCATTTACAATTACAAATTTTATGAAAATTTTATGAAATTTAATGAAGATTCCAGAGAGGGAGGTCGCTCTTCATATCGCTGAATGATGTTCTTGGTAAATACATCTGTACTGTCTGCTTCGATGTTTTCGCGATCCATTTGTTTCCAACGTTTGCGACAGCGTTGTCTTTCCGATGGCCAAACTGTTGGTATGTACATAATTTGACGGCTCGTTTCGCTCATCGGTTGCCGTAGTAAATACCATGCTGCTTCTTGAGCTGACATTTCAACTGCATTAAGAAGTTTGACACTCAATGCTTTCAATTGGCCCGTGTAGTCCCGGTCAGGATGCTCTTCCATCATCTTAGTCAGCTCACGATTCAAGTTACCCATTCCACGAGCTGATTTGGTCACATATTCCACGACATACTGTGCGCAGCTGTATTCATCCAAGATAAACTGGATATCGATGTTGGATTTGATTTCACCAGAGAGGTAAGGGTTGAATGTGTTCGTCATAAGTTGGTCGAAGTTGCGTTTGAACAACATAGATGGCCTGCGCAAAGTTGAACGCACTACGTCCACAAATTTGTGCAATTCTTATTTTCATTCAATTCCTTGTTCCTATTGTGCAATTTAATTATATTCATATCAATAAATATTCTACCGTTGTCACGTAAAATCTTCGCCCGTAAAACCGACTTTACAGGCAACCATTGTTTTTTTTTTTTATTGGCTTTCTATATGTTCCATCAACAACGCCTATTACTTTGTTTATTGTTAAAAGCAATTTTATATTTTTCTTATATTCTGGCCAGTTTATTAATCCTTCCAATTTGGGAATATTCATACCCATTTTAATATTATCCATTCCAGCCATTACTAATATAAATTTTAACGTAATAAACAAAATAGAATTCTTTTTAGGCTTACCGTTGCTTTGTTATATTTCGCAGTGAATGCGTGGTTGGGTCCATAACCTGTTGTGTTTTAACTTTAAAAGCACACAAAAAATATAATAAACTTGAATTTGTTTATTCAAGTATCAAAAACAAAGCTTTACATATAGAACAACTAATAATTAAGAAGAAGAAAGAAACATTTTAGGAAAAGGCAAAAACAAAACAAAAGTACTGGTCAAAAAGAAACATTTAAAATCACAGATTAATATCTTCAACACTCTATTTGAATGTTAAATAGTAAATATTATAGGTTGATTAATTAGCATATATTTTATATGGTGTCCTCCATTTTTACTCTTGATTGTCATTAAAATAGGCTTTATAAAAAAATCACAAAAATGAATTTATTTTTAAAAATTATAACATAAAACATCTTATCATATTTTTTCAAGTAAGAAGATAAGGGAATAAAACGTCTCTATCTCCCTTTAGCTTAATTTTAATTATTGGAAAATTATTATTTGTCTTTGTTCTTTTCTACAAACCTATCTCTTCGCTTATTCTTTTTTCTACCCAGCCTATGACGCGTAACGGCCGAAGCAATGCTGGAGTTTTTCTTCCCCCTCCCCATTATAATACTATTTGTATAACCTCTTATGTTTGATTAACTATTAAATTTCTAAATTTTGAAATTTTCTTAATGGGGGGGGGGGGGGGGTATTATTTAATACAGAATTAGTTTGCTGTTCTGACTCAATGCTTAAACTATACTTAATATTCAAAACCTGTGAATCATAATTTTTATTATATTTTACATAACTTCTTTCAAAATGACTCTAATATATATGTATATTATTTTTAATTCATTGTCATCAACAGAATTATATTTATCTTGATCGTAGTTTATATAAAAATTGATTTTGGCGAATAAAAAAAAATAGTTTCGAATTGAATACTTTTGGTTTCAGTTTCTTCTCGTGAATCGGTAGAATCCATCAAAATAATTTTAAATGTAAATAAAAGGTGTTTATATACTCCGGATATTCATAATAAACCAATCAAATTGTACGAATTATCCTATTGAATTAAATATTGTGTGTGCCATTGTACATACAGGAAGTAACCCAACAATTAGACTAAAAAGAATGCCATTGTTCGATATTTGAGAATGCAAATTTGAAAAGACATAGAATTGGAAACACAAATAAATGTTTGAAATCAGAATGGCACACATTCAAACCACCTTTTATAAAACTGTAAGGAAATAATTTTCCCAACTTGCTGTATATGCCTTTTGTAAATGCTCTTCTTTGCAGTTTCCTTTTTTCCTTATAAAAGTGTTCGTTACTCTTTTCTTTCAAATCTCTTTTCCTCATTCTTTCCAAATGAAAAATGCATTTTCTATAAAACGAGATATCGTGTTTTTATAAACTACCTGGAAAATATATATTTAAAATGTAATTCAAAAAATATTGCGTAGTAGTTTTTTTTTTGGACAATTTAGGTAATGTCCGCTGGTGTAATTTTACAGCCATCCAAGATGTCTCTTTTTCTAACCTATAGATGTCGTGCATTCCCTAAAATAATTTGACTTTTAGATATTCTAGAATGCAGTTTTACGATTAAAGAAATTCATAAATAGCCTCGTTTGACAGTAAAAAAAATCGACTTTACCAACACGTTAAAAAGAAGAATGAAATGGCGTAGATTCTGGTACTCGAGGCGCAAATATTTTTGTGAAAATCACAATAAAATAGTCGCAGAAGTATGGCCACACACTTTGGTTAACTTAAGTTTTAAAATATATTAATGTTTTAGATATTCTCTTCGCAACAATTTCAAAAAGCTATGCAAAAATTTGCTCTGTATGAAGTTATACGTATAGCCATCTAAATCACGAAGTTTTTGCTATAAGACCTATTATACTCCATGGAAAATTGCCGGGAAGAAATTGATCTAAAAAAAAAAAAAAAGCACAGGGCTTCTCTCCCGTCAAATTAAGCGTCAACTAGTCGCCATATATTGACCGTCGCCGCAAACTAGCAGACTCAGGTCGGTGACAAAGCCACAACACCAGCTTTGGCAAACTGAAAAGCGTCCACCTGGCCCAACTACTTTACCAGCTAAACACCCCTTTGGCAGATTGTAAAGAATCCATTAGATTCCGCGTGGCTCTTATGGAATAAAGTCCGCCCTAGGCTGAAGAGGACCATTAGCCCGAAACCATGGTCTCTAGGTGGACGCTTTTCAGTTTGTCAAAGCTGGTGTTGTGGCTTTGTCACTGACCTGAGTCTGCTAGTTTGCGGCGACCGTCAATAGATGGCTTCTAGTCGCTTAATTTGACGGGTGAGCAGCCCTTTGCTTTTTTTTTTTTAGACTTATACTCTGTGTTCAAATTTGACTTGGAATTTAATATTTTAATTTATCCGATTTAATGTAACTGTCAAATATTCTATTATTTTAGCAAGCGTGAAACAATATTTAACCGAGAATAGACAAAAAAAAATCCTTAACTTCAGGATGAAACAAAAGTTCTAAGATTTTAATAAAATGAATGGCATCTCACACGTGTAATAGGGTGGTGAGGGAAAAAATAAAAGATAAACAGGAAATATTATTGGTCGTAGATATAAAGCTATTGCTTATTTATTAGCGGAAAGTCTTTATTTTGTGTATTCTCTAATGAAGATAAAAACACTTTCATTTATACTTTAAGCACTCTTGTTTTACCTTATCGCGTTATTAAACATTCCACTACTTTTCTATAGAAAGGTTCTCAGTCAATTGTTACCAGCATCAAAATATAATTTTAAAAACCTAAAACATCTCACTTGAAGATTATGAATTAAACTAATGGTGCCTACATAGTTGATTGTGCATTTAATTATAATGTTGGTTATTAAACATAAAGCAATAATGCGCCATCTATGTATACAAAATTAAATTATTATGTACGATTTTCATCTTCTTTTTTAATAAATCAAACTTCCTACTGTCATTACTTCGAATTTAAAAAATATTAGAAGGGCTCGGTTTATAAGTTGGCGAAACTTCTCGGCGATGTCGCGCGCTAGTTGTGAATCTACTATATTGATTTGTATAGCTTCAATACTGTATTGGATAATTCTGCTTGTATATGCTAACTGAAGGGAAGAATCTTGGTTTTGGAATTTGATCAAACTATGGGAACAATCTTCTATCATAGTACATAGTAGATTTAGTAGATCTTCTATCATAGTATCATAAGTAGATAGTACAGTAGAATATACAGTAGAGCTCTAAATAACGGTATGGTAGATTAAAATGTTGACAGCTTATTTTCTTGGTTTTAATTTGAAAATGAAAGCAGGTATATACCTTTACCTACATATATTTAGTGGGTAAAAGTCATTTTTTACTACTAACCTACACTAACCACAGCTTTTCGTATATAATATTATTAACATAGTACTACATACAGAGGATGGAAGCAGTTTTAGGAAAAAATTACGATTTTCCATCATCGAAGCAAACTGCATTCAGATGTACCCTTAAAGCAAAATTATACACTTTTCTGATATTTAATAATTTAAAAAAGGCTTGGGGGTGTAATTCTTTTCTGCATCTTTCCATTAGAGAGAGCGAATTGAAAAGTTATTAAATATTTTGAGACAATTCACTATTGAAAAAATACCATTTTAGAAATCAGGATATTATTCTTGAAAATTTTAAAATAATATCTTAATCTCTAATATATACATATATGTGATGATGAGTTGCTGTCGACTTATCTGTGATGAGATCCTGTCGACTCATGTAATAAGAGATGAGAATTCCAGTAGCTTTTGTAGAGATCCTGTCGACTACTGAAATAAGAGTTGAAGTCCTGGTAGCTCTTGTTGTACTGTGTTGACCGAGAGGAACAGTCAGGATGTAGAGTTTTCCAGTACCTCTCTGCACCTTGGAAGACCTTTAAAAGTTCTCACAAAATACAGGCAGTCGTGGTCGAGGCAGAGTGGAAAGCTGGGGATATCCACACAAAAAACGAAGACACAGTTGCACTAAGAAAGTCCCGTAACAGATAAAAGTTGAGTTAAGGAGCGAAAAGATGGAGATAGACGAGTTCTTCCTAACTACATGTTGGATGAGATCGACATAACATACGACCGACGCGGCTTGCACTAAGGGTGAACTAAACTAAACTGACTGAACTGTCTGAACTGTCACTGTAAGGTGATGTATTTATAGGGTAAAGACGGGGCGACCTTATGTGACATGGGCGTTTCTGAGAAAGGGGGCCTTGGCATGTCCAGGTGTGAGAGGGGTCTCTGCATTCCACCACATGTGACAGTGTGGGTGGCCTTGTTTGTGGGAATTGTAAATCGACCTGGTTTATGACTTACATCTTTAGACTGTTGTTTTGGTAATACTATGCTCGATCTCTGCTTTAGCTCAACTCTTAAATCTATTACAGATTTTATTTATTTATCCACTTTGTACAAATTACATTACATAGGGTGATGTAAAGACACAGATTAATCATGCGCATAATTATTTATAGATGTTTCTATATACAACATGGCAATCTTGTTATAAGTTATCTACACCATATGAGGTTGTTGTTTTAAATTACCATAGATGGGCCCCGGGAGTGAAAGGGTTTATCCGGGTTTAGGCGGGTAAAGCCTCTCTAACACAGGTAAGTAATTAAAATTTCTTTTAATTAATTTAAACTGTGAGGGTTAAAAAGGGCTATAACAAGATGATATTTGTTGGATATATAAAAGTGAAATAAAAATGACATTGTGTTTGATTAACAAAAAAGATGATTAAAATAAAATGATGACATAAAAATTCACATTCTAAGAGAATATTGGTGGGCGTTGGACAGGGTTAGTAGTTAAAGAATAAGCAATTGTGAGATTTACACATGCAATCAAATACTTAGGTCCAGGTGCAAAGCGAGGATATGGACTTGAGCGTCTTCCTAGGCAATGTTTCACCTGTGATCCTGTATAGGGTAACAGTGCTTTGTCACAATTGTAGTGTTATTGGGTTGAAAAGTTGTTGAAGAATATGTAATTGTTAGAAGTGCTCATGTAAACCAAATACTCAGATCCAGGTGCAAAGCGAGGATATAGACTTGAGCTGTCTTTCTTGGCAATGTTTCACTTGCGATCCTACATAAGGGTTACAGTGTTTTGTCACAATTTTAGGATTATTGGGTTAAAAGTTGTTGAAGAAAAGTTGCTTATTAATATGATTGAGAAAGGAGTGAAATAGAGCCAAGCGATAAGTAGAATTGTAGCGACAGTAGGTGATCTGACTTGACTCGAAATCAAAGGTTGAATGTGGTCCGCTAGAGCTGAAAAAAAAAATTGAAAGTTGAAAAAAGTGAACGCTTTGTGTATGCGTTGGTGATTTGCTCTGCGGATGAAATGAAATAAACTCTTGAAGCTTGTTCAGACCAGAAGTTTGGATTTGAAAGTCTGGGGAACTGTGTTCAAGGCGTTTGTTGAGTTACGAAATCAAAAAATAAATTGTCAAGCAGTGCTGTCGTTTTTCTACATTGACGTGACGCAATGACTGAAAAGATAGTGATGAAAAATATAGGGAATTGGTTAAAGAATATGATTGTTGAAAACGATTGTTGTAGATGCTCGATAGTGGATGATAAACCTTGTCAGATAATAAAGGTATTTAAACAAATAAAATATAGTGAATAGAAATATAGAAATATGATTGCGGGTACAAAAAGTGTAAGTGGACAAAATTAAACCTGTAATATATAAAATAAATAATAAATAAAAATAATTTTTGAAACAATTAGATGTTTAACAATACTAAAATAATATCATGAAAAATAAAAGTAAATTTGATTAAAGGTTTTTTTTAAATGTTGGATTAAAAAATTTGTTTATATAATTGAAAGGTAAGAATAAGAATAATTATTCAAGATTTTATACAAAATTTATAATGTGAAAAATAGTACAAATGTAATATTGTACTGGGATAAGGTGCATAAATTAAGAAAAAGGCTTCTTCTTATCGAGCAACTGAAAGTTGCTGATGGCTTGCGCCATCTATCGGAATAAATATCAACTATTCTCGTTGATTTTTAATTATTCCAGAATTGGCCAAATACCCATTCTTGATTAATCAAGAAAAGCTAACCACGGACGCGTTTCGGGCTGTTGGCCCTCATCAGCGTGGTGCTGATATTTATTCCGATAGATGGCGCAAGCCATCAGCAACTTTCAGTTGCTCGATAAGAAGAAGCCTTTTTCTTAAAATTTATAATATAATTGAAGGTTATTAATGATTGGATAAATTTTAAGTAGTGTAAAATTGAACAAAAATTGTCTCTTTTGACGAAAAGTTACAGTTGTGGTGTGTGACTAGATTATATCCCTTTGGTAACATCGGTGTTTCTATGACTCTGAAACTGGGAATATGTGCAATGATCTTTTCGTTTGTCCTCAATGCTGGTATGTAGAGAATGATTTCTCTTTCGCGTTAAAAAGTCTGAGATTTAACCAAATTGTTTTAATTGGTGTTATCAATTAACATGTAAAATGTTTAAAGCATGTTGTGTTGTGATATCTCGTTGGTGAGATTTGTGAGATTCTCGAGGAAATCTAAATGAGTAGTGTGACACATGTTTTCAAAATGGCGTCATGAAGCTAGCGGTCAAGAAGATCTGCCTTGTGAGGGGGGAAGAGAGGGCATGTCCAAAGATATTCTCAAAAGATAGTAGTGACCAAGGGAGTGGCGTCAAAAAGGGCGTCTACTTCCTTTTTTTCACGGAAATTATATTTGTGGGGTGGTCACACGTGTGGGATGGCTTGCTATGTTTGAGATTTACTCGAAACTGACTTTCTCTCTCTCTCTCTTCTTTTGTTGAAGTTTGGCAATTTTCTGCTATAATTGAAAGATATGATTTTCTCGGTGTTTGTAGTTGTTGTTTTCGAAGTTGTTTAGACTTAATAAGATTGTTATACGATGATTTCAGGCTAGAAGTGAGTGAAAGATATAACTTTCGACGTGGACACACGCTTTGAGGTGAGAAGTGTCACAGGCATGAAGGGCGTCTTTGGCCTGAGAAGTGAGAAAAATTTTGTTGTGTTGCCTTGTGACACTTGTGAAGTGAATTGAATGGAAAGGTGTCACGTGAAGTCATAATTTGGTACAAAATCTAACCTGTTTCACCATGAATAACAAATTTAATAAAGTCATGGGTGGTTGTTGTATGAAACACATCGAGAATATTTGACTGTTAGTGGATGTGGCACGCTTAATGTGAAATTATTTTATTGTGGCGACGATATAGAGCTAAGTGGAGCTCGAAATTGGATTTGTTGTGAGTCGCGCGTTATTAATTGTTACCAATTGGAGAGAGTGATGTGTGAGGGTGTTGTAAGGTTTGTTGAAAGAAATGTGCTGATAACCAACTATGCATGTAAAAGGAAAAGACGAGGGTGTGTATTTATCCTCGAATATTAACGATTGTAATCGTTTTGGAAGGCTGTGACTTAAATTAGCTACTGGCGGTGAAGTGGAGTGAATCTTTATTCCTAACTTGTTTTGGGAAAGATAGTTGTTTTCCCTAGTGGTGTTTTTGAAGATATTGTATCTTCCGATTTTTGGAAAAAAAAAAATGCGTTTCACCTATGTTAATTTATATTTAAAATTTGAATATACTTTTTAAATTGTTGATTATGATAATTAAAATGATTCTTATAAAAGGGCAATGTCGTGAGAGTTACAAATAATTTGAATTGGACGCTTACTTAAAATGGTGAACATTACCAAATTTTAAGAATTGATAAAGATATTGGTCTTTTGGTATAAAGATAACTAATAAGTAAAACAAAAATAAGTTGAGAATTATGATGAATGAGATTTTTTTTTTTTTTTTAATAATAATAATGATTTTTTTTTTCAAGTTGTATATTTGGATAGTACCATTTTAGATAAATTTAAGAACGACATGTAAGATTAGTAAAAATGGTAAAAAAGCGTGATGCGCGAAATTTTTTTTTTTTTTTTAAGTAAAATTGAGAGTAATAACTTGAAATTTATAATCTGATTAAAAATTAAAGTAAATTTGATCAATGAAAATGTGAAAGTTTTAAAAATTGAATTAAAAAATGGTATAAAAAAGGTAAAAATTGATTTTAAAATGCTTAAAGTGAAAATATAAATACAAAATTTATAGGGAATCAAGTTGTGAACTTGAGGATAAAGTTAAGGTAGGTTTTTTTAAAAACTTACAGTTGTGTGAAAGTTCAGTCAGGAAACTTGGTCTTGGCTTGTATTCCTGCTGACGTTGAAGACGCTCCATGTAGAGCTTGTAGACGCTTGTAGCTTCTGTGAAGTTGATTGTGGCTTGTTACCTTGAGCATTGTCTCGACGATGTCAAGTCGAAGGTGTGGAACTTGTCACAGGGTTTGGGTACATCGCTGCTCGGTTTCCATGACTTGCGGGAATATCGGGGCTGTCGTTGGCGCGGTCAGCTTGCTCCCGACGTTGGCGATCGGTTAGCGGGTATGCGGAAGTCCGTTGGGGCGGCGTTTCTTCCGTAAATATCGTCTCTTGTTGGGGGGAGAGATTGCTTGGTTGTTTCGTTGGTATGGCGGGCTTGTTCCTCCATCTTGGCTCTTTCTCGCTTCCTATCTGAACAGTCTTCTTACCTCTTCGTTGTGTCATCCTTCGTTTTGGTCATCCTGTCGGCTTAAATGTGATGATGAGTTGCTGTCGACTTATCTGTGATGAGATCCTGTCGACTCATGTAATAAGAGATGAGAATTCCAGTAGCTTTTGTAGAGATCCTGTCGACTACTGAAATAAGAGTTGAAGTCCTGGTAGCTCTTGTTGTACTGTGTTGACCGAGAGGAACAGTCAGGATGTAGAGTTTTCTAGTACCTCTCTGCACCTTGGAAGACCTTTAAAAGTTCTCACAAAATACAGGCAGTCGTGGTCGAGGCAGAGTGGAAAGCTGGGGATATCCACACAAAAAACGAAGACACAGTTGCACTAAGAAAGTCCCGTAACAGATAAAAGTTGAGCTAAGGAGCGAAAAGATGGAGATAGACGAGTTCTTCCTAACTACATGTTGGATGAGATCGACATAACATACGACCGACGCGGCTTGCACTAAGGGTGAACTAAACTAAACTGACTGAACTGTCTGAACTGTCACTGTAAGGTGATGTATTTATAGGGTAAAGACGGGGCGACCTTATGTGACATGGGCGTTTCTGAGAAAGGGGGCCTTGGCATGTCCAGGTGTGAGAGGGGTCTCTGCATTCCACCACATGTGACAGTGTGGGTGGCCTTGTTTGTGGGAATTGTAAATCGACCTGATTTATGACTTACATCTTTAGACTGTTGTTTTGGTAATACTATGCTCGATCTCTGCTTTAGCTCAACTCTTAAATCTATTACAGATTTTATTTATTTATCCACTTTGTACAAATTACATTACATAGGGTGATGTAAAGACACAGATTAATCATGCGCATAATTATTTATAGATGTTTCTATATACAACATGGCAATCTTGTTATAAGTTATCTACACCATATGAGGTTGTTGTTTTAAATTACCATATATATATATTTTTTTGGAAAAGACACATACACTGAAAACGAATATCTAACAAAATTGTTATATAATAAACAGCATTATGAATATAAAAAAAAACAACATTTTTAAGTTGAAAAAATCATTTGTATTGATTGTATAGTATTGGTAAAGTAATGCTAAAGCATAACCAAATAAAATTTTGCACCGCATGTTTCAGCGTCTCTCGATTACCTTTATTTAACGAATGATTCCTTTGATAAAGAAATTTCAAATAGAATTTGGTTGATGCTGCATTGCTTTCCTGAAAAGTATTTAAGCGTCGACAGAGAATGGGTCTAACTTTAAGAACTGTGGGAAATAAAAATTTACTAAAATTCATTTTTTAAATCATAATGTCCATTACTAATTGTCTTGGAATTGTTAAATATTTCAATCTCAAAAGTTTATAACCTAATGGATACCTCAAGAATTTTTTTTTTTTTTTTTTTGCATTTTAAATTTTAAATAAATAGTGGATTTAAGAATTTTAAATTAAAATATTACGAGAAGAAAGAACATTTAAAAACCAATTAATAGGGAAATTTTATTTTCTTACTTCATCAAAATGAGAAAGATAGAAAGTGACTCTATCAATACAAAATGTCAGCGACAGCGACATATGAGGTTGTTGTTTTAAATTACCATATATATATTTTTTTTTGGAAAAGACACATACACTGAAAACGAATATCTAACAAAATTGTTATATAATAAACAGCATTATGAATATAAAAAAAAAACAACATTTTTAAGTTGAAAAAATCATTTGTATTG
Organism: Cordylochernes scorpioides; assembly: GCA_030710605.1. NCBI lineage: Eukaryota > Metazoa > Arthropoda > Arachnida > Pseudoscorpiones > Chernetidae > Cordylochernes > Cordylochernes scorpioides. The sequence continues at coordinate 37,549,902 of CP092881.1, read as the reverse complement.
ATTGTATAGTATTGGTAAAGTAATGCTAAAGCATAACCAAATAAAATTTTGCACCGCATGTTTCAGCGTCTCTCGATTACCTTTATTTAACGAATGATTCCTTTGATAAAGAAATTTCAAATAGAATTTGGTTGATGCTGCATTGCTTTCCTGAAAAGTATTTAAGCGTCGACAGAGAATGGGTCTAACTTTAAGAACTGTGGGAAATAAAAATTTACTAAAATTCATTTTTTAAATCATAATGTCCATTACTAATTGTCTTGGAATTGTTAAATATTTCAATCTCAAAAGTTTATAACCTAATGGATACCTCAAGAATTTTTTTTTTTTTTTTTTGCATTTTAAATTTTAAATAAATAGTGGATTTAAGAATTTTAAATTAAAATATTACGAGAAGAAAGAACATTTAAAAACCAATTAATAGGGAAATTTTATTTTCTTACTTCATCAAAATGAGAAAGATAGAAAGTGACTCTATCAATACAAAATGTCAGCGACATCTCACAACTGTCCAAATGTAATGATTCTCTTTTTAGACCATTTAAAAAAAGAGCCCTAGCATAGAGACATTCCAAAACATTGAATGGCTTGTAGACAGATGTTCATATCTCACAGAGAAAGTGAGAGAAGTTGAACGACTAAACTTTAAGAAAAGTTCTCACGGGAATTGAGACATTTAGGAATAATGTGCCCCTGGAAGAAGCTGAATGAGGAGAAAACGCTATATCAGCCCGAAGGAGATACAAGATGAGACTTTGAATCTGTCGACATCGCCTGAGCCGTTGTTGCCTACAATGTGAGTAACCACCAGAGTAAAATGTAAAAAAAGAAAGGGGTACGGATTGTAATTGCTACAGGATCTCTTGAGATTCTTATAGAAACAGACATTGCCGGACAATTTGGCCAAGTGGTTAGGCCCCCCTGACTTAGGTGCCGCGCCGTAGTTGAACATGAACTCTCCAGATTTTATAGCTTGACGCATTTCCCATAAATTCTTACTACCTTCAATGAGCACTAGCGTTATCCCAAAAGCAATACCTGCATGGTCACAGTTGGGAAAATAAAAAGGATTTTTAATGAAATAGTATAGAAATTAGATGAAACACTAAAGAATAGAATCTTATTATTTACAAAAATATTTCTATAGAAGTTTATACGTTTTTATTACAAAGTTTAACCCAAGCTATACACTTATGGTAAAACTTAAGGACGTAAAATGTCTTTAATGTCGTCCGGTCGTCTGTTTTTTTTTTTTTTTTTTTTTTTTTTAAGGAGATTCACAGCGGGAAGAAGGCATAGATTGAGCTCCTATAATTCAGGCAGCACCGAACCCAACAACAGCCTACAGGTGCGACGCATGTCTAGTCACCACAGATTCCATCATTCATACGTCAAGGTTAGCGTATCACTGAAAAGGCGAGTGTAGAAAAGTCGTATTCTAGTCTTTGCTTTCCTCATTCAAATGGCCCATGACATTCGGCGAATCCATTAATCTCTTCCGAACGGTGACTATATATACACTAGCCGAATGACCCGGGCAACGCCCGTGTTTTACCCGATTGAATGTTTTGATTCAAATACTATTTGTTACAATTATAAATTGGCGCCTTAAATAATTGCATATGTTGGTTAATAACTATAGCCTATGTGCTTTATCTGTCTATGTACTGTTGGCTTCCGTAGGCGTCTCTTACTGGGAAAAAGAAAGAGAGGATTCCATTTGGTTATTATCTAATATATGCATTTATTTAGGGAGCGACCCGCTCCAACACAATAGTTACATAAATAGCGAGTGGGGGGAGCAAAGGTGGCGTGACCGTAGCCAACCAATAGGAGGGCGCCATTCCAAAAAAAAAAAAAAAAAAGCAAACGGTGACAGAGAGAGATGATTGATTAGGAGATGAGGAAAGATGCTAGTAACTGTATATATACATATTTCCCAAATAACTTTGTTAATTCGAATTTCTTTCTCCCTTCTTTATTCACTCTTTTTTCTGTATCTCCAAGTAGAATCTGTATACAAGACTAAATATTCCATTGATTTAAAATCATCATTAATTTCAATTATGAGACATCAGGAAACATTAGAGAGGAAAAAAAAAACTGAGAAAAATCATGATTTTCTATCACAAAGTTTAACCGTTTTTATTGCTATAAAAATGCGGCAGAGATATTGATAAAATCAACAATAGTGACTGACTTTACTGCTTCAGGATTATCAATATACATTGCGCAAAACTCTGTACACAATTTGGAAATTTAAGAATTCTTAATATATTTGCCTTAATAGAGAGAAAAATAAGAAAAGCTCTGTTCTTTCTTTTGTACTAGCACGGATGTATATCTCTTGCAATGCTGAACTCTCTGGTTGAACTTTGGTAGATTGAGAACCTCTTTTGTAAAAAACGTTGTATAGTGAGGAGAGTGTAAGAAATATAGACAGTCTCCACACCTCCTTCTTGTTGTTGTACAGTAACATCAAAGTGATTAGTGGTTATACAAACACTCCATGGAGTTGAAAGAACATAAATAGTAGGATTCTAGAATATTATAAACACGATATTTTATATCTCAAAATTTGGATTATTGTGTGTATGGAAAGGTATAAACAAGGAAATATTGCGTTTTATAACGTTAACAATAAATGCTGTAAAACATGGGGGGTTAGAACACATATCGATAAATATAGTTGTAACACATTTTAAAAAATGATTATATCACAGATATGGTTGTAACACATGAATAGATATGGTTGTAACACATGAATAGATATGGTTGTAACACATGAATAGATATAGCTGTAACACAGAAAGGGATATGATTATAACGTAGGAAGAGATAAAAGATTGTAAGGTATAAGCCATGTAAGATTATAAGTTATTCTGTGCTATTTCCCTTCAAAAGTAACTTTTATCTCTCCGTACTTCGAAGAAATAATATTTTGGAGAGCCTGAATAATCAATGGTGAATCCTTCTCTAGTAGGTTTCCCAGGTTTTACTAGATCGTTATATTATTATATTGCGCTTCTATTCTGATTATAAAAGATATTTAAGGAAACAATGGACATTATCTGTGAGAACAGTTGATATACATATATAAGTATGGTTTTATTTTAAGAAAAAAATAGCGCTAAACAATGTATAAACTTACGTATATATATGACGCTCTAGTGTCTAGTTATACACTTTAAAGACGACATACATGATTCTTGAGTATGATAACATTGTAGTGTAACGGTATATTTGCCATTGTCACAGGATACGGATAGCCTATTAGCAGCAATAAATGTCTACAATGTTAAACAATTTAGGTGTGTGGCATATATAATTAGGTCACTAGATCATCCAATGAACGGGTAGTTTGCTAGCCGTAAGTTTAATGTGTGTAGGGTTCTAATTATATTTTAAATACAGAATTTTAGGGGTTTTCGATTTGTTTAAAATCAAAGATGCTTGATATTGTAACACGGTCCTATATATTAAAAAATTGCCGATTTAACAGGCTAAACTGTATTAGTAATGAAATGCAATTTTTTTTAGTAGAATGGGGTAGTTAATGACGAATTTATGATATTATTTTTGTCCTGTAACTCTATGATAGTTTAGGATAGAAATCTGGAATTTGGATTTCGGTCTTTCATTAGATCATTGCCAAAAATCAAACTTCAACTCCCACCGGGCTCTGAGCGTTCAAACAGGTACACATATTCCTTGTACTTATATATTAAGTTTCAATGTAACACATCAAACAGTATAAAATCTAATAACAAATTTTAGTCGAAGGAAAATAGTGTCTCCAAATGCACACAAGTGAATGTATCGATAGTGTATATACATATTTGACATTTGTAAAGTAAATTTCCACAAAGATGTATAGAGGTGAATGAGACTAGTGAGTTGGCACAGATATAGTTTTTATTCGTCAACAAACATAAGTCAATAAATATAGGAGGTTTTAGGGTTAGCTGACCGCAGAGTGAGGGCACACAGCCGGTTTGTTAGACCGTATCTCTAGCAAGTGACCATGGTGACTAGGCGAGCGGTGTGCCACGACAACGATTCAAATAATAAATAAAAACTTGGCACTACATTTCAAACACTAGATAGTCCCACGTTTGGTGGAGATCCACATTTTCAAAGTTAGCGATCTATCCATGGAGGGTTCAGAATGTGCGTGTGCTTGTTGGCGGTCTGGGATAGGCTGGATAGTGAGTCTTGTGGTAGACATCTGCGGTGCTGTCGTGACGTGACTTTCTCAGCACGCACTGGAAGCAGAACAGTTGGAGCATTGTCAGAATGGCCAGCATGGCCAGGATAGCCAATCCTATATGGTAATGCATTATAGGCATGCATATGTTATATTCTTCTATGTCACTTAGCATATCGTTTTCGGCTGGGATAACCATTATACTTTGATTTGCTCTGAATTCGTTCAGTAAAAATTCATCTGCATCTCTTCTAGGTCTCATTTTGAGACCTCCCGTTGTTTCCTCTTCTTCTGAAGAGATCTCGGTGTCATTTGAAATCGATCTGCCGAGATTTTCAAGGCTGGCGTTTGAAAAATAGTTTACTTCACTATCCATTGCTGCCACATCGAGAATTCTTTCTGAAGCCATGGCGTAATAGTGGTTCACATCTTGGCACTTAGGCGAGGGGCAGTGTCCTCTGCAAGCGAGTACTGTGCATTGGAAGTAGACGTTTATAGAGTCGGGAAATTTGAAAGCCTTGAAGAAGGCATAGGCTAAGACGGACGTGTGTGGGTCATGGGTCTTCACTTTCATAAACGGGGACATCACGTTCGCCCTGACAATGCATCCGTTCCGGTCTACAAGTTGTATCGGATGGTTCGTGCCATCGTGGGCATAGCAATCCTTGATAAGAACATCAAATTCTTTCGAATCTTCCCTCACCCCTATCACCATCGTCAGGGTCTTCCCGAGCTTAACGACTCCCGTCACGGGGGATGCCCACGGACCTTCCCCCTGCTGGATCTGCATCCAACTTTGGAGTTTATCTCCAAGAAAGTTTGTCGTGAACTCATTTTGGAATTTGACATTGAAGGGAGCAAAATTCACTTGTTTTTCATACGTATCATACCAGCTGCAGCGGACTTTCTGTGAGAGGTCGGTGGATTCCTGGACTTGAGGATCGTGCTGTATCTGGATGGTATTCTCGACATAGAATCCTGGTTGGCTTGAGTCGTAGTAGTTGCTGGTGGTTCCACAGGCGCCGAGATAAACGTTGAACGTGGCCTTGGACTTTCCCGATCCCGGCGGCATGTGGACGCACTCAGGTATGGAATGGTAGTTCTTGCTGTAGACGACGCCATAGAAGGGCCTGTCAAACTCCAGGAAGATCTTGATGTGATCCTTGCTGCACTGGGCGTTTAGAACTTTGACGATTGGGAAGTCGAGTTTGACGATCTCCGAGGGCTGATAGACTTCATGTTGTCGGATAGTGTCGGCAACGAGATCTTCCACAGACTTGCCTTGTACCCTCTGGAACACACACAGGTTAGCAAGTTTCTTCAGTTAGTTTAATGATAAACTATTTATTATATCTCTATCACTACGTTTTATTATGGTACAATATTATAGTCAATATTTTAAAAATTGTTTTCCGTCATATATATATACACACTCATGGACAAAACTTAAGTAAGTTTCATATTTTAAGCATAAATCACTCCTTATTTTCTTATATAACGGTGGATTTCCTATGCATGTAATTTCGAACGTTTTCCTTTTTAAAATAATAAAAATATAATGAAATATCACAATAAATACATGATAAAAGTTACAACTTCCTTAAGTTTTGTCTATGAGTGTATATATATTATATTTATAAATGTATATGTATATATATTTTATTAATATTTTAATATTAAATTGTTGAAATTGTAAATTGTAGTTCCACAGACCTTATACTTCAATAAGAAAAAGTTGATATGTGGGAGCTTTTACAACCATGATCAATGTACTCCCATTTCAAATGTCTATCATTGCAGCATAAGGTCTTAAATTCTAATTTGAGCAATCAAGTACCTTATCATTATCCAAATAGGGATCTGCAGAAATAGTTTTAAATTCTGACAAGTAGCGTCAGAATTGTGTACCAAATGGAATCTATGATTAACACAATGATATTATAAAGCTAATGTAATTGAACTGCCATATATCTCCTCCGACTCTTAATCTACAACATCACAAACTCTCCATAAGAGTTATATACGTTGAGGTAACATACACTTTGTTACTATTGATGTTCATTGACACATTTGTCTTAAATTAAGAACGTTCTCTACAAAAAAGAAGACATTTCTTACAGAATCTAAAGAACTGAAGATGCTGCTGCATTGTATCAGTAATGGACCTATACTTAGGGAAGTGTCCTCAAAACACGCTTGGACAATGGCTACTGTAAATGACAGCGTGAACTGGCTGGTCTAGATTCTTTTTCTTTCTGCACTTTTGTAGGACACTGGGGATTTATAATCTAAATATGGTGAATTTCTCAGCCGCATCAAATGGTATGTTCTTTTGTTTTATAAGTTATCATGTAAGTATAATGCGCCCTATATTATATCTTATATATTAGGAATCATATAATTTAGTTTTCTTTATATATACTATTGTATCATATTATTCGAAAGTTCAAATGATATTTTTGAATGAGAAAGGAAAAGCAATTATTCCGTCAAAATAGTCGCAAAAATGTATGCTCCATCGATTGTCAGTTTCCACAATAGCGAAGATTCGGCTGTATTAAATACCACAGCATTGGCAAATTGAGAAAGCCTAACTGAAGTTGCGGTATTTTTACTGTACCTCGTCTGCATTATTGTAGAGACTATCTGATTAAAGGAGAAGTTTCAGAAGAGTTTCGTCACCGTGGCAATCTTAAAAGCCTAGCTTTCTTGAACAATATTGTCTTTGTAAAATAAAAGAATTCAAGCACAATTGTTTCTTTTATATACAATACAAACTTCTACTATCCTTACTGCGATGGTAAAATATATTGGGTAATTCATTGCAGTAAGGATAGTAGAAGTTTGCATTGTATATAAAAGAAACATTTCTGCTTAAATCCTTTCATTTTACATATATAGATGGCGCGTTATTGCTTTGTATTAATATTGTCTTTATTAACAGATTGTCTCTATACCAGCTGAAGACTAATGATGCTTGAAATCTTGTGCTTCTAATATTCTCGCATTAAAAAAAAAAAATCATTTTTTTTTTCTTTGGAAGGATACCTTTTGTCAAATTATATTGACAAACATTTTCAACTTTTTTCTGATCAGTTTTTAGTGGGAAGAATGTTTTCCTCGTTTGTTAGTGAACTAATCTCTCACGCCTTCTCACTGGACGAATGTGGCCATGTCTGTATATAAGAGGGGACTAAGGGAATCCCTGTGCCACCCGAGTCCGATCCCTACCAACGCTACAATAAAGCTAAGTACTGTTTTATTTTATTTAACAAATCGTGAGTTGTTTTTATCTCCTTTTTGTTGTTAGTGTTGTACTCTTGAGTGTACCTTTTTCTGTGGTTAAGTTACTTTTAATTTAGGCCCTAGCTTATTTAATTTTTTTGTTTGTTAACCCGCAAAAGAAGTAACATTTGTCAATCAAGGTGATTATAGCCTTCTCATTCTAGAGACTGCAAATACGAAGAGCCTATTAAATTCTATTTTGACTGAGAACATATACTTTTCTATTTTAAGAATACTTTCCTATCAACAAGACTGTCATGATTGATTTCGATGTCAGATTGATATTTGGGATAGAATTGATTTGCACAAACACAACTAGGTATTTCAATTTAACATGTCAAGAAATTTAATGTAGTTCTACATTTTTTCAATTGTAGCACACACTACTTTGCGCGCTAGCTTCAAAGTTGAGTGAAATTCATCAAACACAGCTTAATTACTTGTCAATATTTACAAATTCGACACCTATATATAAATAAATACGTTAATAAAGTATATATAACGTTAATTATTATAAATATTAAAATTAAAATAAATTATATACTTTAACTATATAATAAAGGTAATGTTTTTTCATATATTCACGTTCAAAATCCATATGCATTCTCATATTAAAAAATATATATATTTAGAGAATATTATGTGTAAGAAACTATAGATTAAAATAATTATAAAACATGTGTATTAGTGTATTTGCCATATGTATAGGAGTATGGATCAATATGTATGGTTCAACACTACTACTATATAAAACTTACATATTAAATATGTATAAAAGTAAGTATGGGACAAATAGATAAAATTGTACTTACCCTGAGAGTTGAAGATGTTGAAGAGAAGGAATAACTGACGAAGAAAGACGTCAGAAAGAGCAGCAAGATGTAGATAAGAAGATTGACGTGATGAGGATATCTCCAGCCATCTCTGTGACTATGTGACTGGAAGCTCTCCATTGCTGGGTTGTTCTCCATCTATTTTTTTTTTTTTTTTTTAGATTCTGAGACACGGAGTGAATTCCTATGTGGCATAGAAACCTTCCTGCGTGAGCCCTCTTTCTTTAGTAAAAGTAAAAAATAAAGGCAGTTAGACGTTGGACGAAGCGTGTTTTTATTTCTGGTTAAAACGCAAGCTTCAAGAACGATGGTCTTCAACTTGTTAAGGGAAAGACTTTTCAGCGCGCCAGTAGAAGAGGATATTGCTTTTTTAAAATGCTTGAGTTTTAACTATTAATAAAATACACGCTTTTATCAATGTTCTACTGTCTTTATGTAATAAATACTGAGTGATTGTTCTTTGTACAGAATCACAAATAACTTGTCCCTTTTTAATCAAACTTCTTATAGAGACCACCTCCAGGAAACACTAGGAGTAGCCTTGTGTTAATTGATTGGTTTGTTTATCACGGGAGGTTCTAATGTGTAAGTCTATTTGATACAGTATGACATTCCCTGAACGACCCATCTGGCGAGAGACCACTTTTTTTAAAATGAAAAATGACTTTATCCGACATTATTCACTTCCAATGAGAAGCCAGCTCCAGTAGATAACAGGAATATTAAGATTTTCGAAGTTGCAAATTTGCTACAAAAATCAACGTGAATAAGTTTCTTACAACTTCTTATATCAGTGATACTGAGGACGTCATAAATACCTAGTAGATACCAGCGCAGCAAGAAATTGAGGAATAAAACACAATGCGATGAAATATAGAGGTTTACAAATCATAATATGAGTATCACTCAAGGTTTAGCAATTTTGGACTTTTAATTAGTTATCACTATTGCTTAACTATTTTAAAAAGTCAAAAATTAATATTTTTCCTAGTTGTTTCAAATTTGAAACACTTACTATAGGTACCATTTAAGCTTGACGGAAGAAACCATTCAATCAAAAAGTCCTTACCTGCTAATCTCTGTCAGCAAATTATCCCCGCAGTTCCTCAACGGGCGCCGATATTCCCAAGAACACACTTTCCGGAAATGGAGAAGATCCACTTTCTCTCTTCTGTCTTAATTACCTGCAGTAACCTGACCTCCGGGTGACTTTCCTGCTTAGCTCTCTCTCTCTCACGGCCGGCTATGGCGGTGGGCCTAGAGGGTCAAACCGTCTCCTTCAACTACGCTACATACTGATGGCTACTAGTCACTCAATTCGTCACATCACACGGAAAATTCCAGAAATACTTACATAAAAGAGGTTTATCGGAAACACCAAATTGTTCCTGCAATTAAACTGGTTAAACCGCTCTTCACCTTATCTACGACTGTCCGAACTTTGCAGAATGAGACATCGTTTATTCTCTGATCTAAATGATTTATCTCTATTACATCAACCACTTTGTCTATATAAATTTTATGAACTCTGTCGATTAATACATGTAAATTTGTAAATTATTAATTCTAAGTTCTAATTTGTTTGTGTGTTGTATTGTTTGTTTCCTCTGTAATAGGCGCAAATATTTCAATATCGCGCCTGGTTGGTTAATAAATATACATATATATTGATGGCTACTGATTAGTCGCTAAGAGATGTGATTATCATTTTCAGACGATTTCTTCAATTTCATTGAGAAAGATATTTCAGACAAAAGAAAATGAAAACTTTATATTTTATCCACGCTTTAACAAACATTTTTTTACTTGTAAAAACAAGAGATAAACCCTTAAAAGTATATATGATAAGTGTCCTAATATACATATTTATTAATTAGCTAATACGCACATTTGGTCATAATTTCCGTGTAAAGCATATGTCTGCCATTAACTACTTTCAATAAAGGGATTGTAATATCAAATAGCTCTGATTTATTTGGAGCTCAATTATCTATATAACAACCGCACATTTTCTGTAGCTCTAAAATGCTAACTAATACGGCTAAGATGAAAATAATGTGGAATAATTATGGAATATAAGGGAATAAGAGTAAGGGTGTAAAATTGGTTTCACCAGAAAAGAGATATTGAGAGAATATATATCAGATTGAAATATCAGATGTGTAAGTTGTGTATTGTGGAACAGACGACCTACCTGGAGAGCCCCAGGGGCTGCCAGCAATATCAGCACGGTCAGCAACATGGCGGATTTGGCACTCGATCCCTGCACATCCTCGAGTTACACACCTGGTAAAACTATATAGATGCTTGATAATTATATATATATTTCTGTCTATTCTATCAATTGTTGTTCTTTAAGAATAAGTACTGCATGTATATAAGCTTATGCTAAGCGCCCTTCCTTTCTTTACACTGTAAATACCATTGCTGATTACTGTTATTATGATTGGCATTCCAGAATGTACCCTACATTTCTGTGCTCGGAGAATCTGTATACGACTAAAATGTCTCAATAAAGCTTTTTGTTTGTTTAATTACAAGCTCAATATATATGCAGATTTCCTTAATATTTACATATTAGTGTATTGGTTTGTTAAAATTTCAAATTAATATTTTTATCATCTATATATACATATTGGAATTAAACATTTGATAATATCGGAGAGGTAAGAGAGTAAGATGTGAAACTTGTTGCACAGATAGAGGAACATAATGTTTCTTCGCCCAATAACGTGGTTGGTCAATGCCACGCTCCACTTCCTTTCCCTTACAGAACCTGCCACCACCCTGGGTAAGGCTCGGAAATTTGCATATTCCTTTGTACTGACGATGATGTTGGTCAAGTTTCCTCAACCATAACCCCTTCAAACATAACATATTCAAATTCAACAATGGTGACAGCATGTTTATGTAATTAAATTTAGTTTTATACAGAAGTGTCTTGTTTGTACAGTATACTATGATAAAGGAAAACACTAATCTTCTAATAGGACTTTAAGAAGCTGGTTAAACTTTATTTTTGAAATTTAATTAAAAATTGAGTGAAAAACATTAGGGTCTTGGCCATAATTCACAGAATGGTATATTGATGCTGTGATAACAATTTAGTCTTGGCCATAATTTTACAGAAAACAGTAAAGACAGCGTGAACTCGTTTTATTTTCCAAAACTAAATATAGCGCAAAATAATATCGATTGCAATAAACACATATAATACGTTATATTTAATAATGATGCTGTTATTACAGCTTTGACTCGGCCATAATTCACAGAAAGACATAAATATTATTTATGAAAAAAAAAGTACAAAAGTGAAATTGCATTGAAATCTTGGGAACTTGATCCCAGTATAGTTTACTTTGTACTATGTTTTCATATAGATTGGCATTATTACACACTTATGGCCTTAAAAATACCCATTCCTTAATTTTCAGGAAGCCTCAAAGTCCAGATTTTTGGTGCACCACACTGACAAGAGTCAACAGCCCAAAACGCATACGTGGTTGGATTTTTAAAATTAATTAGAAAATTATATTTCTCCAATGTTCTGCAATAATTTTTTAAAAATAAACAATTAGTTTCCAATTATTCCGACAGATGGCGCAAGCCATTAGCAACTTTCATCTACACGATCAGGAAATGTTTTTTTCCATAGTATAAAGCTTCTGTCAAAAGAATATAGCCACGACCCTAACAGCTATAGAGTTGAATGCACCCCGAATTAAGAAGCGAACGCAATAATCATAAGCCACAGCAGTTCTAGAAATAGCTCTCTCCCATCCATAAACAACAGGGCTAATCTCTGATGGGCACCTCCAAGACCAAACAAACATCGTCTCCAGCGGGGTCAGTGTCCGTCCGTGTCGCCCAAGGAGAAGTAGGCCACGGCCCCATTGTCAGGACAAAACTGATACGCTTCTTGCTGTATGCTGAATAGTACTGCTGCCACAAAGGCTGACAATCATTTACGGCTATTGTATCGACTCCTACGTCTTAGGGCGGCGATTGTAAGATCCTAATTATCTTAATGAAAAGACTCCATTCAAAATGTCTTATTGGTGAACACATGACGAAACCTAAACCTTTGACATCCGCATTAAGTAAAAGTTCTTCTCTAACCAATAGTTAATTCTTTGTCGTTTCATTGACTTCAAAAACACGGGCAGATGTTATTCCAATGTTGAAGGAGTGGGGGGGGTTGTTCTCTCAACGTCTTCAGCCACTCACGATGTCGTTGTATATTTATTATATTTCTTATTTTTATTTTTATAATATTTATTACAATATAATATAATGCGGTTGTGATTGTAAAACGACATTTAAACTTATCCTGCATGCGTTTCTTTTCAACGAAAAATTAAAATTTATTTTAAAGAGAAATAACGACTATTTCTAACCTTAGGGGTGAGGTATGAAAGGATGGAGTGTGAAGAGTAATGATAAACGGAAAAATAAAAGTGTCTAGGGATGGGAATCGAACCCACAGTGTTCCGCTTACCGGGCAGATGCCATGTCCACTAGGCTACTGTGGGTTCGATTCCCATCCCTGGAACAGGGTAGTCTAGTGGACATGGCATCTGCCCGGTAAGCGGAACACTGTGGGTTCGATTTCCATCCCTGGAACAGGGTAGTCTAGTGGACATGGCATCTGCCCGGTAAGCGGAACACTGTGGGTTCGATTCCCATCTCTGGGAGTATTATGGCCATAAATATGGGAATTCTGGAAACTATTGGGGGAAGGATATCCAACATTTTTTGATATCTTGTCCGACATTTGGAATGGATAATGGTAATATTGAAGGGATGTATGGAGGTATAACTGGGAAGAAGAAGTCTCCGAAAATGGAATTCATGAATTCTTTTTGAGGAGGGAAAGAGAGAATATCTTTTATATAATGTCACCAAAAGACTGCCTTTAGAATGAAATCTCTGGGAAAACAATAATACTCTTCACTAATCTATAAGTTGAAAATAAATAGGTAAAATGTATCATTTTACTTTTTTCCACATTAATACACGCTCATTATAGACCTTGATACTTATTGGTAGAAGATTGACTCTAGCGATAACTGAAAAGTGGCTTAAAACTGTCCCAGATCAGCAGTGCTGAAAACAACCCAACTGTCACCTCGTATTGATCAGCCTTGGCCTCAAGTTTTTCCCTCTTAACCTAGATAAGCGACTTAGGAGATTTCCTTAAGTAAGTTTTTATGAAACTAGATTGATAAACTTAATATGAATTTGATAGAATACCACATTGATTCTACTATAAATTCCTCTCCCTTACATGTTCCAAAACATCACAAATTAATTGATTGAACATTTATAAATTAAAGCGGTGAAGAGTCTGTTGGCATTGAGGAGGAGGCTGGCACTGACTTATATGGACGGACAAGTACCTCACGTCGAAGTGACCTGACCTCGGATTTAGAATGGACGCAAAAAGTTTTTCCAGTTTCTTCTGGAATGTTCTAGTTTTTTATATCCCCCTTTTCATTAGCAATCCTCGAGAGTGTTATATTTATTTTTATTTGTAAATTATTTTTATCCTGTTCTCTCCAAAATTGTATATAAGTTGGCCATAATTTACCTGTTTGAAAGACATTATAATTACAAAATGAGATTTTAGTGCCTAACATCGTTTGAAATCGTGCTAATTCAAGAGGTTCGAGTTAACTTTTTTTATGTAAAGATAAAGAGGTTTTAAAAAGATAATTTATAGTTGAAACACCAATACAATAAGTTTAATACAAATTTACTATTTCCCCCCTTAAAATACACCTATTTGCGATATTTTCAATAAAGATAACTTCAAGTACGTGTGTATTATCCAGTAGGTATTGGATTTCATTCCATTTCCATGAACTCTAGAAGAAAGGTTTTTATGATTAAACGAGATAATCTGTGTAGTTATTTCCAGCATTTACAGAAGTCATCAAAAATCTTGAACCCAAAATTTAAAGAGTAGCATTTTTATTATATACGGCAAAATGTACTGAAAATATATACGAATATTCCGCTCTCTGTGATGTGTCATCTGTGTCCGTGTGAAATGTGAAAATACCCTTCTGTGATGACCTTAGGAATCTTTCCTACGTTGCACCCGAACCTTCCACTTTCTGTCACAAGCTACATTTGACAGGTTGATAGGTATATAAGCCTTTTCTCAAAAAGTTTAATGCATTTTGAAACTAATCGATCAAACTAGATAACTGCGTAAAACTATTTCATAGGATTCAAGTATTCTGCATATGTTTCTTTACATAATACACACACACACACACACACACACAAAAGCCTTTATTAAGACACACAGGTCTTACAGAGGATTCTCCTTGGGGTTACAAAACGGAGAAACCTATGAAAGTGGGAAATAAAAAATGGAGAAAGATTATATACATTTGGTAAATATATACAGATTATAAGAAAGAATAAAAAAATAAGAAGAATAATAAAAAAAAATCAAAAAAAGAAAAAAAAAAATTTTGGAAATATGGATGGGAGAAGTGGAGAGCGAAAAGAGGAAAGAAAACAGGTATTTACATATGGAACAAGACAATTTAAGCTCTCACACAGCACAGGTGGGCCATGTATTTTTTCTTTACATAATACTTTTTCTGTATTATATATTAGTTTAAAAAAATTAGTGGTAAAATTAAGAGAAATAAAACATGACAAGCTTTCCGACTTTGCTCTTTTACAGGTCAAGGCATGCGTGTTTTACAATGTAGAAAACATAAATACCTCCTGGACAAAACTTCACTATCTTTATGAAAAATTACACTCATGAACAAAACTTAAGGAAGTTTCATATTTTGATGTCGGTCGTTTATATTTATTTTATTATTATTTTTTTTTTTAAGGAGACAGCGACCGTTTTGTTCACACTTGGTTATCTCGTTTGTCTTCAATAAAGGTCAGTGTGTATCAAATATCCTTCAGAGTTATTGTCTGAATTGCGGTATACATGCTAAAAGGACAACTTCTTTGAGTTTTATCCATGAGTGTGGTACAAAAGTGAAATTGTAAAATCAACGATTAGTTGATATTTATTAATTATATTAATTAATTATTTATTATATTAATAAACCAGGCGCGGTATTGAAATATTTGCGCCTATTACAGAGGAAGCAAACAAAACAACAAACAAAATAGAACTTAGAATTAAATATTTACAAATTTGCTTGTATTATTCCACAGAGTTCATAAAATTTATATAGACAAAATTGCAGATGAGTTAAATGATTTATATCAGGGAACAATCGATGTCTTACTTCTGCAAGGCTCGGACAGTCGTAGATAAGGTGAAGAGCAGAATGTTCAGTTTCTCCGCAGGAACAATTTGGTGTTTCTGATATTATTACGACAGATGGAACAAACCATCAGCATTTTTAAGTTACTTACTGTAATTTGTGGGATTTAATTGTGTTTTTTCAGGTCAAGGTTAATGTAGGATGTGCTTATATGAAAAGAGTTATTTGAATATAAGTTTGAACAAAATATTACTTTACATATTCATATATTTACCGACTAGTTCATCTTATCTAAATAATTCAAAAACAAGAGCAACTATCCCTCTATAAAGAGAGCTAATTGCTCTTGATTTTCTCTCTATTAAATGCTCATATAAATAAACACATTTTAAACATTTAATCTTCATATTTATCGAAAGTTTATACATAAAACTGAAAGTTGTTAATAAGTTTTTTTATTATGTTGTTTTAAATTGACGTTGAATTTTACCACTACCTCACCTTTTTTAAAATCTTTTATTTAACTTACTAATCTATATCTGAGGGTTCACAAATCTTGTAATCAATTTTTATTATATTTACAGAGCACCTAGAAATCTGAAATTTGGTTCACCTGTTGTTTTTTTTTAATTAAAATGAAGATATATACTTTAGAAATCTATTCATAATTATAAATCTATTTTTATGATGTTTATGAATGGCCTTTCAAATAGAAAATAAATGTTCGCTTTTTGGATTTTTTTTTCAACACTTCACTCTACAGATAAACGTGCCATCGTAACCAGAAGAGGTATGTAAATTGCCTTCTCGAAGTCTGCAAAATTCACTTACTTTATATAAAAGAGGAGAGCATGATTTAAATTTCAGTATTTCAAAATCTCTTTTCCTTATATTGAGTTTTTGATTTGCACAACAATCTTTTGTCGGAATAAATTAGTATAATTATTCTTATAGAAATTATTTTAAAAAATTTATGTTCTTTTTAAGAAAATATTTCTCTGATACAAATATCTATAATCAAGCGTTTCACTCTTTTACTAAAATGGATATTCGTCAATGAATTTAATATCAATTATGAACACCGAAGAATTCCAAAAGGGGTTTATGGCATCTTATCATGCATTAAAACAATGCCTATATAAAAGTATAGGTTCCACATATGGTACATGAATACCATCCTACAGCATCTCTATGTTGTAATCTGTCCTGAAAATCGGCCCTTGCTACTTCACCAGCCTCATTCATATCAGTCTGACAGCAATCTTCCAGTATCATAGTCCTCCACTTCCATCTTGGACTGGAGTTTCCCATATCTGGAACATGGCTTACGTACAATATTACATATTGAAGTGAATTAGTAAGGGAGAATTGTTAAATTTAATTATGCAAATTTTAAAATGGAGCATACAATCAAATATACAATCAAATTTGAAAATGTCTTCACTAAGGCTAAAGCTTGAATGCAATTATGCAAGCTTTTAAATGGAGCATACAATCAAATTTGAAATCATTTAAAAATGTTTTCACTAAGGCTAAAGCTTTCGTGGTAAAACATATCTCCCCACGTTGCTGATTGTTGGCAGTTTTACAATATAATCCTTAGTTTTGGCTGTTAATTTAACTTTAGGTCAGCACAACCTAATGAAGCCATCACTGCAAACATTCAAATTACACTAGAAAAATGAGTAGAAACCAACTTAGTGTTGCTCATTTAACAGTGAAATGGATACTAAGCATATTATTAACCAGCAGGTTCTTCTGTAAAAATTTTGGTGAAATTATACTTCACCAGCCTAAACATCTTTTTACCAAATTCTACCGATTTGATAACTTCTCTCGTGGGATGTTAGGAAAGAAAAGCCGCCTTTGTACTGATGAGGATCATGGCTCGAAACCATAGTATACAGGTTGGCTTTTTCTAAATTTGCTGTGGCTCTGTTTCTGTGGCTTATTCTTCATCGCCACCTTTACGTTTTTTACTGGGGTGATGGACAAAATGCATTGTTTTAATATCTATTTAATGGGTGAGCATCCACCCCAATGGTACATATATTTTTATGGGAAAAATAATTTAAAATATAGAAAAAATGAGTTGGCTAAATATCTCCGAACAAAGTTAAATCAACGTTTAGTTGATTTTTGTTCCACTAGATGGCGCTCTGCCATCTAAAAATGCTCATGTGAGCGGTCAGGATATGCCTTTTTTTTTGTTTTTAAAACATTTTTATATTTCTGAAAAAAATCAAAATACTATAAATGCGCTTTAGTAAAATACAACGAATTTTAAGTATATCGCATTCTAAATGCACAGAGGTGTAACATTCTGAGAGTACAAAAAGTTGTTGTATCTCTCAGGCAATCATGAATTCCATATCCAAATTCTATACATGGTTATCTAAGCTATATAAGTCACATGTATTTTCTCTCTAATCTATGGTTTGACCACATAATTAGAGAAGAATGCACCTTTCTCTCTATGTACTGTCGACCTCTGTTTGTAAAACGATCGGTTTTTAGCAAGATGGGTCGAGTAAAATATATAAACCCTGAGCAGAAAACATATGAAGAGTAATAAAGATTTTTATTTTCACAGGAAATCATACATAGATGTTATTCCTATACTATGATGTATTAATTTTTTTTTAATCACACAGATATTATTTATACAACATGCAACATAAGATAAAAATTCACAAAATAAAAATTTTGAATCTTGGTGTGGAAAGTAAATGTGAAATAGCTGAATAATCTACTACGCCGCTCTTAATTTTGCAAAAGACCAATTCTTATAACTATCCAGCTTTGCTCTTGTAATTAAGAACTATACGACAGACTGGGTGTGTGTGTTAAAAGGCTTAAAATAATTTCTAAATAAATACTCCAAGAGTTATAATTGGTCTTTGATATCTTCAAAATCTTGATCAATTTGCCTGTAAGAGAGCGAGCGAGACGTTCGAAATTTAAGTCACAATGGCTGCGGATCACTTTAGCATTCTAAAGAGTCCAGGGAGAAGGAGGTCCAATTCACGCTAGTGGTAGCCATCTTTGTACACTAATGACGTCATGCGCTGGATGTCAAAAAATCGAGGCCATTGGGACATAAACAAAGAAGCCGGACCTGGAGATGTCTGAAAGGAGTCTTGACAATGCCTTCAGAAGGTTTTAATTAAACCTTGCTTCGCTGCACTTTTCTTTTAGCGCTCGGCTCAAAATTGGGTCAGGATTACTCTACCTCGGCTTTCCAACAGCACAATGGCTACTACTGCAGTAGAAAGCCTACTTTCTTCATTTGTGGGTCGGATTGATTAGTTTCCTTGAGCGAGGTCACCTTCGCCAATCGATTCCTCCTCGCACTCTTTAAGGACAAAAAATGTGGCACTCAAATTGACCTACAATAATAATATGTCCATTGCTAAATATAGAAATCTATATTATTATAATAAACACCAAAGGTTAATAAGAGATCAACGCTAATCAGTTAACCCTTTGGTCACATTACTTTTTATTCGTGTTTCCAATCATACTATTCCAATTTTGTCGCCGAAAATTAGAATTTATCATATTCGTAGCGGCTGTACGCGATGCAATAAGTGAATATTCCACTATATCACGATAATCAAATTGCAAATAAAGATGGGTCAATGCGCTTATTAAACAAGCAATTACTTTGTATTTTTAAAGTAATTTTAAGATACAGTACATATAACTTTTCCTTTCCTAACATATAAAGCTATTATTTTTAATTGATTAAAATAAAATAGAAAATAAAGTCTTACTAGGCTTTTGTGATTGATAAAAACAACAACATCATCAAAAAAGACTGGCTAAAGGTGTCCAATAAAGAGAATATGTGAGAAGAGGCATCATTGAATGTCATCTTTTAACCAGAACTAGATTGTTTGGAATCGATTTTTTAGTTCAACAAGAAAATTATAGAGCCTTTCCGTTCCATCTTTGGCTTAATAAACAACAACATCATCAAAAAGTCTGGTTAAAGGTGTCAAGTCAAGAGGATATATGGGAAGAAGCATTATTGAAAGTCCTCCTTTAACCAGTACTAGATTGTTTGAAATTGATTTTTTATTTTAATGAGAAAATTATTGAGCCTTTCCAGTCCTTCTTTGACTTGATAAACAAAAACATTATAAAAAAAAATACTGGCTAAAGGTGTCAAGAGGATATATGGGAAGAGGCATCATTGAAAGTCCTCCTTTAACCAGAACTAGATTGTTCGAAATTGATGATTGAGGAAATGTCATCCATCGATAAATCTATTGGCCAGAAAGGAATGAATGCTCCCATCTATATTGACTGAGGAATGATAGGCTATCTATCATGAGCTTATTATTTTGTCACGAGCCATTATATCTTCCAATTCTTGAAGCAGAACTCCAGTGCTGACATACAAATTTGAATTTGTAACTTCAATCTCTCTTATTCCATCTTTAAAAGCTGACGCCATCAGTAAAGCGCACATTTTTAGCAATTTTTTATTAACTTATAAATTTCATGAGAGACTATCTTTTCTTTCATTATTTAGGTTTGCGGATTTCGACAAATTACGAAAAATTATAAGACGCCTCAACTATTTTTTATTTGCATTAATTAAAGGAAAGCCTCTCGTCATCTAGCTAAAACCTATCCTTCCCTTATTACCCAAAATTTACAAACATTTTATATTTGTCTTTTGTTATGTATCACGCACACACAACAACAAAAAGAGGCATTTCTCCCTTTAAATATATTTTGCTATGTTTTGATCAGAACTTTATTCTCAGCCGTGTGTGTTGATCACTTGTGGCTGAAAAAAATGTCAAAATAATTTTAAAATAAAGTTTTCATTATATTAAAAGTGAAATGTGTGTGAGATGGCAGAAAAAACGTGTTTGCTTCATTTAATATAAAGGTATTCCTATTATGCTATATATATATTTTTTTATCTTCCACATTGTTTTTCTTAAAAATTTTAGTCACATCTTTTAGCTAGTTATCTTAATTATTAATATGATTCAATATATTTTTCAAAAATATTGATATATTTTGATCATATTAAAGACATTTTAGAAACATTAACACATATCTATCATGAAATATTTTCTAAATTATAATAGTTGAAAATTATTTTAGAAAAAACGATTTTTTTTAATCTATGATATCAATTAAAAAATTAAGGAGAACATAGGAAAACTGATATATCGGGAGTTAAAGCTACAAATCAATAGTTACTATATTCGGCAATGAAGATCTTGACTAGAGGTTAACCAGATGAATAGGTTCGGCTTATGAACTTTAAATAAAAATAAAAAATATATATATTTTAATTTAATTACAAACCTTCATGTGCCAATATAAGGTGAATGTATTTTAAAAACAAATCCAACATGTTCAAATGGAGAGATAAGAATTCACATTTTATACCCTTGAAGTTGATAGTGGCTTCTAAAGGCGGATGAACCTCTGCTATTGGGACAACCATATACGGATGCGGAAGAGGCAAAGGGGAACCCCCGCCAATTTTCCTTTTGAAATCCTCAAAAACCAAGACAACTATAGCTATAGATTGATCGAGTTGTGGAAGAGTCAGGCTGAAGAGGCACACCATACTTAGACCGATTCATCCAAAATAAAAGCACATAAAATGACGCTTTGTCTAAAAATGTCAGGTTTTAAAACAAGGCACAAAATACAAAGTAAGCAATAAACCAAGTTATACAGGTCAATGTTAAAGAGGTAGTTCATCAATCATACTTCATTTGAAATGATGGAAAGTTCAAGGAGAGCTTTTGTAAAGAGAAAATATTCATTTGTGGCGTCTGCCATAAATTGGGTGAGGGGAAGAATAAGGAGGAAAACATGGCAGCAGCGTCTTCTGACATACTTTCAGGACATGGCATTGTCTGCCATTGTCTGCTGAAGGATTTTCCTCTACGAGCAAGATCCGGCTCTCTGTGTTGTTGCGATGCCCAAACCTTGTCAACTGAGTAGAATGCTGAATATTCCTTGACGTCTCGTTAAAAAGGTGCTTGCACCTCTTTTGTAATTAAATGGACATTGAGATACCATTCACCTCCCATTCATTCTTTTTCTGTGTTGTCCCATATCCTTATTCTCTCCTAAAATAAACAGCGAAATGAATTTCTGAATTGAATTCGTTTTCCTGGTAGTGGCGTGATATATAGTAAGCACGTTATATAATTATATTGTATTTTTAAAATATAGGTTTTATTAGCGCCTTATTTCTACGAGCAAGCTGCCCAATATTTTCTGTGGTTTCCTTAGTATTATTATAGTGTCATATCGTCTATAATAAATATATTTGAATTAGTATTATAAAGGGAGAGAGAGAGAATAGTTCGATTAATATTCTAGGAAATATATTTAAATCTGAACCTATATTTAGAGAGAAATCAAATACTTGAAGAATGATTCGAAAAAGAGTTTTCTCTCTCCTCAATACATTTTTTTTTTTCAAACCCATTTTGTAGATAAAACTTGTAGTTGCATACTGATAATTATTTGATTGATTATTGTACATTTTATCTGTGCTCAATAAAATTTTATCGGAAAAACGATTACTAGTATTTTTTGCGATTCTTACAAATAAAATTTTACATTTCTAGTTCATAGGTAGCTCTGTGGAATAGGGTGAAATTTAAATGTTTAAATGGAAATTTTAAAATATTTATATAAAATATAAAGCTATCAATTTTATTTTTAAACATTAATATTGTCATTTTTCAGGTAAATTTGTATTTAGAGAAAGACATGGAGGATTTTCAAACAAATTAAAACGAAGTCTTTATTAAACATCCTTCTCCGTGAAACGATAAATTTAATACTATGTTAACAGAAACTAGTTCAACATAGCCGGAACAGCTTCTTCGATCCAATTCTACATGACCGAGATTGCTTCAGGGATCTTCTGGCTCTGAAGAGCTTCTACATGATGGCCCTACAAACTCCAGACAGTTTCTGTAAGATGGTCCTATATGTTCTAGACAGATTCTGCTAGCTGTTTCTACATTGCCCGGACAGCGTCTTCATGCTCGTTTCTAACATCGTCTACACGCTTGTTCTACATTGCCTGGACAGCGTCTTCATGCTCGTTCTAACATCGTCTACACGCTTGTTCTACATTGCCTGGACAGCGTCTTCATGCTCGTTCTAACATCGTCAACACGCTTTTTCTACATTGCCTGGACAGCGTCTTCATGCTCGTTCTAACATCGTCTACACGCTTGTTCTGCATGGCCTGGACAGCGTCTTCATGCTCGTTCTAACATCGTCTACACGCTTGTTCTACATTGCCTGGGCAGCGTCTTCATGCTCGTTCTAACATCATCAACACGCTTTTTCTACATTGCCCGGACAGCGTCTTCATGCTCGTTCTAACATCGTCTACACGCTTTTTCTACATTGCCTGGACAGCGTCTTCATGCTCGTTCTAACATCGTCTACACGCTTGTTCTGCATGGCCTGGACAGCGTCTTCATGCTCGTTCTAACATCGTCTACAGGCTTGTTCTACATTGCCCGGACAGCGTCTTCATGCTCGTTCTAACATCGTCTATACGCTTGTTCTACATGGCCTGGACAGCGTCTTCATGCTCGTTCTAACATCGTCTACACGCTTGTTCTACATTGCCTGGACAGCGTCTTCATGCTCGTTATAACATCGTCTACACGCTTGTTCTACATTGCCTGGACAGCGTCTTCATGCTCGTTCTAACATCGTCTACACGCTTGTTCTACATTGCCTAGACAGCGTCTTCATGCTCGTTCTAACATCGTCTACACGCCTGTTCAACATTGCTAGGGCAGCTTCTGCATGCTCGTTCTAACATCGTCTACACGCTTGTTCTACTGACCCGGACAGTTTCAACATTATAATTCTAGCATTCCCTGTACGTTGTTTCTACATGGCCTGGGCAAATTCTGCCTGCATATTTTTCAGAACCTGTTTAGCTTCTACATTATGAATCTACAAGACCTGAACTGCTTCTGAATGCTTCTCGATAGAGTGAATTCACCTGGAAAGAGAACATAAGCACAGTCGCTATTTGAAAAAAAAAGGAGGGGGGGGGGGGAGTTCAACGGTAGAAAACTAGTATCCTCTAAATCCAGAAGAAATTGGCATGCTCTAAAGCGGTAGTAGAAATGAGCATACTCTAAAGGTAGTAGAAATAAGCATACTCTAACAGTAGTAGTAGTAATTTGCATGTGATAACGGTAGTAGAAATTAAAATGAGCTAATGAGGGGGGGGGTTACTAGAAATTAGTATATCTAACGGTAGATAATACTAATGTTTTTTATCCTATGTGGAAATATAGATATATTCTAAGACAGTAAAGAAAAGAAGCTGCAGAAAAAGGAGCAGACTCCTTCTACCGAGGAAAGATGATCGTTTCCACGGCAAGGAAGATTCCCGGTAGAGGAAGGAAGGAAGGCCCCACCCAAGGTCGTCTGCCGTGAAATTAAGCTTGATGTCTCGACTGCTCCATTTCCCTCTCGGAGTTTCCTGCTGCTAACCCTGCTGACCTAGTGCAGGCTGGGACGTGGTTGTTTTTGCTGGGATTTCTCTCAAGTATTTAACTCTCATCTTTTTTGTTTTGTTTAGATACTTCTTTCATATCAAATATTTAACATTCTTTATGAAATTGTATTGCCATTTCTCCATAAAATTTATCTCTGGGGAAATGATAAACTTTTTATTCTATCTATTTTCCTTCACACCCAACCCATAGGTTAATGGCTAATAGTATTCCTGTCCTGTCGGAGTTTTCTTTCTATGGCTAATCTTTGAATGGTATTGTAGGGTAATTCTCCTGAAATTGTCCACGAATTCCATTCTGGGGCTTCCGGGTCTTCCTTTGATACATCCTTGTTCCAGCAATGTCGTTAGCCATTCCGAGTGCCGGACAAGATGTTCAAACAAACAAGTTATCTTCCTTTCAATCGTCTCCAGTAGGCGATATACCTCTTCTCGATCATTTTACAACATCTTCACTACTTTGTCAGTCCATGTCACCTATCAGATATGAACTCTTAGAAACACATGAATGGAAAAGCTACAAGTCTTTGAGATGTGGTGCTGGCGCCGTGTGATGACAGACTTTGCAACTCTCTCATTGAAAAACTGCAATGACCATATCTATATATATTGCTGTGTGAGCGAGTGATTTAGTTTTATCTATTTTGAAAGTTTGAAATAGAAAAATTATATCTCGAAATAATTATTTTTTTCAATATGTTCCATTAAATTTAAGTATTCGAGTGGGGAAATATTCACCAAAATATGTGTGGCTAAAACAAAAGCTTAGGAATCTAATTGAGAAATAGGAAGTCTAATCGAAGACATAACGTTAGATGATGAATACGTATATACTGATATGACAGGTATTAGTCTCTTGTGTGAAATTAAATCGAAATTATAACCCGCTCTGTGTTCCGAAGCTATATGTCTTCCAATATTTTTTTTTTTTAAAGAGAGAAGTAAAAACTAACTCAAGGAGCGGATCCTTGTGTTGTTCGCCCACGGTGGCACGTTGACAGAACCCGGTCAGCGCTCGGCAAATATTGGCCACCGTCGACAAAGTGGACTGTGTCATGACTCCAACTTTGGCACTTCTCGTCGTGGGTGGGACATATCTTGATTGATCCCCAGTTTGATTACATCGGGCTAGCTTGTGTGGAGCACTCTTGATAGCTCCAACTTTGGGGCCGTTAGCTTGGAATAACTTCACGGTGGGTGGGAGAGGGCACTTTATGGGTGAAATCTCTTCTAACTCCAACTTTCGTAACATTAGATAGGAACAATTCTACTGTGGGTGACCGGGCAGGATTTGTTTGCTGTCAATCTCAAATTCCAACTTTGGTGAGCCTAACTTGGAATAACTTCACGGTGGGTGGGAGAGGGCACTTTATGGGTCAAATCTCTTCTAACTCCAACTTTGGTAACACTAAATTGGAACAATTCTACTGTGGGTGAGCGGGCAGAATTTGTTTGCTGTCAATCTCAAATTTAAACTTTGGTGAGCCTAACTTGGAATAACTTCACAGTGGGTGGGAAAGGGCACTTTTTGGGTGAAATCTCTTCTAAATCCAACTTTGGTAACACTAGATTGGAACAATTCTACTGTGGGGGAGCGGGCAGGATTTGTTTGTTGTAAATCTCAAACTCCGACTTTGAGGCCGCTAGCTTGGAATAACTTCACAGTGGGTGGAAGAGGGCACTTTATGGGTGAAATCTCTTCTAAATCTAACTTCGGTAACACTAAATTGGAACAATTCTACTGTGGGGGAGCGGGCAGGATTTGTTTGTTGTAAATCTCAAACTCCGACTTTGAGGCCCGCTAGCTTGGAATAACTTCACAGTGGGTGGGAGAGGGCACTTTATGGGTGAAATCTCTTCTAACTCCAACTTTGGTAACACTAAATTGAAACAATTCTACTGTGGGGGAGCGGGCAGGTTTGTTTGTTGTAAATATCAATCTACAATTTTGGAGCCGCTAGCTTGGAACAATTCTACTGTAGATGGAAGAAGGGAAATATTGTTAATTTTCTAGAGCTCCTACTTTGGTGACGCCAGCTTGGAACAATTCTACTGTAGCTAAAAGCAGGAACATCTTGTGGATGTAATAGATCTCGATCTTAAACTTAGGTAACTTTACCTGGAACAACTCTACCGTGGGTGGATGAAGGCAAATCTTGTAGATTTTATAGATCTCCAACTTTGGTGACTAGGAACAGTTCTACCATAAATGTAAGAGGACACAACCTGTATATGTAATGGATCTCTGCCCCGCATCATTAACGCATCAAAGAAACAATATACCACGTTTTTTCTGAGATTTTACGTGATGGCGCTTCTAATTACAAATAAAAGAATTCTGTTAATGAGGGATGCTTGTTAAATATGGGAACTTATCACTACCTGCTTCAAACTAGGGCAGAAAATATTTAGCTTCTCGCGAATACAACTTTAATAAAATAATCTAGGCATAGAGTACAATATCTTAAAGCAGTGATAATTACACTCATAGACAAAACTTAAGGAATTTATAGCATGTACATTGGGATTGAGACAATAACTCTGAAAGATATTTGATACACGGAGACCTTTATTAAAGACACACGATATACTAACTGTAAACAAAATTTCCTCTTTCTCCTTCAAAAAAAAAAAAAAAACCAGACGACAGCGGACAACAAACATCTTCTTAAATTTGGTCCATGAGTGTAGATAACTATCTAGGTTCTTCCAGTTATTGTAATATCGATGTATCTGTTCCAGTATTGCCTCCAGGAACTATAAGCGACATACTATTCCATTATCAAATGCTAACTGCCTGGACCCTTGGATAATTCGACCAAATTCTGGCCGTTTCCGAGGAGACTAACGTGGCAGCGGCATTCATTTTCCAATTATGGAAACGACTACATCAAGTCTCAGTGTCGCACAATGTCGGAGCAAGATGACATTGCAGAAGGCGGTGTGGCCAGGTAAGTAGGTCGCATACATCTGGGGTCACCATCGCCCCCACATCGTGTCTGTTGAGAGGGTTTCCTTCGAGTTAAAAAATAAATTCATAAAAAAAGTCCGAAAACTTTTGATTATTTAACAAATTGAACTTCTAAATAATTAAATCTGTTTTAAAAATAGCGCGACATAAGTCCCTGTCTATATTTATAATTATTTGATTTCTTAATCAATTTAGTTAACTGTTGGATTCTGGTTCTTTATTCTGATTGGATTCTAATAATCCGATTCTGGTACTCACCGGTGGGGAAGAACCTGTACAAATGGATGTCTATGGAAGCAATCAAATCACATTTTAAAAAAGCTAAATGCGGGAATCGATCTTAGGTCCCGGTTGTCGAGAAGCAACTCAGCTTATGCTAAAAGAAAGTGAAGAGAAGCAATTAGTGGAATCCTAAGCAGTAAACTCCAGACTTCCCTTTCAGCCCGGGCTGGCCTCTTCAGGAAGTCTCTCTTTCCTCATTCATGGCATTCCTCATTGACCGACCTTCACACTTTACTTGGAAATACAAAGAT
Organism: Cordylochernes scorpioides; assembly: GCA_030710605.1. Taxonomy (NCBI): domain Eukaryota; kingdom Metazoa; phylum Arthropoda; class Arachnida; order Pseudoscorpiones; family Chernetidae; genus Cordylochernes; species Cordylochernes scorpioides. The sequence continues at coordinate 37,522,269 of CP092881.1, read as the reverse complement.
TTAAAGAACGGAATTTTCAAATTGAAATGTGTACAACATCGATATATCAAATAACTTTTCTTTCTGGGGAACCGGTGTTTGAATGTTATTTAAAAGATACTTTTATTTAAATCTACATTAAAAAGACAAAACTATTTTTATATGGCCGTAAATTCTAACGTCTTAAGCTCGCAAGTAAATAACCCAGAAATTCCTCCTTTTTCATAACGCCTGAGTCATACAATGATAACTCTGCTTTTCCGAAGAAAAAAAATTAAAATTGAAAATTTGGTTCGCATTGTGGCACTTGAAAAATATTGGCTTTCAGTCAACCGAAATATTGGTAAATTAATTATTTTGATATATGCGCTTTTTTAATTAAATAACTAAGTGTGAACTATCCTTTTATATAGCAGCATTAGGAGAAACTATCTTAATCAATGATCTGAGAAACAAAATCAACTTCAACCAAACTATGTTTTATAGCAGTTTTCAAAATAATTGAGAAGTAGAGAATAAGAAAAGGATCAGGGGTGATAGAGTAGATGATATATTAAAAAGACACTTCCTAGTCGTGCAACTGAAAGTTGTTGATGACTTACTGCCAACTATCAAAAATAAATAATCTGAAAAATCAAAAATCAACAGAAAGTTGATGGTAAAATATTATCAGCAACTTTTAGTTGCACGATCAAAGGTGTCCTTTATATTATTTTATAACAATTCCATCCATTTCAAGAATAATCCAAAATTACAGAGAAAAAATGGATTCCACAGAAAGTGGCAGATTTAGAGAGAACTCTAAAACCTATTAACTTACCCTATAGAGGTGATTATAACTCCTTCTGTAAAATGGAAAATTTTCACGATTCAGAGGAGGGGTATCTTTATAAATATTATGGGAGCTCTTTTGAAATATATTTTTTTCATGTATTTATTATTTACAATCTTATAATTTTTAATGATGTCTCTTTCAATTATATTGTATGGAAATATCGATTTATTTACATAATAGATTTTCGAATCGGTAATCTAATAGATTAGCATCTATATAGAATAAAACTAACAAAACCTCTTGAGAAAAAAAAATATTTATATATCTCTTATTTAGTGACTTTAATTAACAAAAAACGAATAATCGACCATATATTGTCAAAAATCTGTTTTTAAAAAAATGAAGAGATTTGTCCCTTTCTACACACGTATTATCCACTAATAGATTAGCACTAGAAAAGCTTCAATGACTTTTTAGATTTTTGAAAATAAAATTAAAAGCAAAAATGAGCGCAAAAATGTGCTATGTAATCTTCCCAAGTCAAAGAACGTGGGTCATCTCGACAGGGCCGATGGAATGTCGACACACCCCTCCCTGAATGCCTTTCAAAGTATTCTTTAGATCCTTCAATAAATAAATTGAAAATATTCTATGTTTTAACAATAACAAAAGAAATCCTAGAAAAAAATTAACTATATCTTCTATATATATAAAAATGAATGTTTGTATGTTTGTTTGTTTGTTTGTATGTCCGGTATACAAATTCGCAGTAGTTCACTAATTCAGACCAATTTTGTCCAAGACCAAGATTGTAAATGATTATGATTGTATTACTGTAGAAAGGTTTGTGAAACCTACAGATTTAGATGAATATGAAACAAAACAAGAAAATCGTTTCTAAAAGCATCTTTGTTTATTATTTATATGTATTGCAGAGGATTTTACCTTTTCAAAAATGTAACTATTATTACCACTTTTAGACTAGTAATTAGTTTATTTATTAAACTATTTTTAAAAGAGCAAGTTTTCAAACGAATAAACGGGTGTTTTCGTCTTTGTTTACTAGTCTCCAAATGGTATCATTTGTCAAATTATCTATTTATTGGTGTATAGACCGTGCACACGCTAAAATGGTTGGTTGAAGGACACGCATTGACAGAACATCATATCAAGAGGATGCCCTCATACTAATTTTTTAGACTAACTAAAGAAATAAATCAAATAATACAACAGTTTCTAGAGATGAGTTTCTTCTCATTTTATTAATGCTATCTCAAACTTTCGGACATCTCTGCCCTTCTACAGGAGAACATGAAACGAATAACAATAAAGACCGTTAGATACTGCGTTAGATATATAATGGCTTTATTGTTATTCGTTTTTCATACTCCTATAGAAGGGCAAAGATGCCCCAAATTTTGAGATAGAATTAATAAAATGAGAAGAAACTCATCTCTAGATACCTGTGTTGTATTATTTGATTTATTTCCAAGAGATTTAAATATATACATTAAAGAAATAATGCTTCAGTGGGCAACTCTGTGCTTCACTTCCATCAATAATTGACAATATGACCCAGAATAAGTATATTGCTACGGCGTTTTATGGTTTCCACAAGTCCATATCTCGGAAGAAGGCCAAGTGACACTCACTCCTCACTTTCTTACTGCTACTCTTTTTGTGTTGTTTTTCTTGCTTCCCTTTTTCTCTTTTTCTTGTTTTTTTTTCTTTTTCTTCTGTATATATCGTTATTTCCTTTGTCTCACTGCTTTGTTCTTATGCATACCTCTGGTGAATCCTGTATAGGGTCAGTGACCCTGAATAAAGGCTTTTTGTTGTTGTTGAAATAATGCTTCAGTTGATGTCCAAGAGTCAATCGTCTTGGTAAAGCCTGATACATATCAGTATTAATAATTATTCAAGAGTTTAGTTTTGGTATCAATATAAAATCAACCCAGCCCAATACAGTATTACGGCGGTGTGGTAGATTAAACTGGCGAGGAGGGTTTACCACTGATGAGCTAGGCACTCCCATTATTTTATCATTATGGCAAGTCAATAGAAAATGATCTTATTTTAAAAATAAACGTAAGCGTTCAAATATTTTGAATTTCTTATAAAAGATAACGCGTTAATGCACCATATTGATATTGAAATGCATAAAAATAAAAAAAGTGTATTTTTCTTAGATTATCTTAAAACCAATATTCTCAGCCTCACTAAGAAGCTAGATTCAATAATCTTTGAGATAAGGCAATTTAATATCACGAGAAAGATTCTATTTGAAACATGTGCAGTTTCTGTGTATTTAAGATGTCATTGGTAAAGATATTATCAAGAATACAGGCTTCCTTTGTGTTACAGTAAAAAATAAAAATTCACTCTATAGTCTCTAATAGACTTAAACATACACGGAGACATATGCAACTTACATAAGGATTAAGTCTCCAAAGGGGATGCTATGAGTCATGCTTTAAGGCAGCATGTGCTACCGAAGTCAGCATTGTCAGAACTTAACAGAAGGCCAAGTCGATTATACCTAAATCCTTCTGTTAACAAATCTCGGCAGCAACTTGAGCTACCATCACTAGAGTCTCACAGTAGGTGATTGAGTTATAAGGCTTAATTTGTACATCCATAGGAGCCTAAGAACGCGTCCAAGGGTACTGTTGCTATGTGCGGCGGCAAATTGAGTTACTAAAGTTATCAGTACTTGATATATCTAGAAGTCCTAAGTTGATTATCCATAGGAAACCAAGTGTGTGGTCCAACGGTGCTACTTATGTGGGCCATGCATTGCAGGAGCCTGAACTACCAGACGAAGCAGGGCGTTATAGAGTTAAAAGGCAAAATAGTTCAATAATAGACATATAAGTGTGTTTATATAAAAGGGCGTACCTGGATCTGTAAAGAAAAAAAAACATTTTTTTCTCAAAATATTTCGAGAGATTGCTCTCTCTTTATAAATTTATTGCACAGTTTATATAAACTTAATTGATGGATCGCCTTTTGACTCGAATCTAAGTGTGTGTCCAAGGATTCTGTGGGCCATACACGGCGGCAGGCTGAGCTACCAGGGAAAGAAGTATGTGATAAAGTAGATAATCCATAGACGCCTAAGTGCGCATCCAAGGATGCTGTGGGCCAAACAGACTGAGCTACCAGGGAAAGCAGTACGTGATTGAGTTAAAAGGCAAAATAGTTAATCCATAGACAGCTAAGTGTATGTCCAAGGATGCTGTGGTCCATACACGGCGCTAGACTGAGCTACCAGGGAAAGCAGTGTGTGATAGAGTTGAAAGACAAAATAGTTAATCCATAGACAGCTAAGTGTGTGTCCAAGGATGCTGTGCAGGCTGATATACCAGGGAAAGCAGTATATGATAGAGTTAAAAGACAAAATATTGAATCCATAGACAGCTAAGTGTGTGCCCAAGGAGGCTGTGCAGGCTGATATACCAGGGAAAGCGGTATATAATAGAGTTAAAAGACAAAATAGTTGATCCATAGACAGCTAAGTGTGTGTCCAAGGATGCTGTGCGGGCTGAGCTACCAGGGAAAGCGGTATATGATAGAGTTAAAAGACAAAATAGTTAATCCATAGACATTAAGTGTGTGTCCAAGGATGCTGTGCGGGCTGAGCTACCAGGGAAAGCAGTGTGTAGATAATCCATAGACTGCCGGCTGAGACCGAGAGGAGCCTCTGACCTACCTCAGACGCGACGGGAGTTGTGAGGCGGTGGCGCGGGCGGACCGAGGCCTTATACCCCGACTGACCCACTTCCCCGCCCTTTCTCCGTCCGACATTTCCGTATTGTTCCATTCGACGACCCCATATGGAAATAGGAACCTTGAAAGATTCTTGCTATTCACTTTCTTCCATGTATAATCCCTATACTATAAGCTGAGTCTTCAAATTACATATAGGTTGGGGTCAAGTCAGGTCTGTCCTTCCAATACCGTACGTCCTTCTCGGCGCCACCCACAGAGAATCCTCCGACTGAACACCGCAACCTTCTATATTGGAATTATTAAAAGGAGTTCTAGTAGCTTTGGGGCAAGTTATTTATCAGCTTGATCTTCATTGTTGTAACCTTATCAAACAAATGTTTTGATGGGGCGAGTTTGTAAATGGTATAGCGCCACACCTCTCTTTATTAGTAGTATACGTATTATATCATTAAAGGGGGTTATAGGAGCTATCGGACAAGCTCTTTATTGTAAGATTATAAACACACACACACACACACACAAAAGCCTTTATTAAGACACACAGGTCTTACAGAGGATTCTCCTTGGGGTTACAAAACGGAGAAACCTATGAAAGTGGGAAATAAAAAATGGAGAAAGATTATATACATTTGGTAAATATATACAGATTATAAGAAAGAATAAAAAATAAGAAGAATAAAAAAAAATCAAAAAAAGAGAAAAAAAAAAAATTTTTGGAAATATGGATGGGAGAAGTGGAGAGCGAAAAGAGGAAAGAAAACAGGTATTTACATATGGAGCAAGACCATTTAAGCTCTCACACAGCACAGGTGGGCCATGTATTTTTTAAGAAATCTTTAAGAGATTTCCCAGGAAATCCTCGTGTTCAGGGTTGTAAGGTAAACACCGTTTTATCATTGTTAACTTATCGTATCTGCCTAAACAAATAATTGGATGTTGGTTCTGTCTTTCTCATCAAACAGAAATTTTTGGTATGTTTGAATGTTCGGTTAAGTCTTTCTTTTTTACAGCATTTTTATGGAAGTTATATAGATTTAGAGCTACTGAACTATTGTCTATAAAGTTGGATAATAAAGAATATAATGTGAAGTGTGTATGGCCTATCTTAGAGAAGAGTATTTTTCTTTCCGTGTCAAGAGGCATGCATTCAAATATATAATGTTCTAATTCATTTTCGGTTCTATTTTTGCATAGTTGGCAATACAAGTCTTCTGTCCTTAGATATTTTATATGGTCTTCTCGATATAAAACAAATAGAATTCTCAATTGCGCAATGAGGCGTTTAGCCGGCAGTGGGAGTTCACTTAGTAGATAGTTCTCTGCTGCGAATGTTTTATGTAAATATTTGTAGTGGGTGTGTAGCTTCGAATTGGTTATTCTTGATTGGTCGGTTTGGATAGACTGTTCTATAGTGATTCTGATAATTTGAGGTATTGCTTTCTGTAGAATGTAAGATTATAAACTCAAAAGGAGCTTCTGCTATAGAACATGTTTATTTCGCTAGCTTTCAAGTCTTTACGCCCGTTGAAGAACGATGTCGTTTGAAAGCTAGCGAAATAAACATGTTCTATAGAAAATGCTCCTTTTGAGTTTATAATCTTACAATATAGTTATTGTGATCGAAAGTTGATGTCTACAAGCTCTTTATCAGCTTGGTGCATATTGTAGTAAACATATCAAATAAATGTTTTTATGGGGCGAGTTTGTAAATGGTATAGCGTCGCAACTCTTCTTTTATTAGTAAATTAAATTTTATTGCCATCTATCGTTAAAATTTTACACAAATAAATTTACTGGCAATGCGTTTCTTTTAAATATCATCAAATATTATCTCTACAGACCTTACTGCAATCTCTCTCATTATCATTGCAGTAAGGTCTGTAGAGATAATATTTGATGATATTTAAAAGAAACTCATTGCCAGTAAATTTATTTGTGTAAAATTTTCTTTTATTATTATCATTATTATTATTAGTTATAGTAATAGTAGAGAGAGAGTGTGTAGTGTTAATAAAAATAGCTATAGGAACTTTTGGACAAGCTCTCCATATACTCCACTACATAAACTTATCAAATAAATGTTTGAAATGGCGAGTTGGTAAACGGTAACGCCGCAGTTCTTCTTTATCACTATTATTATTAAAATGAGAGGAGGAGTTATAGAAGCTTTCTGGAAAGCTCTTTATCAGATTGATGCATTTTGTTTTAAACTTATCAAATAAGTTTTTTGATATAGCGAGTTGGTTAATGGTATAACGCCGCAATTCTTATTTTATTGATGGAAATTTTGCCTTTATAGAGATAAAGGTCGCCTCTCCCGTCAAAACTAGACGCCATCTTATTTTATTGTTTTTATTATTAAAAGGAACTATAGGATCTTTCGAGCAAACTCTTCATCAGCTTGATGAACATATCAACATTTGTTAATCAATATTACTATTATGTATATCAGGCTGATGACGAAGTTGCCGAAAATCTTCTAAAACTCCATTTATTTTTCTTTTTTAAGTTTCTCGACGTTACTTTTTTACTCTTTTGTTAGAGTCAAACCCACAGTCCGCTTGATCAGATAATATTTTGTACTCTATATATATTGTCATTGTCATGAGACACTTTTAAATCTTTTTAAAAATATATTATTTTGGCCACACATACATAATTGCTAATGAATATGTGGCCCCAATATGTATAGAAATATTTAATTAAAAAGGCATATATTGGATACAAAAAATATTAATTACCAATAATTCAGTTGGCTGAATTTTTATTATATATAAAGGGAAAAAATGATAATCTAAAATTATATCGAAAAACCAAAGCGCATAAAATATTTGCAAAGTTGGTTAAATTAAAACATTAATAATATATTTAAATATAATATTGGTATAAATAATTTTTTATCCAATATATGCTTTTTTAAATAGAGGTATATTTATGGATTTCTCTATTTTTAAAAAGAAATAATTCGACTTTTATTATATTGAATCATTTTGTTTTTTCGTGACACGGTTTATAAAATAAAAGAATATTTAAAATGTCAACTTCGACTATATTTACACAAGGGAACTAGCTCATACTGCAGAAAGTAATCATTGTCATACAGCGGAAAGTAGTTGAGAACAAACACAATACTTTTAATATGAAGAAATTAAATCTCCTTTAACCTTTTTTTTCTTCTTCTTTTTCTCTTTTCTGAGCGAGGATTCAGTTTCTTCCCCTGCTTCTCATTTCTTTTTATATTCATTTCTCACAGGAGAATCGTCTGTATAAGACGGAATGTCTTAATAAAGGCTTGTGTATGTGTGTAATATGAAGAAATTAACACAAAATACATTATAGAAGTAAAGTAATAGGACAAATCAGTAAGGCGCTTTCTATTTATTAAAAAATTGTTTATCTTTTGAGCATCAGCTCTTCAAGGGCCGCCTGAATCCGTTAATCACGACATTTTTTTAAATTTTATTTTATTGAAACTTAAAATAAGAACATTAAGCCTCCAAGGAAAAGTTTCTTTTTTTTTTTTTTTTTTGTAGAGAGACCTAAAGTTCTTATTTTAATATTGATTCAAGGGATTATTTTATCAAATTATTGACACACTTAGTTAATTGTTACAAAATTAATGAGAAAATAGACACAAAGATAAATGCTATTATTTACAATTTTGTGATAAAATATATACATTTGTTTTCAGGGAGGGAGGCTCCTCCAACTTGAGAAAGTCCTCCGATATATATCCCGATATATGCATCTAAAGATATATCAAAACTTATTTATATTGTCAAGTAGCTCCATCCAGATGGGACACCTGTCAATCATCCCTGGACCCCGGGGGGGAACCACAGGTGTGAGGGGTTCTTGGAAGCTGAACTGTAAATAAGGACGGTGGCGGACGCCATTCATTAGGATTATCTTTAACTTGGGGTAAGTTGTACACTCTCTCTCTCCCTATAAATACCCCTTATAATAAATTAATTATTCCCAAATTTGCCCTTGCTTTATTTATCCCCGCGACAATATCATTATTCTTCATCATCACTATCAATATTCATTGTCATTATCATCATACTTATTATTAATACTTATTAGTATAAAAGTTATGATTCACTAAATTAATTCCGCAATATCAAATTAAAGAGAAAACAATATTCGTCCATAATCGAGAGTTTCTTTTAATATTTTCTAAAAAAAAAATAAAACAAAAGGTAAATTGTACTGGGAGCAGGTTGATCAATTAAGAGAAAGACATCACTTGATCTTGCAACTAAAAGATCGGAATAAATATCATCTAATCGTTGATTTTTACAGAAACTTAAATATATATTAATAGTCATGATAAGCCACGTTTGGAATATAAAAAGAGAGATTAAGAGGAACGTGTAATAAATACCAACGCTTAGTTCTCGAAGCCCTTGTCTCCAATACTACACCCAGCCTCAACAGAAAGATTGACCTCCCGCCCCAATATTCTGCTTTTTATTCTATACCAACAGATACACCTCCTTCGTAACTTTTAACTTTATCTTTATTCCGCTGTTTTTTATATTCTCGTTTATATTCTTATTTTTATTTTTATTCTTGCTTTTGTCTTCGCCTCTAGTTTTCCGCCTTTTTCCCTTCATCCTAGGTATGCAGATTTTCTTAAATCTATATATTGTACACTTTTAAATATTTTTATTACTGGCATGCAAATCTCAAATCTTTTTAATCTTTTATTTTTTGTTTAATATTTTTTATGCTAAACTGTCGTTTATAAATATAGCATCTCCTTCTCATTCATGTCAATACCTGATGAAGGACGGCTGACGTCCGAAAGCTCGTATACCACTTAATAAAGAAACTTACCACGTTCCTCTTAATCTCTCTTTTTATATATTAATAGTAATTTTTTATTTTTGGAAAAAATAGAAAAGTAAACAAATAGTATCTTTATGAGAATTTCAAGATTTATAAAATTTGTTATTTAGAGTTTAAACATGTGAGTTTTTTTTTTGTTTTTTTTTTGTGATAAATAATTTGTTAGAATATAGTGTGTAGTATAAAAAAATAAAAAATAATAAAAAAGTAACACCAGCAAAGCATCGGCGGTGTATATTCCAACATTTACCGCCGATGCTTTGCTTGTGTTATATTTTTTTTTATAATACTATATTTTGTTAAATTATTTATTACAAAAAAAAACCTCACATGTTTATACTAAATAAAATTTTTTATAAATCTTGAAATTCTCACAACGATACTATATATATAGAAGCATAGGGCGCTTCTCCCGTCAAAATAAACGTCAAAAACTGACGCCATCTATTGACCGTCGCCGCAACCTGGCGGTCTCGGGTCGGTGACAAAGCCCCAACACCAGCTTTGGCAAATTGAGAAGCGTCCACCTAGAGACCGTGGTTTCGGGCTAATGTCCCTCGTCAGTCTAGGGCGGACTTTATTCCATGAAATCCACACGGGATCTAATGGAATCTTCACAATCTACCAAAGAGTTTTTTTTTTCTGGCAAGGTGGCTGGGCCAAATCTATGGCTAGAATATAGATGGAAAATTTTCAATTTGCCAAAGCTGGTGTTGTGGCTTTGTCACCGACTCGAGGCCGATAGTTTGCGGCGACGGTCAATAGATGGCGTCAGTTTTTGACGTTTATTTTGACGGGAGAAGCGCCCTATTCTTCTATGGATCAATTTCCTCCCGGCAATTTTTCCATCTATACATATATATATTATAGTGTCACGTATAATAACATATAATAACATTGCTTATTACAGTTATTATTACTGTTATTCCTGCATGACCCCTACATTTTTGTTCGGAGAATCTGTATAAGACTAAAAGTGCCTTAATAAAGATTTTTGTTGTTGTATCATATTGTGGCGAAGAAATAATTTATTATTTAATTTAATTATTCAATTAAAATATTTGGAAACATTTAATTAATTATTCAATATAAAATAATGATCAAATATTTATTTGCGTGCTTGCTCAAGATTCTCTACCTGTAGATAGTTTTGTTGGGTTGTTGATAATTGTCGACTTGTCGTGCTGACGTCATCAATAAATACCTTTACATATTCCAAGACTTGATTTCTACGCTACAACTGGTGGAGAAGCTGGACCTATATCCCTTAAGAAAAAAAGAAAAATTGAATCCCTTCAGCAAGAATAAACAAACATGAACATCAAGAAAGAAGCAACGACTCAGGTAGGTTCATTTTTTGTACAACATCTACCTATAAATCCCTCTATGTTCTCTGGTGAGGGTGTTGAAGATCCCCGTAGCTGGTTAAAAGGGTATGAACGTGTGGCGAAGCACAACCAATGGGATGAAACCCTTTGTCTCGCCAACGTCTATTTCTATCTGACAGGCACTGCTCTCAAATGGTTTGAAAACAATGAGGAGAGCATCCTGACCTGGAAGGAGTTAATGTCACAATTAGAAAATGTATTTGGAAAAATGAAAGTTCAAGGCTGCGAGCCGAGAAAATACTCAAAACTCGCGCGCAATTAAAATGTGAGAGTACCGAATTTTACATCCAGCATGTCCTGTGCTTGTGCAAAGAGGTTGATCCTCAAATGATCGAGGAAGATAAAATCTTCCACCTCATGAAGGGGATAGCTGAGGAGCTTTATCAAGCACTCCTACCGAGGGATGTACAGATCACCGAGCAATTCATTACAGAATGTCGCCGTCTCGAAGCGCTCCGTTGTAGGCGAGTTACCCCAACCAGGTACGAGCGCCTACCAAATGTGGTCTCTCTCTGTGACCAGGATGACGGAGAAGATCTGTCATCGCTGATCCGAAAAATTGTCCGCGAGGAGTACAGCAAGTATTGGACTCACCTCAAGAGGAGCCTAAAATATCCGCTATTGAAGATTTAGTGAGGGAAGAGATTGTAAAGACCTTGGCACCTAGATCAAAACCTACAAAAAGTCCCCCTCAAGCACCCAGGCCAGAATCTAATCCTAGATTCGAGGCTCAACCTAGAACTCCTCATCCAACAACTCAGTATCAGAAACAAGGAAGAAGACGTGACACCAATGAATGGCGGACAACTGAGGGAAAGCCAATCTGTTTTTACTGCGGACGCCCAGGTCACGTCGTCCGCTATTGCCGCGACAGTAAGAGACACAACGAGGAAAGGAGAAATGAATATTTCCAAAGAAAGCAAGACGCAATGGAATTCTACAACTCTCGAGCCGTATCTCAGGAACCCAACGACGAATCATCGAGGAAAATTTTCAGTCGCTACCGAAGCCCTACCCCATATACCGGTCGAAACAGACAAAGTTTCTCACCTGCTAGAAAATCTAGCTGGTCGTCCCGCCATGAAAACTAGATAATAGACCATATTGTAGGTGAGGCCGCAAAGTTATAAAATCCTCCCTTGCCGACCACAGTAGAAATAAAAAAAAAACTACATTGACGTAAATATAGACCTGCCAAGCCCTCATGAAGAATATATCTCAACTGAAAGAAGACATCCACCGCAGTCACCTGAAAATATCCCTGGCCCTATTACTAGTTCTTAAGACTGACGACGTAAGTCTCCTGCTGAGCATCGGGTCGATGCTCTTTATAGGAGGAGGCTATGTGGCGATAAAATAATTTATTATTTAATTTAATTATTCAATGAAAATATTTGGAAACAAATTTAATTTAATTATTCAATATAAAATAATGATCGAAATATTTCTTTACGTGCTTGCTCAAGATTCTCTAGCTGCAGATAGTTTTGTTGGGTTGTTGATAATTGTCGACTTGTCGTGCTGACGTCATCAATAAATAATTTTACATATTCCAAGACTTGATTTCTACGCTACAATATTAATATGCTATTTCAGAAAGGTTGGAAAATTATTTTAAAAATTAATTTTAAAAGAACTACAGAATCATTTTTATCGGGAGAAAAATCCTATGTGTGTGGTTGATATATCCATAAAAATAATTAATGGAGGTCTCTACAATTGGAGACCGGGATAATTCTCCAACTTTATCCTGATATAGAGATGGTCACTCGCTTGCCCTTGAAGTCAGAAAGGGCTTCTAAAGACGGATGAGCTTACTGTTAGGTCAACGGCGGAAGGCGAATGACAAGGCATGCCATTGATGCGGAAGACAAGGGAGAATCAAAACATTATTTTTCTCAAGAAAACCTCATTTATGAATCAACTGGGGCAACGTCTTACCACAAGAATAGCTATAGATCGACCGCCATGGATAAGCCACACTAGTCTTAAGACTGAATCGCCTAAAGACAATCTTCAATGTAACAGACTCGAAACCTTGACAACGCCAGCTTTGGAAATTTCATAACGTCCATCTGGAGTCTATGGCTTCAGATTATGGTCCTCAGCAGTCAATAGTAGACTCTTAGATATCATGTGTTTTGCAAGAGATTCGTGAAATATTCGGAATTTTCCAAAGAGGTGTGTTTATTTGGTAAAGCAGCTAGGCAAATTCTATAATCGAAATATGGATTGATATTTTGATGGAGAAGAAAATGGATCTAAAAAAGGCCACAACTTCCTTTAAAATAAACGCAATAACTATACGTCATCTATGATGGGTGATCTAAATTTGCCAAACTGTATTATGACTTTGTTATCGATTTAGTTTGATAGATTACAAAGTCGAGATCAATATATTTTACAAAGTATTTTCAGTTTATTTTGAAGGGAGAAGTAGCCTTTCATTGTTAAGCTCAATTTCCTTCCGGCAAAGTTTCCAATCAGTAAATATTCAATCCCATTATGTATGTAATATTCACTCGCCATCATAGTGATCTAGAAAGTGGAAACCCGGGATATAAACCTGCATGGAAACACCTTTCACTATAAAATAACAACGCCGGTATTGCGTTCCTTACGAAGTTTCAGGACTTCACGTCTACAAAAGCAGCACCTCCAAGTCTTGGGGCAATATTGTTAAAATAAACACTCCAATTTCTCCAAAACCTCGACCTCCAGACTTCCCTAACAGTGTTCTACGAGGAAAATCTAAAGAGAGAGTTTCTCGAAGTAAAATAAAATTCTGTCCTTCATGAAAAAGCGAAACTCTCCTCAGATGTACATCTAAACCTGCCTTCTCGGCCTTTTGGCTACGATCAAACTGTACAAAGTATCTAACCTGGCTACTGAAGAATGTTGAGAGAGTTGGAGTGGATTGAAGGCCTCCCTCTGACCTTCTTTAAGTGTGGGGTTCACAACGCCACCCACCAGACTAGCGTCCACCTCAAGGGGACACTTAGATCTAGGGGGGTCGCACGGAAATCATCACCCTACTCTTTTGGAGTGGGCCCGCAGGGATGTCCTCCGCGATGCGTTCTCGTCTCAGAGGCTGATATCTCAATCAAGACAATTCTTGCCATATCATGGATGTATTACATTTTCGAACTTACCGTAGATCCACCAGACACCTTCTCACAAAGGCTCCGAGGAAAACTAGATCAACAAGGGCTTTCAAAGTATATCCTATGTGTTCATGCACAAAATTCTATTCACGATTAATGAATCGTTCAACTGGAAGAGTGCATGCACATTCATCCCGAAAAGCCAAGAGGAAAGTGCCAACGCTATAGAGAGGCCACTACCCCATTGTTTGTTAATGTGGGGGAGGGATCTCCAACCAAAGGATGGCCAAACTGCACTTTTGTGAAAATTGATGTGAAAACAGAGGCACCTATGTACCAGGAAGATGTACTGAAAGGAATTGTAAGACACTAGAACACCTCCCTATTTCCTGGTAAAATTTGGGTCTTTCAACAAGTGTCTCGGCTTCAACTTACAAGTAAAACCAGCACAAGTGCAACAGCTGGATTCTGGCTATTTGAAAGCTCTTGACTTCAAACTGCAGTCTGTGCTGGAGGACATGGGTTTCAAGTAGAGACATGCCAACTTTGTAGTATAAAAATATCCATTTGAGTGCTGTCATACCATCTTAACCTAATCGACTGAAATCCTGTGTTTTAGCTAATAGAGGATCCTTTAGTAAAACCCTAACATTTTTATTTATTTATTTATTAACCAGCAAGATGCGATATTGAAGTATTTGCGCCTATTATAGAGGAAACAAATAAAATAATAAATACAAATTAGGTTTAAAAAATTACAGATTTACGTATATCAAGTGACATAGTTCATTTCTTGGTAATCACATGTTCTCCGCCGAATATATATTTAAAATTTTCTTAGTATCCTTATTATCAAAACTAGATCTCGTATCCTGATATTTCGAACATTACTTATACTGTTCTATACCCCAAGGTTAAAATGGATATTATATAAAATATTTTATTTTATAAATTAATGTATTTTAAAAAGAGAGAGAGAAACGGACATATAGAGATTAATTATATAATAAATATTTTAAATAGGTACAGAGAGCGCCGCTAGAAAACATAGTCTTCTTATCTAAAATAGTTCAATGTAAGTACAAATGCTCAAAATTTGAAAGCTTGCCATTAATTATAGCAACCATTTTATAGTCTTCCTATATACAGATTTCAATCCATTAGTAAATAGAAATACTAACAACTACTTAAAGTTACATCATTAATTCCTTAGCGACCATTGTAAGGGCTTTTTTTACCAAGGAGTTCAATCCATTAGTAGATTCAAATGCTCTAAAAATTGAAAGTTCACCATAAATTCCCTAGCAACCATCGTGTCTAATCTTATAGCAAGAGTTCAATCCATTAGTAAATACAAATGCTCTAAATATTGAAAGTTACATAATAAATTCCCTAGCAACCATCGTGTCTAATCTTATAGCAAGAGTTCAATCCATTAGTAAATACAAATGCTCTAAATATTGAAAGTTACATAATAAATTCCCTAGCAACCATCGTGTATAATCTTATAGCAAGAGTTGAATCCATTAGTAGATACAAATGCTCTAAATATTGAAAGTTACATAATAAATTCCCTAGCAACCATCGTGTATAATCTTATAGCAAGAGTTCAATCCATTAGTAAATACAAATGCTCTAAATATTGAAAGTTACATAATAAATTCCCTAGCAACACCATCGTGTATAATCTTATAGCAAGAGTTCAATCCATTAGTAAATACAAATGCTCTGAAAATTGAAAGTTCACCATAAATTCCCTAGCAACCATCGTGTATAATCTTATAGCAAGAGTTCAATCCATTAGTAAATGCAAATGCTTTAAATATTGAAAGTTACATAATAAATTCCCTAGCAACCATCGTGTATAATCTTATAGCAAGAGTTCAATCCATTAGTAAATACAAATGCTCTGAAAATTGAAAGTTCACCATAAATTCCCTAGCAACCATCGTGTATAATCTTATAGCAAGAGTTCAATCCATTAGTAAATACAAATGCTCTAAATATTGAGAGTTACATAATAAATTCCCTAGCAACCATCGTGTATAATCTTATAGCAAGAGTTCAATCCATTAGTAGATACAAATGCTCTAAATATTGAAAGTTACATAATAAATTCCCTAGCAACCATCATGTATAATCTTATAGCAAGAGTTCAATCCATTAGTAAATACAAATGCTCTAAATATTGAAAGTTACATAATAAATTCCCTAGCAACCATCGTGCATAATCTTATAGCAAGAGTTCAATCCATTAGTAAATACAAATGCTCTAAATATTGAAAGTTACATAATAAATTCCCTAGCAACCATCGTGTATAATCTTATAGCAAGAGTTCAATCCATTAGTAAATACAAATGCTCTAAATATTGAAAGTTACATAATAAATTCCCTAGCAACCATCGTGTATAATCTTATAGCAAGAGTTCAATCCATTAGTAAATACAAATGCTCTAAATATTGAAAGTTACATAATAAATTCCCTAGCAACCATCGTGTATAATCTTATAGCAAGAGTTCAATCCATTAGTAAATACAAATGCTCTAAATATTGAAAGTTACATAATAAATTCCCTAGCAACCATCGTGTATAATCTTATAGCAAGAGTTCAATCCATTAGTAGATACAAATGCTCTAAATATTGAAAGTTACATAATAAATTCCCTAGCAACCATCATGTATAATCTTATAGCAAGAGTTCAATCCATTAGTAAATACAAATGCTCTAGATATTGAAAGTTACATAATAAATTCCCTAGCAACCATCATGTATAATCCGAAAGCTTCCTTAACCGCTATAATAATAAAAAGAGTTGCGGCGATATGATTCCTTCTTTCTAATGTATAATCTTATAGCAAGAGTTCAATCCATTAGTAGATACAAATGCTCTAAATATTGAAAGTTACATAATAAATTCCCTAGCAACACACCATTGTATGAAATATGTATAATGGATGAATTATTTGTAAAAACAAATCAAACATTCCAAAGTTTTTCCAGTTTGGAATTCCATCATTTTTCCGTTCTAACTTTTATAATACCCAGTTTACAACGAATCATGGAAATTTTAAGGGATTTCAAGCAACAATTCAAGCTGTTTTTAGTCTTTTAGCTGTCATTGTGGCAAGGAAATCCAGGACTCGAGACACCTACTGCTGGAATACCCACTCTTCTTTAGCGCTAGACAACAGAGAGTAAACAATGTTGTAGATCTATATCAATTTGTAAATACTAGAGAGATTTGTCACAGATTTGACCATCTTTCTAACCTGAGAGGATCAGGTTCCTAATATATCTTATTGTTTCTTTTTTTTATTCATTTATTTTTGTATAATATGTTTATAGCTGAATATGTCTTAAAAATGTAAATCAACGCAATTATCCCTAACCAGTATATCGCGTTTTGTGTGTTGAAATAAATAATTTAATAAATAATAAAATAAATATATAAATGTTTAATTTGTTGAATATCCAGGTTGACTGTGAGATTGACCCTGAAAGCTCATTGTTTTTTTTAAACGGCCTTAGAGAGAGCTTTCGTAATAAGATACAAGAAAGAATATAAGAATGCAAGCGTTTTTATTTCTTGTGTGCCGTTGAAGCTTAGTTTTGGTTCAAGGATCATTGTGTAAAGATTTTTTGTTAAATATAACCTCATCAAATCATCAGCAGAATTTAAAAATAAACATATTGACCTTTCTAACCGTACTATTACATCTATGGCCCACATTGAGACTCGCGATTGAAATCGCCTTGATTTCTGGAACGGTTTATTATACAAGTAATATTCAATAAAAATCGCTGATTGTAATATAGAATATTAAAAATAATGAAGGCATATCCTGATCAGGAGAACAGGTGCTTTATAGATGGCAGAGCGCCATTGATTTTGCCATTGATATATTTTCTATTTGACAAACTTGCTTATATCTCAGCCAAAAAAAAAAAAAACATAGCTGAAGAGATTTTCTCATATTCACCAGCTCACATAGTAGCTATTACAGATCTCACCCATACCTTTTGTATTACACACTACAGTGATAAATACGAGCACAAGATTTAGTACAATTAGATATATTAAAATTACATTTTCTTCACAGGATACTATAACAATATTACCTGTTAAGGTGGAAAATTCAGGCTTCCATGGATAACTTTCATTTCAAATATTTTATTTCCAATCTCTAGCTTTCGGGTATGATAGCCCCTTTCTACAGAAGAAACACAATATAATATAAACAATACTTAAAATTATACCGCATAAGTTTCTTTTCTATGAAAAATCAATATTTATTTTAAAGAGAAATATTTACTATTTCTAACTTTTTGAATGAAGTATGAGAGGGTGAAAATATGAAGAGTAATGGCGAACGGGAAAAATAAAAGTGTCCAGGGTAGCCTAGTGAACATGGCACCTGCCCGGTAAGCAGAAGGTTGTGGGTTCGATTCCCGCCCCTGGTCACTTTTATTTTTCCCGTTCGCCATTACTCTTCATATTTTCACCCTCTCATACTTCATTCAAAAAGTTAGAAATAGTAAATATTTATCTTTAAAATAAATATTGATTTTTCATAGAAAAGAAACTTATGCCGTATAATTTTAAGCATTGTTTATAATCACACGCCGCAGTCCTTTATAATGTACAATATAATATATTGGAAATAAAATGTTTGAAAAGAAACTTATCCCTGTGGAAGCCTGAAGTTTTCCCCATAACAAGTGTAATATTATCTTGAAGATAGAGGTTACCTGACCGGCATTTATATTTCTTTTAAAATAGACACTTTGGCCAGTTAAAGTTTTATTTTCTCAACAAAATTTTCTCAAATAAAACTTTAACTGGCCGAAGTTTCTATTTTTAAAGTGTAATGATTCCATATGCAAATTTATTTCTTAAAGAAAAAATGCAGCATATATGTAGATATGTATTAATTTTCTGATAGAAAATTAAATATGTAAAAATGATTGGATGTATATAGAGTGTAAGAGGAGAGTGAAGTATCTTATTTATAGAAATAAATATCTTATACCGTATAGTGTTCGTCAAGTTCTATTTTGTTAGGTAGAGAACACGACATAAAGAAAATTTGTAATATTGTTATAATATTCTATGGTGAAAATGTTTTTTTTTTAATATAATTAGTTATTCTAAATCCTGGCCTTATTTATTACTACAGTGTGTAACACAAAAGCCTGGAGTAGAGCTGTAACAGCTTAAGTAAGTCGATGAATGTAAGAAACGTTCTTCGGCGACGAAATTTGACTGCGATATAATAAAGTTATTGTCAAATATTTGATATTTTAAAGTCAGTAATGTCTACATTTATTTTTTTTTAATATTCAGAATGAATATAATTCCAAATGTATGTCTTGAAACTATCCTCTCTTTAGAAGTATTTATCTCCGTTGAAACTTCCTCTATACTTTATGGTTTTAGAATGTATTGAACGCATCCTTTAAATCAAGTTTAATATTAATACTTTTAACATAATTTAACAAGCATACATTACTTAAATACTCATATATATATAAACAATCTTAATATATATGCGTACATTCTAATGAATTGCATATTATCGGAGAAGAATAAAAAAAAACTTACGCTTTACAAAAAATCCACGAATAACCTTTTGCAGGCTGCAAGTCTTTGGTTCATGTCATTATCACTGAGCCGGTTCTATATGTTCTCATTGGCTAAGGTAGTTTCTATTTAAGTTCCTCTCTTCCGTGTGCTTTAACATTTTGGTAAACGGGGGAAACTCACAACTTACAACTTCCCATTTCTCCGCAGAAGCTTCCGCACGTAAGTCTTGTCGTGCGAATAGTCTCCCTTTCCTCTGTTTGCTCTCCATTAACTCCACCAGAAAAAGCTTTTTCCCTTTCAGTATTGTACTTTTAGTATATAAGCGCTTATTTGTCTTATCGTCTTATGAAATTTCGTCGATCCTCCATGTTCGTGCCAGTATATGGATTTGTCCGAACGACAAGCCACTATTCAAGATTATCGGCCTTCTGAAATAGGCAAATATCAAATAGCATCGATAAAAATAGAGTACTAATAGGAACTTTGGACATTTCTCTGTGCATTCAGCATCTCTAAACTTTGGTAAAGAGATTATGTACATTTTATATTGCAACATATCCCCCTACTGCATAAGGTAGAGACACAAATATTTTTAAGATCGTTGATTTTTACTTTGAGAATGTCTAACTTTGTGCACACAACACCCCAGATAGACCTCGACCGTCCGTTCTGTAGTCAGTACGGAACTTGACTGGTTGTTCTGATGATCAAGACACACACCACATATATACTAATGTCAAACTAAACTTTTTTTTTTCTAACAAAAAATGTTAGAGTCAAAAGGCGATCCATTGAATATGTTTATATAAAAAAGGCGTACCTAGATCTGTGGAAGAAAAAAAAAATTCTCAAAATATTTCGAGGGATTGCTTCTTCTTTATCAATTTATTACGTTTTTTTTTTGGTCTTTAACAGCTTCAGGTATGCCCATTTTTTATATTTAAAAAAAGTTTGCTAAAACCCTTTTCTTGAAATTCGAGAAAAGTCAACTACATATTCATTTATGGCAGTTGGCCCTCATCATTATGGTACCTTCTTTGTTTCAACCGACACAAGTAGTTAGGGGAATTGTTGACCAATCAGGTATTTGGAGACTCCCCAAGTATATAATAGTTTTAAATAGATGAAAAATATGGGAAAAAACAACTAAATTAATGAATAATGGGTATTTAAATGTAATTCTACTGTCCTGAAGCTTATGTCCATAGTTTGCTTAAACACTATTTCTAAGATTCCACCCTTCAGTGTAGCGTATATAAGCAGAATGATCCAATAAGTACAAAAAGGGATCAATAAATAAGGCGAATTATCTTATTTCTTAAAAATTAAAAAAGCAAAAATAATTTAAACCTCAGAATATTAAAATATAACATCGAGAGACTATTTAAGGTGTTCTGTTCTTTTTTCCCACGCGCGGCGTGAGACTTATAAATAAACTAAAATGGAAGCTCCCTTGAAGGATTGCACCACGCTTGAACAACGTGCAGTTATTCGTTTCTTGAATGCAGAAGGTATTCAAACATCTCAAATATGCCAAAGAATGAAAAATATCTATGGTGAGTCTTGTTTGTCTCAAAAAAACATTTATAAATGGGTTAACTAGTTCAAAAATGGACGAATTATATGTTCCTCAGGTCTCAACGTTCGGCCGGTAAAGTTTTGTTAACAATTTTTTGGGATGTTGATGGACCAATCTGTCTTGATTTTTTATCCTCAAGGCAACGTATGAACAGCGACATTTATTGTGACATTCTTGTAAATAAGCTAAAGCCCGGTATAAGAAACAAAAGAAGAGGGAAGCTTAGTAAAGGTGTTCTCTTCCTTCATGATAATGCATGGCCGCATACATCATGTAAAACTGTATCTACAATCAATAAATTGGGTTTTGAAGTTTTAGAACATCCTCCATATAGTCCAGACCTAGCCCCCTCTGACAATTTCCTTTTTGGACTACTAAAGAAGGAGTTAAAGGGAAAGCGATTTGACTCGGATGAAGATGTCCAGAAAGTGGTGCAAGATTTTTTTCACACGCTTCCTAAGAGTGCCTATAAAGAGGGTATTTACAAGTTGCCAGAACGATGGAGACGATGTATAGAAAGCCAAGGTGATTATTTTGAATAAATCAAGTCCTAAATTTAATATCGTTCTTATTTTTTAAATAAATTATAATTCACCTTATTTATTGACCCCACCTTGTAGCTCTTAAGAAGCGGTCTGGTAGATTAAATTGGCGAAACCGCTGGGAGGATTCACCACTGATGAGCCAAGCCCTCCCAATATTGTTTCATCGCAGTAAGAACAGTCGAAGTTTGATTTATTTGTGAAAGAAACACTCACGTCTTATAATGTTTTCATTTGTAAAATAATAGATATTATGTATTAAGTGTCAAATAAAATTAGGTTGAGTTTTAAAAACTCGTGCTTCTATGTTTACAATATGAATAATTTGTTCGTTTCTTTATGCAAGTTGATGATAGTTTATTGTTATAATTGAGAGCCACCTATATGTAACAAGCATATACATATAACGTAATTCATTTGCACTTTAATTACAAAAATAATAATCCTTCGTATAATATCAATTGAGAGAGAAAAAAATTCCATATCCAAAGGAAGAATTTCTTGCAAAAATATATAAATTGATTAACTCGAGCTCTCGGGCCTTGGAGCCTTTCTACAGGAATAAGGTTTAATATAACGCCGCTTCATTATAATTAATCTTATGGAAGATTCTCCAAGGCCCGAAAACTCGAGAGAGTTAATTGATTTATATATTTTTTGAATAAACTCTTCCCTGGATTGAATTTTTTTCCTCTTAAGTCATTTTCACTTCATTGCTACATCTCTCCCCATTCACATCTCTCTATTTATATAAAAAAGGAAACTCTCCAATCAAAATAGACACAAACCTATGTGCTATTTATTGACATTTTCTACAATCTAGAAGATTTGAATTGAGGACAAAGGTACAACACCAGCTTTGGTAAATTAAGATGGTTATTGCATCTATTTTTATGGAAGAGGTGCAATTTTTTAAAAATCAATATCCTCCTGGAAAATTTTCTCTATATTTATATTATTAATTAACCACTAAATATTTTCAAAACATAGTGAAAAATTAAAAAAAAAGTTACTTGTGATATAGAAATAAAATCTTACCTAGCCCATATAAAAATATATTTATAAAAGGAACACCTTTGTACTCCGAATTCAAAAAAATATATATTAAAGGTAAAAAAAAACTCTCTCTTTTAAAATTATACAAATTTTTACAAATCTATTGACGAAAAATCATCAATTTTTTTAAAACGGTAGTGTTTTTTTAATAATGTCTGTTTTTATTGTGGTTGTCGTTTGTTTTCAAAATTATATATATCTTGAAGTATATTTATAGTTTCACGCCGTTTATAACGGGCAGTAAAATAGCTGAAGCTATCTAAAGAGCTATGTTATATAATTGGCCAAACAACTTTATTAATATTTAAATAAAAAATAGACACTTCGGCACACAATATGAATGCCGGCCAGGCAACCTCTATCTTTTCGATAACTTTATTAATATCGTTAGAGTCAAGTGTAAAAAAACACGTGTTTTTAAAACAAAATTATTTTAAGCACAAGTCAAGGGGTCGATCCCACAGTCCGGTTGGGACAAATCCTGGTGGCGACACGGCTGGACGGTTATGTGGTGTATTTACCCAGTTTTTCACCAAATTGTCCAGCGTTTCTCGAGGAAACCCCGTCACTAGGTCAAGTTGCAAGGGCGCGTTGCAACAGGAGTACGGGAATAGACTACGTTGTCGTTTATGTCCTCTGTGAGGTGAATGGATTTAGCACAGAGACTTTTCTTTTAGATAAATATGGAGATAAGAAAAAAAATTAAAAGGAAGTAGAAAGTCTTTGCTCGCCAGTCGTTTGTTCTTTTTAGAAAGAGACAGAGGAAATTTTGTTCACACATGGTTATCTCGTGTATCTTGAATAAAGGTTATTATAAAACGACACTTGAAGTTACACCGCATGAGTTTCTTTTCAATGAAAAATCAAAATTTTATTTCAAGGTAAAATATTGACTATTTCTAACCTTTTTGGATGAGGTATGAAAGGGTGAATTATGAAGAGTAATGATGAACACGGAAAAATAAAAGTGTCCAGGGATGGGAACTGTGTCGTTTTGCAATCACAGGCCGCAGTGTATTATATTGTATTATAAGTTACTTTATGTATCATTTACGAACGGAAAAATATGTCCAGGGTAGCCTAGTGGACATGGCATCTGCCCGGTAAGCGGAACATTGTGGGTTCGTTTTCCATCCCTGGACACTTTTATTTTTCCGTTCATCATTACTCTTCATAATTCACCCTTTCATACCTCATCCAAAAAGGTTAGAAATAGTCAATATTTCACCTTGAAATAAAATTTTGATTTTTCATTGAAAAGAAACTCATGCGGTGTAACTTCAAGTGTCGTTTTGCAATCACAGGCCGCAAGTGAATTATTTTGTATTAAAGGTTATTATGTATCAAATATCTTTCAGATTTATTGTCTGAACCCCGATATACATGCTGAAAGGTGCAACTTCCTTAAGTTTTGTCCATGCGTGTATATATTTATTGTTCACCGGGTTGTTGCTTAATAGGTTCGTGTTACTCATGGTTTTTCTTCACTCTTATTTAGTAGCTTTTCCGAACGAAAATTGCCTTTCGAAATATTATTCTATTCATTTTATTGTGAAGGATATAACAACGATGCAAATATTTATATGTAAATTTTACTATCCTAAAAGCTTATGTCCATAGTTTGCTTGAGTACCATTTCTAATATTCCATCCTTCATTGCAGCATATATAATCAGAATCGTCCAATACAGTATTATACGTCGAAGAAGCGGTCTGGTAGATTAAATTGGCCAAACCACTGGGAGGGTTCACCACTGATGAGCTAAGCACTCCCAATATTTTTCATCGCAGTAAAGACAGTAGAACTTTGTTTTATATTTTTAAAAAATCGTGCTTTAATGCTTCCAATACCTATATATATACCGCACGTTATCGCGTTATAATTAGAAACTAATATTTCTTCTTTCATTAAGAAGATCCACCTTTTTATCCAACTCAAAACGCTGATAAATGAATTGCTTTTGGTTTCTTTCTTCGATTCCATTATTTCTCTGCTGATGCTCTCTCCTTAACAAATTCTGGTGACGTAAAAAATGGACCAGATTTCTATAGAAACACTCGAAACCCAATTAACCCATTGTTTTAAAACATTGTTCGACTTTTAGTTTTTTTCAAAGAATTGGAAGTTTTGGCGAGACAAATTTTCCTTGTTTCAGGGTCAAGTTTAATTATAGTAAAATCTCTCACATTTAACGGTTGCAGTTCTTAAAAGAAATTTTCTTTGGAAGAATATTTTAACTGCTAAACTGTTCTAAACAAGATTCGTTTCTGTATTTACATGAACCATCTTTCTGGTTAGAGAAACGGTCGAAGACAAATTCCGGGTTTTTATATTGCGTTTTTATACATTTCGTGTTAAAAATTCAACTTTTAAACTTACCAGATACCAGAGAAGAACCATTTGCTTACTTGCATTAATTGGTTAGGTTAAACCTATGTGAAAATTAAAGTGAAAAATAGGCATTGAGTTTGTTATTATTATTATTTTTTTATTATTATCACAATGCTATTTTCGAAACCTGGTCTTAGCTTTTCTCTATAAAATTACTTTTTCTTGAATTAAAAACTGTAATGGTAGCTTTGTCAGAATTTCTTGTTAATTCAAGAGAGGGCATTGGCTAAATTACGGGGAAAATGAAAGTTATGTTGATATTTTTCTAATAGAAGGCAGAAAAGTTATCAATATATAATGTTTAGTTGCATGATCGGTATTATTTCTTCATGTTTTACTGTAGTTATAAAACTTTCAAATTGGAACTAAAATAAAATGCGTTTTCCAATCACGTTCTCAAGAATGAATATTAGACTATCGTGTTTTCTTCTTCTTTTTTATCTCCACTCAATCATATTAGGGTATCAAGCTTGTAAAGCTTGAGAACTGGGTGAAGTAGTATGCGTCTACCTTTGTCATTAAGACTGGAAGCACTACTCAGTGGCAGGCCCACTTAGCTCCAAAAGAAATGGCCACCTCTGACATGAGGAACAGACGCCATGTGCAGCCGCTCCTAACATGGAGTACAAACGCTGCTCATCCTGTATCCCTGGATTAGGAGCCCTTACAGGGTACTATCAGTTTTTAGCGAGCTTTTTACTGCTTCCCCTCCTCCTTTTCAATGTTTTAAAGGATGTAAATTTGACTCTATGCGTCAAATTATGTTTATTTATCATTTATCAAGTTACAAAATATAAATATTGGACCATGTTATGAAATATTTATTTTGGACTATCATGTATGTTTATTAGAATATCATATATCCGAGAATGTTATGAAATATTTATTTTGGACTATCATGTATGTTTATTAGAATATCATATATCCGAGAATGTGTATATTGGCATATCATATTTCCAAATATGTTTATTAGAATTTCATGCTCTCAGGTGTACGTGTGTGCTATATGTGGGTTTTTATTACATATGTAAAAATATATTGATAAAAATATATAATATAAATTTATTAATAAAGTTTATGTTCGCACATTTTCGTATAAAATGACTACGTTAAAATTTTAAAATATTTTCAGATGACAATTGACAAATGGCATCTATGCAGAAAACTCCCAAAGTATTTACAAAACAGTCCAATCCCAAGTATTTCCCAGTTTGCAGAGACAATTGTGCAAGCCATCATATGGATAAAACTTAAGGAAGTGGAAAGTCTTTGATATCGCCTTTCATCTATTTTTTTAAAGGAGATAGAGGCCATTTTGTTTTATACTTGATTATCTCATGTGTCTTCAATAAAGGTCACTGTGTATCAATTATCTTTCTGAATTATTTTCCGAATCCTGATGCTAAAAGGTACAACTTCCTTTAGTTTTGTCCATGAGCATATGTTAGAATTAAGTATCAAGACTTTTCTTGTTATAAGGAACAATTTAGAATTATGCTAGAGTGGCGTAGTTAGGGGATGCCAAGAAGCTGTGGTGTCGAAGTGGCAAAGAAATAATTCCAGGAGAAGGAAACCTCGAGTGTTTTGTCTCCTCCTGAACAATGCCAGACGTTTCGCCTTTCTGGCCACAATGCTGCAGCAGCACTTTCCGCATAGCGTCTTCCAGGATGTGTGACTTCTTCCTCAACAACTCTCTCCCTCCATCACCTCTTCGTGGACAGAAGTTGCTTCATTTCACAACCAACGTATCTATTTACCCATCTTTAAAATTTCACTAAAAACAACAACAAAATATAGACCTTTAAACGTGGACTCTTTATATAACAATTCTCAACATGAGCATTTTAGATGGAAAAGCGCCACCTAGTAGAACAAAAATCAACTAAACGTTAATTTGGCTTGTTCCGTGATATTTGGCCAACCCATTTTCTTGATAAGGTTTCGGGCTGGTGGCCATCGTCAGCGTGGTTCTAGAGGCTTCCTGAAAAATCGAGAAATAGGTATTTAAGGCCAAATTTTCGTTAATTTTTTTTTCGCATAAACTGCTGGCCACCGTAAATGCAACACCCTGAAAGAAGCATGCAAATACAGTCGAACCTCTTTAATTCAACACCCCAAGGAATCAGAGCTTTCGGTTGAATTAAAGGAAGTGTTGAATTAAAGTTAGATGATTAGTTAATCATCTAACTTGCTAAAATAATATTAAAAAAAAAAACAGCTTTGTAATATAAATCAATGATATTAATTGAAACCATTGTGTGTGTACTTTTTTGTATTTATTTTTTAGTTTACATGATTAACTTTTAGTATCAAGGACAAATTGGCATTAATACATTTTTTCAAAACATAAATAATTACAAAAAATATTTTATTCTAATTGAAGAATATAGCAGGTGAAAAGAAATAGATACAGAAAATTTAAAAATATTAATTAAAAAGAATCATCAAGATATTTTAAAAAATGCCTTTATATATGTCTATTTTTGTATATATGTGTACGTATTTCAGGATGTATTCCAGAGATGGTCTATTTTTAAAAGACATGCATGTCTTTCTTCCTCTAAAATGTCTTTTAAATATCAAATAGCTTTTATTGTATTAAAGGCATCCATTGCTGCTGCAGGTGTTATTGATTTTGTGTTTAAATTTTTCATAATAAAACATACACGGAAATGAAATATTGAAATAAAATGTTATCATAATCATTGTGGCTACATTTTATAAAGATTTATTTATTTAAAGGTAAATTATTTGCAAATTTTAAAATAACAAATATTTCAATGCTGAAAATTAAAAATAAAATAAAATTATTATTTAGCTCACGATGCCTAAATTCCAGCGTAAAAAAAAAACAAAAAAAAAAAACAATAACACTCGCGACATTGCACAATGGCCCTGCAAAGTGAAACTTAAAACTAACAGAAACTAAAAGTGCGCAGGCGTGATCCTATTGGCGACCGCCGATCGTCGCCGTTTGCCACCGCTGAAATACCTTTTTAGCGGGAAAGTTGTATGTAAAAAAACATTCAACTGTCGAAATTCAAATTTTAAAATGGTCGAACTATCGGAAGTGTCGTATTATCGATAATGTCGAATTACGGTTTGTTATTTGATAGGCCGGAGGTCGGGACATCAGAAAATGGTCGAATTAACGTAGAGTGTCGAATTGCCGCGTGTCGAATTAATGAGGTTATATTGTAACATGAAATTTACAACATGCATTAGTGGAGGTGAGATATGAAATGATTATATTTTTAGCGCAGACGCACATCTCGCGCGCCTGTGGCTCCACTTCAAAGCACTATTTAAGGCTTGGATATTTCGACGATTTCAAGTTCGGCAATTGTGTTTTTCTTGTGTTAAAAAACGATCAATTATGCCTCGTAGAAAACAGCGATCATCTTTTGATCAATTATCCGAGTTTGACAAAGGAAGGATAGTGGCCTACCGAGATTGTGGATTATCTTTCAGGGAAATCGGTAGTCGTGTTGGACGAAACCAAGCAACTGTAATGTGGATTTGTGATCGTTGGATGCAGGAAGGTACGACGAACTGACGTGTTCGATCGCATCCACCTCAGTGCATCACTTCACGTGCTGACAGGCAAATTGTGCGCATGGCAGTGAAAGATCGCTCAGTCACATCACGAACCGTAGCACAGCACATCCAGTCTGTAACGCATCATCCAATGTCTGCGCGTACCATTCGACGCCGTTTACAGCAGAGTAGTCTGTTCGCAAGACGTCCATTGCTTCGTCTACCCTTGACGCAGAACCACGGACGTCTCTGCCGCCAATGGTGCGATGAAAGAAGGATGTGGACGGCAGAATAGAATGAAATTGTCTTTACTGACGAGTCACGCTTTTATCTGCAACACCACGATAGTAGGATTCGAGTCTGGAGATGCCGTGGAGAGAGGATGCTGAACAGCTGCGTTTTGCACCGCCACACTGGTCCTGCACCGGGTATTATGGTATGGGGGTATTTGATATCACTCTCGCACTCCTCTAGTACGCATTGCCGGTACTTTAAACAGCCAACGTTACATATCCGAGGTGTTGGAGCCAGTTGTCCTTCCTTATCTTCAGAGCTTGCCTACAGCCATATTTCAACAGGATAATGCGCGACCACACGTGGCACGCATTGTCCAAAGGTTCTTCGTCAATCGCCAGATTGAATTGCTTCCCTGGCCGGCTCGCTCTCCGGATCTTTCGCCGATAGAAAACATGTGGTCCATGGTTGCTCAACGATTGACCCATATTACATCCCTAGTTGCCACACCAGATCAACTTTAGCAACGTGTGGAAGCTGCTTGGTCTTCTGTACCCCAAGAACACATCCAAAGTCTCTTTGAATCAATGCCGAGGCGTGTGGCAGCGGTGATCTCCAACAATGGCGGCTACTCTGGCTACTGATTCTGGCAGGAACCACACTTCCCAGAAGTCTATAAATTTAATCATTTGATACTTGGTCAACATGGTATCTACAAAACAAATTTTGTAGTGATATCTCTTGTCTTTCTTGGTGTTGCAATTTAGGTGGCCAGCAGTGTATATAACAATGTAAGAGCTATACAGGTCTGGTAGAATAAACTAACAAAATCGTTGAGAATTTTTACCATTTATTAACCAGACCATATTCCAGCCTTTATTTCCCAGAATTATTTAGTTATTGCATTATTTCGCCTTAAATAGATCATTTATAATACTTATATATATATATTCGATTTCGCATTTATTTCAAGTTCCGCTCGTATAGTATAATAATAACTTTGAAAAACTAGTTTAGTAGCAAATTTGAAAATATTTTATCGATAAAAGATAATTACCTTATAAAAACGTTTCCTTGTTAAAAACGAGTAAAAAAAATCACTGGAAAGTACATATATATATAGAGAGAGAGATTTTTATTAATATAACTCTTTGAAATTAAAGATATTTTCTAATCAAGCGTTAAAAGTTTAAATACTGAATTACTTTATCATAATATGATATTTAAACAGGACCCGAGTTAACAAGGAGACAAACGAAGTTTTTTATAATCTTGGAATTGAAATCAAATGAGAGAAATTAATAAAAAGGTAAAACTTAGACATATTTCTGTTTGAACCGGAGAAAAGACACTTATTTTATTAAATATATTAAGTGCATTATATAAAACAATGATTTTATTTGATCTTCTTTCTTCGTAGAACATATAAATTCAAATAAATCAATGAGCCACAACACCTGTATAAATTCGGACAAATAAGCCGATCTTTATATATTGTTTCGGACTATGGCCTTCATCAGTATAGGGGCGGCTTCTATTTCGAGTTATCCAACGGGAGGAAAGAGGGTGTGTGTTGTGAAATTAACCGAAACTTCCAAAAAGTTGTTTAAGCTGGTGAAGTGGCAAGTCCTATTATAACTCCTCTCGTAGTAGTTATGGAATCATAGCCACTCCTGTACTGATGGCGCTCTAATGCATCATAGTAATATTACAACAACAACAAAAAGCCTTTATTTAGGGTCACTGACCCTATACAGGATTCACCAGAGGTATGCATAAGAACAAAGCAGTGAGACAAAGGAAATAACGATATAGACAGAAAAAAAAAAGAAAAAAAAAAACAAGAAAGAGAAAGAGGGAAGCAAGAAAAACAACACAAAAAGAACATCATATTAATATTGTGTTTTAATGAAATATTTTAAACGTATTGCGTTTTATCTTTTTGTGTGTTTTTGCTGCTACTTGGATTGCCTCCTTGTGAGTACCCTACCGTTGACTTATAATTTATATACTCTCTAAGAGAAAGAGAGAGAGAGAGATTGAGATTGAAACTACTTTATTTCAAAGTCCGTATAAGATTATATAAAATTAAATACAGAAAAAATATAAATATAAATAAATAAGATTGTATAATGATAAATATAGGAATAAATAGATATAAATAAATGAAAATAATTGATAAATATACATATATATATATATATATATATATACAAGGTCTTCATTGGTGGCGCCCACCGTGGGAAAGACTCCGCCACCGATGGACTGCGAGAGTTCTTTCCCACAGAGTGGGCAGGTCGATAAGATGGCTGGCATTACCCAACTCAAGACCAAGATGGTACTTGTAGATGGTAGCCTTTGCCACGCTGGTCAATTTCATTGCCTCGGGATGGAGGCCGACACCGAAGTGCCAGACCTGCAAATCCAGGGGCATTTCGCAGGAGGCGAACACCTCCCGGAGCAGGGGTCGCACGGCTCGGCAACTCCAAAATCTGTGTGTCAGCGACCCGTCGCTGGACCCACAGGCGGCACAGTTGGCACGCCTCGAGGCAGGATGGTCAGGATGGGTTAGGGCGTGGAGGGCCAGCCGTAGGGCGACATCTGCGTCGTGCCCCGAGAAGAAGTTGCGACGCAGTCGGCCCAGAGGATGGAGCGGGGCACATCCAAGGTAGAGATCCACCGCGCAGCTAGTTCGGTAACAGGCAGTGCTGTAGTGGAGGGTATACGGGGGTATACGCCGTATACCCTATGCTTTTAAAATTTAGATAGCGTATACCTAGTGGTTTTACTTAAAAATAGCGTATACCCTATGATTTTGTTCAAATTTTTTATTAAAAATTTATTATTTTCTTTCTTTGTAATAGTAAAAAAAAAAATGATGATAAAAATTGTACTGAAAAATTGCAAAAAAATTTCAAATTAACAATTCACACAAAATATTTCATTCATTTAGTAAAAATTTCTTGGGAAAAATATATCAACTATATTCAAATTAATAATCAAACAAGCCTCCTTTAACTAAAAACGGAAAACGAATATAACCGAACCTTTAATTTTTGAAAATGGTAATTTTGTTTAAAAAACCACAATGAAATGAAAACTTTAAACTTTCCTAATATTTAAAAGTTATTATGTTTGTGCTTAATAGAAAATATGTTAAAAAATTAAAGTTTAAATAAAAATAAAGTTATATTTTCTGATGTTAAAATCATTTACAAAAAAAAAGTAAAAACGACTTCTTCAAGATAGATGTTCTCTTATTACCAATGCTGTATTTATCCAGCAGTGATGTAAACTAATACATAAACAATTTGGTTTTCGATTTAAAACGATTTTCTTCTAATTCTATACAATTGAAAATATATTTGAATTTTATCAAATACTCTTCTTTAACTAAAGTTGCTATGGTAACCATGCTAAACTACGTTATCGTGGACGTTAATTTTGCATATTCTTTAGTTTATTTGAAGTTAGCAAAAGCTGTTGACAAAATAACATTGATTTTCAAAAAAATATAATTTTGAAAACTTCTTTAAGTAAGTTTATTGATACTGGCTTAAAAGCTTATTTAAATTGTTTTTAATTGTTGATGAAAAGTTGGTGTTTGTTTTTTAAAAAAATAAATAAAATAAAGATTTTATTCAAAACAAATCGATTAAGTATCTAAATTTTGTTAATGTTAAAATAAGTGAAATTTAAATTTTCTGTACTTATACTACCTTTCGAAAATCACGTTACAAACATTAAATGGCATTAAATTAGGATCGACTCTTCACTCCAGATATTCTGCTACACAAATAATAAACCATATAGCCTGCGAAATGCGGAAAATGCTTGTTGCGAAGATTTTGTCAACAAATTCAAAAATTACTATACTAATTGATGAATCAACAACCTTAAGTAATAAATCAACTTTGGTCATTTTCTTGAAAGCATATTTAGGAGGAGAAAGTATTGATTATATTTTCTTTGATTTGTGTGAATTACAATGCCAAGACTCAGAAAATATTGAAAAAGAGCTTTTGAATACTTTGTATAAACATGGGTTGAACGAAGAATATTTAAAAGAAAATTGGATAGCAATTGCGACTGATGGGGCAAGTGTCATGGTAGGAAGACATTCGGGAGTCGTAACTCGACTTAAGCAAAAGTTTCCAAAACTTTTTGCATGGCACTGCCTCAACCATAGATTAGAGCTTTCTGTTGGCGATACTATCAAAGAATTCCGCGGAATCAACCATTTTAAAGCTTTTATGGACAAACTGTATTCATTATATAGCCAATCTCCCAAAAATTGTCGTGCTCTGGAGGAAGCTTGCCATGAATTAGGAACAAGATTTGCTAAAGTGGGTCGAATTTTAGGAGTACGATGGATTTCAAGTAGTTTTAGAACAATAAAAACCGTCTGGGAGTCATACGAGTCATTGCACCATCATTTCAAATCATCAACATATCTCGATTCCACATATCAAGGGTTATTAAGAAGATTGGAGAGTCCAGAATTTATATTAGATTTAGGTTTAATGTACGACACGCTTCAGGAAATGTCAATGTTGTCTTTAGAGCTGCAGTCTAGAACAACTACTTTACAAAAGACGGAACATATAATAAAGAGAACAATTAGAGTCATAGAAAGCTTCAAAACATCACCAGGAGAAAAAAGCTTGCTAGCTCTTGAAGCGGCAGAAAACTTAGTTTTTAGGAGCGTAACATTAGTTCCCAATGCCAAAATTATTCCGATTGATAGAAAAAAATTTCTTCTAAGTATAATAGAAAAGTTAAAATTAAAGTTGTGTACAGAATCAAATGAAGATAATGAGCAATTAATTAAGGATATTTCAGCTCTAGAACCAAACAATTTTGACGCAGAAAATGTTCGATATGGAGAGGTCGAAATGAGACGTATTTGTCGAAGGTTTAACTTAGATGAAATGAAATGCATTAACGGCTTGAGAGATTTTGTTGATGATAAAAACAATGTTCCCGAAACACTTCAACCATTTTTCAGGGCAATTTCAACATTGCCCTGTTCAACAGCTGAATGTGAGCGAGGTTTCAGCCTGATGAATGATATAATAACAAACTTGCGGACTTCTTTGCTAATATCAAATGTTTCGAACTTAATGTTCATAAATTCAAATGGACCACCAATCGAAATGTTTCAGCCGAAAAAATACGTTCAATCATGGCTTTTACATCATAGATCATCTACTGACACTAGATCAAGAGTTTGTGCCAGAAAAAATACAGATGCATCTCGGCAGTCATTATGGGACATTTTTATGTAAAAGTTGTATGTAATATTTTACGTCTTTTTTTCAAATAAAAATATAATTAAAAATAACCTTGTTTATTTTTACCAAAAATTTATATTCTCAAGCGTATACCCTATGCTAATTTTACGACTACAGCACTGGTAACAGGATACTCCTGGAGCCGTGCCGAATCAAGTGTCCGGCGCCCTCTGGCTGGGTAGGCGGGTGATGGGGGTCGCCGATCCCCGCAGGACGATGGTCTCCGCCTCGTACTCCGCATGATAGCTGGAGCTGGCGTTTTCCCGCAGGAGACGTTGGCAGAAGGCCCCCAGGTCCTGTGCATCTAGGAGCGCGGCTCGCGTTGAGCGCGCAAGTGCAGGGGCGCCATCGGAGAAGTCCCCGACAGTCGCCTGTAGCCAGCGCTCGGGAGCCAGCAGGTCTGGCGGCCGCAGGAACCTATTGTCACCTCGAAGACGCAGGGACCTCTGACTGGCGGGATGAAGAACCCGGTGGTCAAGCTCGAGGACGCTGGACGCGGCCTCCCACAGGCTCAGCAGTCTCCTCCTCCTAGGCGAGTGCCAGACGTCAGGAGCCGGCGGTGTCAGCCACGCCCGGCTGCGGACCAGCCAAGAGTAGTCGTTTGCGGCGCCTCGAAGAGAGGCCTGGACCCCCTTCAGGCAGGCGAGCCGAAGCTGGCCCGCGATGTCAAGCAGGCCGACGCCACCATCGGAGACTGGACGAGCCAGGATGCGCCCGGGGAGTAACGAGACTCGGCTCGTACCCCACACGAAGCGCGCCAACCGCGCCTGCAGCCGGCCGATGGTGGTTTCAGGTGGAAGGTAGCCATGGAGTTGGTGCAGGATGGAACCCAGGACCAGGCTGTTGGCCGCGTGAGCACGACTCACCAGCGACAGGTCGCGGGTGAAGGGCGACCACCTCGCGATGGCTCGCTCCAGCAGCCCCATCAGGTGTGAGGCCTGGGAGGCGACGGTATTTCTGGTGGTGATGGTGCAGCCCAGGACGGTCAGCGACTCGGACGTCCAGGAGATTCCCAGAGGAGAATCCGTCCGGTGCTTCCAGGAACCGCACCAGAGCCCACAGTTCTTCGTGAAGTTGACAGCCACCCCGGAGGACATGCGGAACTCTTCGAAGATCAGGGGCACGAGCTCAAACTGAGCGTCGTCCCTGATGAAGAGTACGATGTCTTCCGCATAGGCGACCACGTTGCCGCGGCCCAAGGTCCTCTCGAGGCGGCGTAGCAGCGGTCCAACTCCGATACTGAAGAGCGCGGCGCTGAGACGGCAGCCCTGCCTCACCCCGTTGAGAAGCGGGAAGGCCTTGATGTAGACATCTCCGATCCGGATGGAGGCGTCTGCTTCCCCGTAGAGGACAGCAATCCACCCTAGGAAGGTAGATGGTAAGCCCAGCTTTTCCAGCAGGGCGAACAGGTAGCTCCTGCTCAGGGTGTCGAAGACCGACTTTAAGTCCAAAGAGATGACAGCCAGCGGCGTGTCATGTCTGGATGCCCCGGCGGTTTCGTCACACACTCGCGCGATGTTCCAGGAGGATGACCGTCCTGGAACGGCGTAGGTCTGACATTAGGGCACCAGGTCTGGAAGATGACGTCGCAGACGGGCCATGAGCACGCCACTGAGGACCCTGTAGTCGGTCGTTGGCAGGCTGATTGGCCGGAAAGCCTGTAGACCCGACCACCGTGCACCTTCGGCAGCAGGATGACCTTGCTGCGCCTTGAGGATGGAGGTAAGGCCCCGCGGAGTCGAGAAGCCTCGAAGACTTGCCAAAGAGAGAGAGATTATGAAGCTGGTTTTATTTATTTCTATATAATTAATATCTTCATTTTTGCAAGAGAAGCTGCTGTGTTCACTAGATATGTAAATTTTCGCGCTTAAACCTTTGTTTGTTATGTAAATAACATCAAGGTTATCTCTTTTACTCATTCTGGAAAGGGAACCCGTAGATGTATTATTTTAATATTACTGCTCATGTCAGGTATTGAACTAAATCCTGGCCCCAAACAGGCACGACAAACAACATTAGATTTGGGCAATGATAAAAAAATGTTTTTAAAAAACAAACTATTTGCAATTTGCGGAAGAGCATTGCTTGAAGAATATTATATATTTATAAATACATGTTTTTTTTTCTACTGTCCTCAAAGCTTATGTCCATAGTTAAATCAAAATACCCTTTCCAAGAGTTTAGCTTCAGTATCGGTATAAAAGGAAAACAGCAAACTGCAATATTACAATGACATGGTATATTGGTAGATTAAACTGGTGACATATCTGGGAGGAGGTTCATCACTGCCAGGCCCTCCCAATATTTAATCCTTGCAGTAAGGGTAGTAGAAAATTGTTTCATTTCAAAATGAACCATACGCTTCAAAAATAGTTTCAATTTCTTACATTGATTTATGGGGAGAACTATACACACAATTGTATATATTCGAGGAGGCTTCCTAACGCCGAAGAGTCCTCCTCTAGATGATCAGAGGAAGGGGGTCTTCATTTTCTACCCTCACCTCAAGAAATAATTTATAAATGGATACCTTTGTTAACGCGACAATGGATTTAGCGTTGTCATCCATCCCTTGTTCGAAGAGCCAACTCTGTAGGTCGGGTAGCCCTGGATGGTGTTAAAGGCCTTTCTGATCAGAGGTCACAGCGGTATGGCAAGTACCGGTGGGCCAACGACAGATCACTGAAGTCACAGGCTAGGCAAGATTCCCTGGCAGAGATCGATGTGCAGGGGAGGAGGGCCTGACTGACCGCCACATCGTGTCCCGAGAATCAAGAAGATCTAGGTGTTGCCCATTCGATGCCGGTCACAGGTACATTTATGATTATCACTGGTATATTACTATATAATTGTTGCGTTGAAAAATAGACGCGAGGAGAGGTAAACACGAACAAACTTTATTCTCTGTAACGGTCTACTTAAAAATTGTAGCTACGCACATTTATATAGCAATGGCACAATTCAAACCTATGTAAATTAATACAATCTAAAACTTTAGAATATAATCCTTTGCTGGCAATTTTAGATAATAAAGTAAACGTCCAAGGATGAGTAACTTTTATTAAACGTTTTTCGGGATAACGCCCTTCTACAGGAAAAATTGATACAAAATGAAACTTAACTATGCTATGGTAAGTTATATGTACATTATAAAATTTACATAAGATTAGCTGCGTTTTTAACCTATTTTAGAATTGATATATTTACATAATAGAGCAAATTTGGTATTTAACATAGGTAAATTAGGAGCAAATAGTGTCTAATTAACCACGCTACAATATATATAATATAGATGAGCGAAAAACGGGAATATCTCCTATATAGAACTTGGCTATCGTCTATGTTTTTCTTGGTTTTAAAAATCTGTTTAAAGAGGGAATGGCTGAGTTGTTTTCTGAGAGAGGAGTTTCTATTACTATTGTCATTATTGATTATCACAGGATATATTGCGGAGATTTCGACAAATTATTTTTAAAAAACATAAGACATCGCGATTATTTAGCCAAGCAAATAAACAGAGTAGCGGCGTCTTATGTTTTTTGTATTGTCATTATGTATATATAATATTAAAAACAAAAAAGGCATATCCTGACCAGGCTCACATGAGCATTTCTAGATGACAAAGAGCGCCATCTAGTGGATAAAAAATAAACTAAATGTTTATTTAACTTGCTCGCTGATATTTGACCAACACAATTTCTTGATAAATCAAGAAAAGTCAACCACGAACGCGTTTCGAGCTGTTGGCCCTCGTCAGCGTGGCGCAGACTGTACCTCTACGACCAAAATTTGGTCCCAGAGGCTTCCTGAGAAATCAAGAAATGGGTATTTATAATATTTAAAAAATATATTTATATATAGCTCTCTCGAGATGTACATATTTCCCAGATACCTTTATTCAAATTTATTTCTCCCTCTCTCCTTCTTCCACTCATTGCGGCATCTCTCTCAGAAGAATCTTTATATGAGACCAAATAATACACGCGCGCGCATACACACACATTGATTTATATATTTGTCATTTAAAAATACAAAACTATTTAATCATATGAATAGAGATATTTGTTGTATTGATAACGTTTTCGAAGAAAGAATCAAAGTTAACGGCGACGGGTTTCTTTATTTGTGCGATAAAATCTTGGCAAGCTTTCAGACTATGACGTCATTCAACAGGTTGCTATACAAGAAACTAGGGAATAATATTTATATGTTATATAGAAATTGTTTATAATTTTTTAAAATTAGAATTCCTAGAATAAGGCGACCCTTGTCTCTTTAGATCAATTTCCTCCCGGCAAAATTTCCATCTATTATTTAGCCATAGATATGGCCCAGCCACTTTGCCAGCTGAACACCTCTTTGGCAGATTGTCAAGATTCCATTAGATCCCGTGTGGATCTCATGGAATAAAGTTCGCCCTAGACTGACGAGGGCCATCAGCCCGAAACCATGGTGGACGATTTTCAGTTTGCAAAGCTGGTGTTGTGGCTTTGTCACCTACCCGAGGCCGCTAGTTGCGGCGACGGTCAATAGATGGCGTCTGATTTTTTTAGCCATCTATTTTGACGGGAGAGGCGACCCTTGTCTTTATATATATATATACATGTAGATATTTACATAATTAGAAAACTATACATTTTTATTGAAATGTGTCTATTTATGATCAGTGTAGATGTTTGGAACTTATTGATGAGTCTTGAGCTACTCTTGGGTCGCAATTTGCGGCTTCATAGAAGAAGCCATATGAGTTGGTCATGTTATCGAAGTATTTGATTTGTCTGTGTTTAAATTTGAATAAGGTTTCATGTTTTAAATCTTTAACAGTGCTTTTTTTTTTGTACCTAAAATAATAAGATGCTTTCAATATGTTTCTTAGAATATTTTGTTCAATGGTGTTTTTAGAGATAGTTTGCCAAGTTATATGAATTACTTGGTACCGAATTAATTCAAAAAGTTTTATGTTTCTATAGATTTGTTCCATTTGGTCCATAGATTTGGAAAATTTGGTCCAAATGTAATACTCATTTCTTGATTTCTCAGGAAGTCTCTTGGGTAAAATATTTGGTCGTTGAGGTACAGCCTGCACCACCCTGACGAAAGCCCGAAACGCGTTCGTGGTTGGCGTTTCTTAATTTATCAAGAAAATGTGTTGGGCAAATATCATGGAACAAGCATAAATAAACGTTTAGTTGATTATTGTTTCATTAGATGGCGCCATGCCACCTAAAATTCTCATGTGAGAGGTCAGGATAGGCTTCTTTTGTTTTTAATATATATACCAAGGAATTGTACATTGTATTACATCATATAAAAAACAAAGAAGGCATATCCTGACCAGGAGCACATGTGTTTTTCAGATGGCAGAGCGCCATCTAGTGGAAACAACAGCGCCATATAAAAAGCACATGTGTTCCTGGTCAGGATATGCCTTCTTTAACTTTAATATCAACACCTGACACCTTTTTTTTTTCTATTATTTTTTAACATTACATTATATATGTTGAATCTGTTCTAATTAGTCAGTTTGGATATTTTATAGCATTTCAATTTTAAAAATATTTTCATCCCAAAATAAGTGCATGCGCATCACCAGACCGTAATATGAATATTTACCAAAGGGTTTCCATCCTACCCAAATAGCCTTAGCCTTTGTTATAGTGGCACTCCGCCCCCCGTAGTAGCTCTATTCCACTCTTCCAGCAAAACTGGATCGTCTAAATCTCTTGACTACATCCAAACTACATTTTTCGTTGTTGTTTTGAATGTCTCAAACGAGCTAAATGATCCAAGCCCGACCAGGAGCTAGCTGTTGATGTGATGGACTCAGTCTCAGATAAGGGAGAATAAAACAAAGCCTCAATATCTGATGCAGCACATATTTTCAGAAAAAGTCCAAAAGTTTTCTTGTTTCCTAGAATCCCCTAACTGAATGACCCCGATTGTTGGAACCCTTGGAGACGAGATTTTCATACAACGTCCCAATAATTATAATAAATTTATATGGGATATATAAATGATACTTTAAATACCCGGACTGGACATATAACACAATTTTAAAATAAAAATACATTTTATTGCTTCGTAATCCAGTTCCGCATCTATATATACACCCATGTCATCACCCAATTATTGTAACATTCGGTGTATTCATTTTCTTCGAGCCCTCTGCAAAACTGCAGCTATATTTTTTATTACGATCTCTTTTGACTCAAATCTCTGTCCTTTAAGGATCAATTTCATCCTTCCGTACAAGAATAAATCGTTAGGAGAGAGATCAGGCGAGTATGGGCCCTAGGAAAGAATTTTAACTTCACTTTTGGCCAAAAGAGGTATAACAGAATTGAAAGTATGGCGTCTGGTGTTATCTCGGTGCATAGGATTCCTTTTTCTTATTCACACATTTCAGGATTATTCTTCCTAACGCTGAAAATACTATAGTAGACTTGTTGATTGCATAATTTACTGTTTATCTGTATGATAGATAAGTCCCCTTCAGTCAAAAATGTCTCCAAGAGAACTTTGAGTTTTGACTTGGAGAAGCGGACTTTCTTCAATTTTGGGTCTTTCTCCTGCGCCATTCCTGTGGTTAACGTCTTGTGTCTGGGTCATATACCCCCGTCTCATCTCCAGTAATGTCTTTCTTGAGCCAATTTTTCTTGGCAGCTACCATTTCAACAATTTACGGACATCTCTCGAAGTTCCTAGGCCTCTTTGTTTCTGATCTTGTATGAGATGTGTTCAGGGATCAACTTTCACCCCCATATATATTCAGATTCCCCATATATTCTTCATGTATTTTGGGATGGACCAATCCAAAAGGAGCCACAGAGGGATGGGATGTTAATTTCAACATGCCAATGTTAATTTTAAGGGTTTTTTAATCTCCCCAATCTTTTAATTTTATTTAAACAGGTGTCTGTTCTCTTCTTAACAGCTCTATCTGGCCTCATATCGTTTTGGATAAAATTTTTGCGCCCATCTTTAAATCGTTCAGTCTATTCAAATACAGTTGCCTTTAACGTATAAATCGGGATAGGTTTTCTGAATAAATTCGAGCCTAACTATTGCTGTTAAATTTATTTTTAAACACGCACATTCATTCCTTCAATATTTTTACCATCCTGAATTCTCAGAAACCATAGAGAATTTTAATTTGGATCATAAAGGCGCAGGAGCAGCTGGTGAAAAAATATTAGCTATACGGTTAATTTATTCCAAAGGAAGAAACTTCCAAAAAGACATCAGAGATTCAATGCTTAAATATATACTAGATGAAATAAAGAAAACAAAATAAGATTTTGATGAAATCCATATCCTAAATAAGCGATAATACATCTGGAAAGCTGTAAGAATATTGGATACATTTCCCAACTGACCTCTAACCTCAGATATATCTTTCAATTTTATCTATTTCTGTGTCCGGGCCATTTTCAGAATAACATTTTAGTAGGAAAAATTGTAAACTGCTATTTCTATATTCTTCAATGAATTCCAATAGGATTTATGCCTTCACTACTCAAATTAATGTTCATATTTCCGAGCTGTTATCACGTAGCACTAAATCCATCTATATAACTCTTATTCGTGGTTGGCTTTTCTTGATTTATCAAGAAAATGAGTTGGCCAAATATCTAAGAAAAGGCTAAATCAACGTTTAGATGATTTCTGTTCCACTAGATAGCGCTCTGTCATCTAAAATGTTCATGTTCTAGTGGTCAGGATATGTCTTCTTTGATTTTAATAACTCTTATTATTGCTTCTCTTTCAACTTTCAGAGAACAAATATAGTACTTTCCTTACTTTTATGACAACTTCAGGAAATTACTTGATTATCTCTCGAACATTATCTTTGAGCTTTATTTCGAATATAGAAAATAAACATCGTTAATTCATGTTTATTATGATAACTTGAGTCACACTCGTTGCTTCTTACTTAACCTTTTGTGATAATTTTATTAAAATTAGCATGCATATATCAATAAATTTCTTATCAAAAATATTGGGTCAAGGCAACTCCACTGTATACACCGAGAAGTATATGAAGGAACTTTCTGGCGTCGAAAGAAGAGAAAATTGGGAAAGCGTACTGAAATTAAGGAAACAACTAGCTGAATTATCTGTGATGTCTTCTGGGTTATGTGGCCTGTAGGCCGATGTTGCGGGCAGCCAAGCAAGGATTGACGGCACCTAAATGAAGCTGGGAGAAAGGAGGTCATCCACCACCAGGATTCTCCTGGTTCCGCTCGGCTGCTCATCCCGTTGTTACTTTTAGTCGTCCTGCTTGTGGGCCAATTGATCTTAGGGCACCGCCCTGTGGGCCAGTTGGCCTAAAGGTATTGCCTTGTGGGCCAGTTGGTCTTAGGACTCAGCCTTGTGGGCCAGTTGGTCTTAAGGTACCGCTTTATATGCCAGTTGGTCTTAGGGTACCAGCCTGTGGACCAGTTGGTCTTAGGGTACCAGCCTGTGGACCAGTTGGTCTTAGGGTACCACCCTGTGGACCAGTTGGTCTTAGGGTACCACCCTGTGGGCCAGTTGGTCTTACGACACAGCCTTGTGGGCCAGTTGGGCTTAGGGCACAGCCTTTTTGGGCCAGTTGATCTTAAGGTACAGCCTTGTGGGCCAGTTTGTCTTAGGACACAGCCTTGTGGGCCAGTTGGTCTTAGGACACAGCCTTGTGGGCCAGTTGGTCTTAAGGTACCGCTTTATATGCCAGTTGGTCTTAGGGTACCACCCTGTGGGCCAGTTGGTCTTAGGGCACAGCCTTGTGGGCCAGTTGGTCTTAAGGCACAGCCTTGTGGGCCAGTTGGTCTTAGGGCACAGCCTTGTGGGCCAGTTGGTCTTAAGGCACAGCCTTGTGGGCCAGTTGGTCTTAGGGTACCACCCTGTGGACCAGTTGATCTTAGGGTACCCCCCTGTTGGCCAGTTAGTCTTAGGACACAGCCTTGTGGGCCAGTTGGTCTTAGGGCACAGCCTTGTGGGCCAGTTGGTCTTAAGGTACAGTCTTGTGAGAAAGTTGGTCTTAAGGCACAGCTTTGTGGGCCAGTTGGTCTTAAGGTACAATCTTGTGGGCCAGTTGATCTTAGAGAACCGTCTTTAGGACAATTGATGATAGGGCACCGCCTTGTTGTGCCAGTTGTCCTTAGTCACATAAACGTGAGGGTCAGTTGGTTTTAGGGTACCGCACTTTATGGGCCGCTGTATCTGTGAACCTTACATCGCCTTGTGAATACCTGCGCATCGTTACATCGTTTTGTAAGCCACTAGCGGCAACTTAATAATTTTTAATTCTTATTCTAATTATAGATATAGGAAAGTTATAACTGTAAATTAATAAGAATTTTCGAAATATTTAATCCATTGCGTAGTTTATATAGGTTTTATCTACTCTAGATCTACACCAGCTTTCAACTTTTGCTCTCTCAAAATGGAATTTTTTTCCTTAAATGAGAGCAATCCAAGCTCCTAATACAGCAAATTACACAGAACACTAGAAGAGGAATGTCGTAGCCTTACAGGTGTTGTTCAGGAAGGTGGAACGAAGAATGCGGGAAGAAATAACAGTAGCAAAAATACGTACACTCCATCAATATTAAATAGCTTGTTTAGAGCTGAACAGATTCTTTCATGAAATTTTTTGAAGGTTTAAGAAAGTAGTTAACATCTCGGATTCCAGGTCAAAGTTTTTTTAACTGATTTTTTTTTCTTCAAAACGAAAAAAAAAAGAGCTTTCGGTGAATCTCCTTAATATACATTTTTGTGGGCTATGGCAAGATATTAAATGATAGATAAGGAGAGGTAGGTTGTATTTATACATAACTATACAGCATGAAGTTGCGGGAGGATGACATTCATGACCTCAAAATGCGCCTCTCCCTTTAATTATGCATCAAAACGATTCACTTGTTCATCACCCTAGTAAAAAAAAAATTGCTATTAATGATTTTTTTTAAAAGCCACAACATACAGGTTGACTTTTTGTCTGAATTTTCCTAAACTGGTATTGTGGATTATTCTTTATCATCACTAGTAAAGTTTTTTTACTAGGTGATGAACAAGTGCATCGTTCTGATGCCTAATTAAAGGGAGAGGCGCCTTTTTTGGTATAGAAATCACTATGTTTCGAAATATAGAGTAATCCATTTGAAATGTATTAATTATATAACTAAATTATCTTAGATCAAACACATTTGATTCAAAATCCTCCAACATTTCGACATGGCCGATCGTCTACAGTATTTCTTCCAGAAGCTGGTCTCTAGAAACTAGCCGAAGGATTTTAATTAAACTGTTTGATCCAAGATAAGATCGTCATAAAATTACTACATTTCGTTTATTTCAACACGTAAAACGCTATATCCCGGCTAGGGATAATTGCGTCGATTTACATTTTAAACAAAAGCAGTTATAAACATATTATCAGAAAATAAATAAATTTTTAAAAAATAAACGATAAACTATATTAGG
Organism: Cordylochernes scorpioides; assembly: GCA_030710605.1. Classification (NCBI taxonomy): domain Eukaryota; kingdom Metazoa; phylum Arthropoda; class Arachnida; order Pseudoscorpiones; family Chernetidae; genus Cordylochernes; species Cordylochernes scorpioides. The sequence goes on along the minus strand of CP092881.1, from coordinate 37,477,753 downwards.
AACCTGATCTTTACAGGTTAGAAAGATAATCATAAATATATTTACAGAAATGTGTAAATCTGTGACAATTATCTCTAGATTTTACAAATTCATATATATCTACAACATTGTTTACTGTCTGTTGTCTAACGTTAAAGAAGAGTGGGCATTCCAGCAGTAGGTGTCTCGAGTCCTGGATTTCCTTGCCACAGTGACAGCTAGAGTCCTCAAAGCTCCAATTGTTGCTAAAAATCCTTTTAAATTTCCGTGGTTCGTTGTAAACTGTGTATTATAAAAGTTAGGACGGAAAAAATACTACATGAATATATAAAATTATAAGATATGTAGAAAGATGTGTTTATTTGTTTATTGTAAGAAAGATTGTTGTTCTTGTAACTATACTCATGGAAAAAACATAAGAAAACTGTACCTTCTAGCATGTATATTGGGATTCAGTCAATACACACACACACACACACACACACAAAAGCCTTTATTAAGACACACAGGTCTTACAGAGGATTCTCCTTGGGGTTACAAAACGGAGAAACCCATGAAAGTGGGAAATAAAAAATGGAGAAAGATTATATACATATGGTAAATATATACACATTATAAGAAAGAATAAAAAAATAATAATAAATAAGAAGAATAAAAATAAAAATAATTTTAAAAAAATTTTGGAAATATGGATGGGAGAAGTGGAGAGCGAAAAGAGGAAAGAAAACAGGTATTTACATATGGAACAAGTCAATTTAAGTTCTTCTGCTCACACAGCACAGGTGGGCCATGTTTTTTTCAAGAAATCTTTAAGAAATTTTCCAGGAAAATCCGAGTGTCCAGGGTTGTAAGGTAAACACCGTTTTATCAGTGTGGGGGTACTTATCGTACCTGCCTAAACAAATAATTGGATGTTGGTTCTGTCTTTCTCATCAAACAGAAATTTTTGGTATGTTTGGATGTTCGGTTAAGTCTTTCTTTTTTACAGCATTTTTATGGAAGTTATATAGATTCAGAGCTACTGAACTATTGTCTATAAAGTTGGATAATAAAGAATATAATGTGAAGTGTGTATTGCCTATCTTAGAAAAGAGTATTTTTCTTTCGGATTCAGTCAATAACTCTGAAATATATTTGATACACAGTGATCTTTATTGAAGACAAACGAGATAATCAAGTGTGAACAAAATTGCCTCTGTCTCCAAAAAAAAAAAAAAAAAAGACGACGGAGACATCAAAGACTTTCTACTTCCTTAAATTTTCTCCATGAGTGTAGATTATAATGTATTTTTTTGTTCTCAACATTTTTTACACACAAAATAACAATAAACATAGCGACGAAATTAATTCTTTCTTTCTAGTATAATAATTTCTTGAAAAAAGATACATCGGCCAGTATAAATCTTTTTATTACTTCGACGTTTCGACAAAAAAGTTTTTTGTCGAAACGTCGAAGTAATAAAAAGATTTATACTGGCCGATGTATCTTTTTTCAAGAAATATGAATGCCGGCCAGGCAGCCTCTATCTTCACTAGTATAATAAATGATTCTAACAAGGCTATATACATCTCCTAGTATTAAAATATTATAGGAACAACTCACACAAAATAAATTAAAATGTTGAAGATTCTTGAATATATAAAGATTTTCGCCTTTTTAATAAATAACCATATTGTGTAAGTATTATAATAAATAACTCTATATTATCACAATGGATTTCACGAAAAAGAGCTAGATTTGTAATTAGACCAATCTTCTGTAAAGCTAATGGATATTTAACCAACTCACACTATGCGAGAGGAATTAGATATTAAATAAAACATCGAGATAGATAGAAATAAGTTATATTTAGATTAATTTCACAACTTTTTATAATCAATAAGCTTTCAATATTTTGTGGGGTAAATATTAATGATATTATTTTATAAATCAATTTGATTAGCTTCAAAAATTAATAATAACAACAATGCTTATATTACTTCTATTATTATTGTTTTTCCTGCATGTACCCTACATTCCTATATTCAGAGAACCTGTTTAAAGCTAAAATATCTTCATAAAGCTTGTTGCTGTTTTTTTTAATCAATGACATACAGAAACAAATATAGAAGTTAAAAGTCTTTAGATTAAATTATTTCAGCTTAATCTGAATTCGCAATATTTTTTTCTCTAGCGTAAATGAAAGTTTGCTTCAAAAGCAGAAACTAGAAGCAAAATGGCTATCACCTTTGTTCTGATGATCTAATCTGGATATGGCTATGTCAGGATTCCAGAATCAGAATTGAAACTGTACATAAATAAAGTATTATAAAATCGAGCTGAAACCTAGAGAGAGGGAAAAACCAAATTTTTCTCTACAATGCGGATTGATAATCCTGATATAAAGATGATATAGTAATTAATATAACAAAAACAAGCCTTTTATTAGGGAACTATTTCCCACACAGGATTCTCCCAGGTATATAATTGCTTAGAAAAGCTTTACATATCCATTTACATACAGCTCTCTTCACTCAATTCGGTCAATTGAGCTAAATATTTTAGCGTAGTTTTCTTTAAGCGGTGAAAAGAGTTTAAATATTCAATTGACTACTCTCCGCAAAAGGTTTCTTTTAAAATGCTATATATAGCAAGCTTTCGAGTTTAATAACTCTTCAACAGGCATTTCATCTAAATATATACATACATTTAAAATAAAAATAAACAATTGTACACAGCCACATGACCTATGGTGGCTGACTTGACCCCACAAGCACAAAACAGGAGTCCAGAATGGACTCTAGCTAAATCCTCTATCCCTATGGGCAAGCGACAGACTCGTGGTGGCTGCTAACATGGCTATCTTCAGGTCATGTTAGGAACACCAGCTTCACCACGAGCCCAGGTGGACCTTCCCCAAACAGACCCCAAGATTCCGAGGTTCCGCCATATCCATATTTATTTATTATTATTATTTTTTTTTTTTAAGAATCAAAACTTTTTGTATCGGTATTTTTATTGATGAATTTCTAAAAATTCTTAATTCTTACTATTATAAAATTATATATATTTTTAATATACTTTTAGATTAGAGGGAGAATCTTTTTTAATTGGAGATTTTTAAGAAGAAAAGCAAAAAAGGGAGGAATTGCTCAAACAGCGAAGAGCGCAGGCCGCTGGCTTGGCTACAGCTCTGGCCGCCCTTTCTCAATCCTGGACGCGATGAGGGGTTGCTGAATTAAAGTAGGTGGGACAGAATGGTTGTTTTTCGTGGACATAGACATTTTTGTTTATTTCTGTGTATAAACCTTTTTATTCTCTCTTTGTATATAAACCATATATATATCTAATTATATATTTTAAATTTAAATCTTTTTGTACTTATATAAAGGGTGTATCAGGTAAATTGGAAAGAACACACACACTACAATGGAATATATATATTCTAAATGGAATTTATATTTCAAGTGAAGATATTTAAAAATGAAATGAAATTTGGCACAGTAGTAGATAAAAGGACATAGTTTTGATTAATTAAATGTAGTTTCCAATATTAGCTATAACAGTCTCGAGGCGAGTGCGGAATGAAGCAAAGGCCTTGGCGACGATGAGCATATCCATTTGGGTCATCACCGTGTGAACCGCTTTCTTGACAAACTGGATGGTGTTGTGGGAATCTTTGTTGATATATCTATCAACAACGCCCTATACATAGTAGTCGAGCAGTCTGGAGAGTTAGGGGGCCAAATATCAGGACTCCAGTGACTGGGGACGTCAAGTGTTAGCCAAGATTGTGTCTTTTTTGCCTTGTGGGCTAGAGATGAGTCCTGTTGGAAGACATATCTACTTCATGTGGCCACCATGTCCATCCAAGGCTTCACAGCGGTCTCCGGGACATAGATGTTAGGTGTCAGCGTTCATCCTAAGGCCCTTCTAAAAAATGGGGAAGCATAACATTACCTTCACTGCTGATAACGCCAAGGACCATCACAAGGGCAGGAAATTTTGTGTGCATCACAACAGACACATCTGAGGAGTTCTTACAGATCCAGAGATTATTCCTGGCAATTACATTTTGGTCCACGTCAAAGTTCTTTTCATCAGAGAAGAACCCCAGCATACCACAAGAGTCATGTTTCAGGTTGTTGAGGGGGGCATCAGCCTTTCCTTTTCTGTTACCCTTCATATTCTCAGTCAAAAACTAACTTTTTTTAAGGGCATGAGACTTGAAACCAAGGATTCATGAATAGTTCTGATATTGTCATAGCGCCAACATCCAATCCCTTGGCTATGGCCCTCATGCTCTTCCCAGAGTCTCCATCCATCTTCTCCTTGACATTTTTGACAAATTCTTCGCCTCTTACCCTATCCAATTGACGCGAGTGTTTTTTTCGCTTGCATCCTGCAACATCTTCGTACACATTTATTTTTAGCAAATCTTTATTGTCTTAGTAAAGTCTGATACAGCCTTTTATTGTTTATTTTCGAAACGCCAAAAAGTGACAAAAACAAATCAAAAAGGGATGATGATAACCTGCGTCTTGCAGATTAATATTTTCATAGAAACATATATATATACATATTTATTGCTAGCTATATATCACCATCTTCTCTCTTCAAACACGAAATCTCACAGGCGGTCTCCTCGCTCGAGGTGGGTTCCGCCTTAGGACAGGACCCTCCTCTTTCAAGGCCTCGGGGTCCAGCGAGCGAAGAGGCTCCAATGACTTTCCATCGTCTGTATCACTCTGAACCTCTGAATCTTGATCCGACCGCTGGCTAGTTAGTCCTGGCGACAGCGACTCCATATAACCTCTGTCTCGTACAACCTCCGAGATTATGGCACTGGGACCTGTTCCTCTTGAGTGCTCGGGTTGACGCTCTCCATCTCCACTCTCATCTTCCTCACCATTCCTCCACCTTTTTCTAATTTGATCCCTGTGATAGGCCTTTACCTGTCCGTGGATCAAAATGGTGTAGACTCTAGTTCCCTTCTTGCCCACAATTTTTCCCGGGATCCATTTATCACCACCTCTAAAGTTTTTACACCACACTAAATCATCTATCTGGAATTCTTCCAATTGGGTTCGCCGATCATACTTCATTTAACTGGCTTGCTGGTCCCTAACTCTAGATGCCAAGCTGGGATGTATCAACGATACTCTGGTTCGAAGCGCACGCCCAATAAAGAGCTCTGATGGAGTCTTTCCCGTTGTCACATGCGGGGTGCTTCGATATGCCAGAAGAACTTTTGATAAGGTGTCTTGAATGGTATCCCCAATTTTCCTTTTATTTTTATCAAGGGCAGTCTTAATTGTTCTAACCGCTCTTTCAGCCAAGCCATTACTTTGCGGGTGGTACGCCGGGATCAATGTTTGTTTAATTCCATTTCCTTCCAGAAAACCTTTCATTTCACTACCAGTAAACTGAGGTCCATTATCAGATACAAGTTCCTCCGGTAAACCATAGGAAGAAAAAAGTCGCCGTAGTTGCTCAATGGTTTTGCGTGTGGTGATCTCTCTCATTGGGATGGCTTCGATCCACTTCGAATGACTATCTACTACTATTAATAAATTAATGTTTTCCTTATTTGCAAAATCAATGTGGATTCTTTGCCAAGGTCTGGTTGACCATCTCCAGGGTTGCCATTTTCCTTTATTTGGCCCATCCTGGGATTGCTGACAGCTTCTGCACTTATTTACCAAAAACTCGATTTGGGTATCTAGATTTGGCCACCAAAAATGTGATCTTGCTACAGCCTTCATTTTGTTCATACCGGAATGAGTCTCATGAAGACAGTTCAACATTTTTATTCTGAGAGATGGTGGAATGACAACTCTCATTCCCCAAAACAAACACTCCCCATCTACAGTTAGCTCAAGTTTCCTTTGAAAATAAGGTCTGAGGTGATCAGCCACCTTTTCAGGCCAGCCTTGCTGAGTATAAAATTTGGCCAATGAGAGCACTTCGTCTTTTTCAGTTTCCGTGGCAATTTCCTCTGCTGTGATCGGCAATTCTTCCACATAGGATAAAGCATAGACATTATTTAATCTTGGAATTTCTTCACAGCCCACAGGAAAACGTGACAGAAGATCTGCATTCCCATGGTCTTGAGTTCTTCGAAATTTAATATCGTAAGTATAAGCTGACAAAATAAGCGCCCAACGCTGCAATCTTGAAGTAGATAAGGTGGGGATTCCTGATCTTGAGCCCAAAATGGTCACCAATGGCTTATGGTCTGTAATAAGAATAAATTTTCTTCCATAAATAAATTGATGAAACTTGGTAACTCCATAAATAATGGCTAGAGCCTCCTTCTCAATCTGAGAATAATTTTGTTCTGCTACCGATAAAGTCCGTGAGGCAAACATGGCCTTCTATAATATGTGACAACACAGCGCCCACTCCAATCTGCGATGCATCAGTGGCCAAACACAATGGCAAAGTCGCATCATACGGGACTAGCACCCTCTCAGAGGTAATGCTATTCTTGCACTTGTCAATGGCCTCTCCACATTCCTTTGTCCAAACCCAAGGACGTTTTTTTGTGAAGAAGCTCATGAAGAGGCTTCAAAAGCTCTGGCAAATAGGGTATGAACTTCCCATAAAAGTTTACCAAACCAAGAAATGACCTTAATTCAGAGATATTCGTAGGCGTTTTGGCCTTCTGTATTGCTTGTACCTTATGATCTAAAGGTCTGATGCCCTCTCCCGTGACAAGATGTCCTAAATATTCAATTTCTTTTTGCAAAAATAGGCATTTTATTTTTCTTTAGTTTGATATTATACTTCGCCAAGCGAGCAAATATAGTCTTCAACAACGCCAGATGTTCTTCAATTGATGCTGTGGCTATAAGGACATCATCAATATAACAAATTACGCCTCCTATACCCGACAAAACCCTATCCATTACAGATTGAAAATAACTGGGCGCATTTGCCAATCCAAATGGCATTCTCTTAAACCTGAAAAGCCCTTTATGAGTATTTATCGTTAGTAACGGTCGGGTGCCTGGGTCCACCTCTAATTGCAGATAAGCGTTCCTCAAGTCCAATTTAGAAAAGTATTTTCCCTTGGCCAATGTGGAGAATAAATCTTGCTGTGTGGGAAGGGGATAGGCCGCAGTGTCCAAATATTTATTTAGAGTTACCTTGAAGTCGCAGCAAATTCTGATCTCTTTATTTTTCTTCGGCACTACAACCACTGGAGTGGCCCATTTACTGCTCGCCACCTCACATAGATAACCCTTAGCCACCATTTTGTCTAATGCTTCAGTAACTGCTGGCCTAATGGCGAAAGGCACCGGACGAGCCTTATGGAAAATTGGATTCACATCACACATGCATGACGCAGGTTATCATCATCCCTTTTTGATTTGTTTTTGTCACTTTTTGGCGTTTCGAAAATAAACAATAAAAGGCTGTATCAGACTTTACTAAGACAATAAAGATTTGCTAAAAATAAATGTGTACGAAGATGTTGCATTTGGCGACGAGGATATAAGAGTAAGTACCCTCGAATTTTGAAGTAAATATTTTTAGAAAATATCTTTGATTTTGCATATAATTGAAAGTAGGCGTTTTGGCCTTCTGTATTGCTTGTACCTTATGATCTAAAGGTCTGATGCCCTCTCCCGTGACAAGATGTCCTAAATATTCGATTTCTTTTTGCAAAAATAGGCATTTTTCTTTCTTTAGTTTGATATTATACTTCGCCAAGCGAGCAAATATAGTCTTCAACAACGCCAGATGTTCTTCAATTGATGCTGTGGCTATAAGGACATCATCAATATAACAAATTACGCCTCCTATACCCGACAAAACCCTATCCATTACAGATTGAAAATAACTGGGCGCATTTGCCAATCCAAATGGCATTCTCTTAAACCTTTTTTTGACACGATAAACAGTGTTTTTGGGCAACTTAAGAAAGTTCATTATCTCTTTGGGGCTCCTTACAGGGTGCAGGGTAACAATTATGGCTGCTTGATTTTAGAATTCTTGATAATTGTTCGTTACTACACTGCGCACACATGTACTGTTACATTTCACCTGAATATGGCTACGAAACGAAAAAAAAAAATTGTATCTAAAGTAGTATTCATTATAGGGATTGGCAAAATAATTCCCAATTTACCAGATACGCCCTGCATATATTTTTGTGTACTTTGAAAGTTTTTTTTTTTTTTTTTGTAACTGAATAAAATATGTTCAGTTAAAAAGGAGTGGTTAAATCTCTCTATAATATTTTTTTTGCATCGCATGTGTGAAAAGCTGCTGTTTCTAGTTAATATAATAGCATTCAAAATTAAATATAGTTATCAGTTTTCTAATGGTAATATTAGTTTTTATTCCTAAATGAATAAATATATATCAAGCGCTCTTGGCAAGTGTTAACTTGGTTTTTATTTTAAACCTATAAAAATCTATTCTGAAAAACACAGTAATGAAAATGGCTAAAGGCTAAGCTGGCAAGCATCTCGTGGTGGGAAAAATATAACTTTATTTGAGAAAATTTTGAATGCTTTATTTCTAACGATCGAATAAAACGGATATAAAAATGTCGAAAATATACCAATTTCAATTAAAATAAAAGCGTTTCAACAAAAACTAAAATATATTGCATGATTGTTAACATTTTTTAAAAATCGAAAACATCGATAAAAAATGAAAATTGTGTTATTAAAGTGTTAAATGTTTTTGGGAGGAAATTGGATATTTCCCTGACTAATCTTTTATTTTATTTATTTTTTGACCAATAACTGCTTGAGTTTGTTTCCCCAGACTTGTTTCTATATTGATTATTTGAAAGAAAAATGGATAAAGTGCCGGATGTCGATATTGATAGTGGTACTTTTAAGTACATATTAATTAAAGTTCACGATAAAAATGACGACACTTCGAAATATATTGTCAGGGGCTACAAAAGGGCTGAATACCACGGTAATCCATGCTTTTAATATCGAATATCACTCAACTAATTATTATAGTAGTATCTTGAGAGAGTGTTCATAATATTAACATACTATATATTAATACTCAAAGGAAGATATACTAAATTCTACTCAAATTGTATTAAGTTATTGTTTTATTATAATTGCTGCCACTCGATAATTATAGATGTGCTTTTATGGAGTCGGCATTGTTTAACTTTTATGGTCATTTTTGTGCTATTTTGTCAATTCCTACACCCATCGCACCAAAATGTTTAATAAAATTAATTAAGAGTGTAGTTATTTCCCTTTCTCTACCTCACTTCCACCTGTGTATTAATGCATGATAGAATAAATATAAAATAAATCAAATAATTTATTAACTTAAATAGTAAACTTTTGTTTTATTCTTTACACAGAATTTTAAATATATATTTATGATAATGTATAATTTAGATTATAAATTAAAAACATAAGGTAACAAGACTAAATCCAAATTAATGAAATGTTTGGGATTCTTCAGTAACAGCAATGTTACCGAAACATCTAAATTTGGTGTTGTAACCATATATATTCAATATGTTAAAGCATGTTTAAAAGAGCAAGTAGAAGTCATGTTATCTCAGCGTGCAGAAACATGATGTTGTGATACAATTTTATATTACCTTATTCTGCCATTAAATGGAAGCCACAGGTCTATACAAGTTACTTCTATATTATTAATGATATTTAGTTCTAAAATTCCATCAAAGAATAAAAAAAAAACAACTATTTTAACATTATGAATAATATTTATTTAACACCATTTTAAAAAGTAAATATAAAAAATGATGAAAGGGGGCATAATCTGTTTAAAGCAGATTGTTGCTGATGCTCACTGCTATTCATTGGTAGTATTTGTACTTAAACTGGAAAGCAGCTATCACTTAAGTGATAAGAAAATGATAAACTAACATAATAATATAATCATTATTATTATTAAAGGATAAAAAAAAAAAGAGACTTAAAAAAACTCTTAATTATAGATCAAACTACCACAACTTAATAGTTTGTAAGGATAGCTGTTAAAAACTTTCCAAAATACACTCTAGTTTTATATTTAGTTAACCCAATCTCTACTGGTTTCAAGGTCTCTAACCATTGTTATTAGAGGTAAGGCTTATTTGACCCGGCTTCCTTAGAAGCATGTTAACCCAATGCAATATGACCCCAATTTTTTTTATGACATTCTAAGATTGCAATTGTTTTGATTCTGGTTATAACAATGACATATGATGTTATGACAACATTCTCCTAGATAACTAATAGATAATAATCCTAGATAAACTATCAGTTGAGACACACTAAGGAGTTTCATCTTCCCCAGCTTTTAGCTTTAGATGGTCAAACCACCATAAATAAGTACATTATCACCTTGGGGTTCTTGTGGCACTTAATGGATCACTGATGCCTCATATTGTCCCACCTATAACACCTATAGGTATTACCATTGTTAGAAAGAGGAGAAAGACCTCTTTAAAAATCCTGCGTTCAACTGACCCAGTTGATAGACCTCAGCAAGGGTCCCTCTCCAGGGATACAGAGAAGCGGCGTCTGTACTTATGTTACAGTTGGAAACAAAAGCCTCCATGTTAGGAACGGCCTCAAATTACTGGCAAAGTCAGACTTTCACCAAAGTGTGCCTGGATCATGGTGCCATGATCAACGGAAGTTGCATCCCTACACCCCATTCCATGAGAAACGCTCGAGGAGCATGAACTCATGGAATTCTTTACACAAAGGGATAATAAACAACAACATAGGTATTACCTATAATACATGACAGTCCCAAGTGATGTTGCCATAACCTGGTTCGACTGTAAGGAAGCTGGGTCAAATAAACTTTGCTGATGACGACAAAGATCAAAGCTGGCTAGTCTTGTTACAACCTACAACAGGTAAAGTTTCCACTAGTATAGTAGCGAAGCATGCACTAAATGTCTTAAATCCTACTTCCCCTGTACAGTGTTCTTCCCACTGGAGGAAGGGTCCTAGAAGAGGGGGCAGGCAGTAAGTATCCGTAGCTGCCCTTACTGCACCGCAGGCTCTCTGAACTGCTCCTTGTCTAGCTGGCTCTCCCTTCTGTTGCTTTTCATTTGCTGACAGTTGAATCACTGGCTTTACCTGATATGGTGTTTAATGTTCAAAAGAAAATATCTATCACCATTCATCTTTTGTTAGCAACCAAAGTTCTGATTTTTGTTTGCTACTACATCCAGTCATCTCCTGACTGCTTACTTCAGAAGGGAGTGTAGGAATTATTGGCTATTGGTCTTCCATATTTGAACTTGAGATCTCTATCCACAGCACTGATCCTTCCTTACAGCAGCTATTAACTGTCTCTACTTGACATGAGAGACACTTCTATTTAATTAGAGGTCTTATTTTCTTTTGCAAATATTGGCAAGTTTGGGCTCTCATCTCTTGTGATAGCAAAATGGCTTAAGATAGAAAGATGAGAAAGAGTAAAAGTGAGGATTATAATTTCACAGATATTATTGGATAAAAAGGATATTATTAAGAACAAGGAAATTTAATATATCTGGTAACAGAGAGAACTTCCTTCTTTATACCCAACACCTATATCAACATCCTGCAGTGTCCATCTCCAATACAGGGATTGGCCATTATGGAATGACAACTTGGAGGTTTTAAAACCGTATAAGGATCTCTAAAACCAAATTATAAAATTTTGTCTCTTTTAGATGACTAGATCTAGATCTCTTTAGATGAGACCAAGGCCATGAAGACTATCTGAACTTGATTTGAAATCAGAGTTTTCATTTTCCTAGATGAACTAACTACCAGTTGAGACACACTAAGGAGTTTCATCTTCCCCAGCTTTTGGCTCTAGGTGGCCAAACCACCATAATCACCTTTTGTTTCTTGTGGCACTTAATGGATCACTGGTGCATCTTATTGTCCCACCACACTCTGCTAATACTACCTATAATACATGACTGCCTTTTTAAAAACTTCAAATTTCCTGCTTTTGTTGCTACCTTCTTATTTCCCTACATTCACTGTCCAACAGATATACCTGAGAGCAGTCACAGCTCTGCCTCAGGAAATCAAAAATAAAAATTGCAACAGACCAAATATCTATAACAGCACTTCTCCCACCATTAGACCTCTATAGCAGCACCAACTTTTGCATGCTACACCCATGATGGTAAATATAGGTGTGCTTTTGATTCAAAGAATCTGAAGCACATACTGCCACAGTCTGACTTAGCTTCAAATGAGATAGCTCCTAACATGGAGAACAGACACAAGCTCTTTTAATGGGGTCACATAATATTGGCACCCGTCCAGTATCATCTTTGAACTTTTGTTGCTTTTTTATAAATGTAGCCCCACCACAAGCTGGCTCTCCGCAATGTTTATGACTGGAATTGTTGGTCCATCTATAAGATATTTACAGTTAACTACCACAAATGATGGTCTTTCCCCTATCTGCCACCTGGTTGGATTCAGCTCGACCCACATTTTATCATCTCTCTATACGTTGTGTGGATATATATACAGTAAAACCCCGCTATAACGAACCCTGGATATAACGAACCTTCCCTTATAACGAACTCACGCCGATTCCCAATTCCATTCCATTGAAAATACCATCGTTATAACGAACTTTGCGATTTTTAGAATAACGAACTACCCCTATAACGAACCAATTTCGGGTCCCAAAATGATAAAATCTATTAAAAATACTATGCTTATAACGAACTTAGAATTGTAATTTAAAAAAAAAAATAAAAAAACAAAATTTTGAGCATGTTTAAAGCTCGCGGATCGCGATTTCAAAACAATAAATTTAGCGGCATTGTTTGTTTGATTTTTGCACTTTATTTTTGCTGTATGTTGTATAAATTTTTACACATTATACTTTTTATTAATTAGAATATCTTTGCATCCATTAAATTTGAAATATAAAAAATGCAAATGGCTTCCAAAATGAAGAAAACAAAGGCATTTTAAAAACAAAAGCATTATTTCATAAAAAAAAAAAAAAAAGGCCATTTACAGAACTTTTCAAAGTGAAACAACATAGGCAAATGTTAAGAACATATTAAAATAAGAGAATATAACTTTTCTATTATAAAAGATAAAATATAAAGTTATTAAAAATTGTTACAAAGAGGAATCAACTTCAACTTTTGCCGCGATCGCGATCATACGTTTTAGAACTTAAAAAAAAAAAAAAGTCCAAATAAACGGTCCCGTGATGAAACAAAAATTATTTTTATGCCATTAACTATGGTGATTTTAAAGTCAGCAATGTTTTGCATGGCAGGTTAAAAAAAAAAACGAAATCTAGACCTAGAAGAATATGGGGAAACATGAAATGGAAGAAAAACAATAACTTTATTTGAATGGTGCAATGCTTGGAAGAATGCTTTGAAACCACAAGGTATTAGAGCCATTTTTTTCAAGTAAAAATTGTATTATATAATGTGATAATGATGTTTAAAATCATTTCAGATCTTCGAATATATATTTAATAAAACTTTGCCTAGGATTTGTCTTGATTTTTAACTTAGACATAGAGGTACATGTATGTTAATCATAAGAAGAACCTATTATCTAATGATTTCTATTATTATTCAGTATTAATATAAGGAAATTAGTCAATTAAGGGAATTAAAATAAAGTGACCACTATTAAGAGGCAGCCTCTTCTTGTGTGTATGGCTGTTTTTTAATTATACGGTCTAAAATTTTTGAAAAGTAAAAAAAAATAGCCAAACCGTGGCTATAGTGAACCGTGGCTATAGTGAACCAAAAGCTCTGTCCCATTGGGGTTCACTATAGAGGGGTTTTACTGTATATACACTTGTGGACAAAACTTAAGGAAGTTTCATATTTTTATGTCGTCGGTCATCTATTTTTTTTTAGAAGGAGACAGGCAATTTTGTTCACACTTTAGTTATCTTGTGTGTCTTCAATAAAGATCACTCTGTATCAAATATCTTTCAAGAGTTAATTGTTTGAATCCCGATACACATGCTAAAAGGTACAACTTCCTTAAGTTTTTCTTATTAGTGTATGTAACAGAGATGTTAAAATGATAAAGACAATACATACATAAGTTATGCATTTTTAGACATTTGGTTAGTATTACCTTTATGTGATGTAAAGTTTTTTTCCTTATTTAGAATGAAGCAACATTGCATTTAAAAACTAGTCTCATACTCATTTCTAGATTTTTGGAATTATTCCTTGCCTCTTAGTTATAACTATAAAACAAATGGTTTTTATCACAAAAATAACCATTTTTTGATATTTGGGTAAGAGGACACCTCTCTCCTAAAGGACACCAAGTTTCAGAGCCAATAGGTCCTTTACAGAGAGGTGTCCTCTCTGGCTTTTTGCCAGTTAGAAGGCTTTAAATGAAAGCCTTCCTTTGTAGAGAGGTGTCCTCTAGCGAGAATGTCCTTTCATGGAGGTTCTAATGTAACAAGTCCAAATAAGGAATATACATGATGTTTTGTGTTATGTATAAAAAATACATACACAGTCGAACCTCTTTAATTCAACATCCCAAGGGATCAGAGCTTTCGGTTGAATTAAAGGAAGTGTTGAATTAAGGTTAGATGATTAGCTAATCATCTAACTCGCTAAAATAATATTTTTTAAAATTGCTTTGTAATATAAATTGATCATATTAATTGAAACCATTGTGTGTGTCCTTTTTTGCATTATTTTTTATTTTCATGATTAACTTTAGTATCAGTGACAAAATGGCAATACTACATATTTTTGAAACAGAAAATAATTACAAACACAAGGTAATAAGACCAAATCCAAATAATTACACACTATTTATTTATTTGGATTTGGTCTTATTACCTTGTGTTTATAATCTATAATCCAAATTGTGCCTTATCAGAAAATAATTACAAATAATATTTTACTCTAATTAAAGAATATAGCAGTTGAAAAGAAATAAATATGGAAAATAAAAAGAAAATTTAAAAATAATATTTAAAAATAATCATGAAGATCTTTTTAAAAATTCCTTCATAGATGTCTGTTTTTGCACTGAAATCCTATTCAGGATGTATTCCAGATGGTCTATTTAAAAAAAAACATGCATGTCTTTCTTCCTCTGGAATGTGTTTTAAATAACTATTGTATTAAAGACATCCACTCCTGCTGCAGGTGTTATTGATTTTGTGTTTAAATCTTTTATAACAATATGGAAATGGAATATTGAAATAAAATATTATCATAATCATTGTGGCTACATTTTATGAAAATTTATTTATTTGAAAGGAAATTATTTGTAAATTTTAAAATAACTTAAATATTTCAATGCTGAAATTTAAAAAGAAAATAATATTATTAATTAGCGCGCGATATTCCGAAATTCCAGCGTAAAAAAAACAATAACACTCGCGACATTGTGCAACGGCACTGCAAAGTGAAACTTAAACTAACAGAAACCAAAAGTGCGCAGGCGCGATCCTATCGGCGCCCGCCGTCATTGCCGTTCGAATTTTAAAATGGTCAAACTATTGGAACTGTCGTATTATCGATACTGTCGAATTACGGTTTGTTATTTGATAGGCCGGAGGTCGGGACTTCAGAATATGGTCGAATTAAGGTAGAGTGTCGAATTTTCGTGTGTCGAATTAACGAGGTTATACTGTATTTGGATTGTTGCCTTGTAATTCTTGTCATATGTTAGTTGGGGGACCTTCAGATTAAACAGCTCCAGGTTCCTACTTATGGATTAATACAAGGATTGTCCAGCTGAACGCTTCAACTGGGTTTATTCAATATTTAGTGTCACACACTATTTTCTAGCTATTACTGGTATTTTTACTGTTACCCCTGCATGTACCCTACATTTCTACTCGGAGAATCTGTATAAGACTGAAAGGTCTTAATAAAGCTTTTTGTTGTTATTTTCTAAATAGGTCTTCTTCTTTCTTATCTCCACTCAATCATATTAGGGTATCAAGTTGTGACCCTTGATGGTGTCTGTTTGACAATCATCATGACTGGGTGAAGTAGAATGCGTCTGCCTTTGTCATTAAGACTGGGAGCACTACTCAGTGACAGGCTGACTTAGCTCCAAAAGAAATGGCCGCCTCTGACATGAGGAACAGACGCCATGTGCAGCCGCTCCTAACATGGAGTACAAACACTGCTCATCCTGTGTCCCTGGATTAGGAGCCCTTACAGGGTACTATCAGCCAGGCCAGCTGAGCCCAGGTTTTTTTAGTGAGCTTGTTACTGCTCTTCCTCCTCCTTTTTCATCCGGGCTTGGGACCGGCAAAGGCGGAGTTTCTAAATAGGTAATTGGTCAGAATAGAAATTTTAATTTGATATGCAATATACATAGCACGCCACTGTACTAAGAAATATATAAAAACTATTTAAACACATATTTTTAATATAAAACCATTTTTATTATCATTACATTAAGGGTAGTAAAGAATTGTTTTGTAATAGTCTAACATCTTTTTTTATTCAACACCCCAAGGGGGGAATTGAGTTTTCATTTGAATTGAAGAAATTCAAATGATTAGTTTATCATCAAACTCATTAAAGCCAGTAAATTTACAACTCTTGTGGTTTATATTACAGATAGTGCAACAGCTTTATGGCTAAAACTTGGAGGCAAACAAACAGTTGTGGTAATATGTAAACTGTATCATTCTACAGCATATATATATAATGAAAAGACACTTTTCCCTGGAGGCCTGATTAATTTTACTCAATATATATATATATACAGTTAAACCTGTCTATAGCACCCCCTCTTGGGACTCACCAAAATATGGTGCTATAGAGAGGGGGTGCTATAGACAGGTCACTTTTAACGTATATGGCATCGTACTACACATTTAAAATCGGGCGCTATAGAGAGGAAGGCGCTATTTAGAGGGGCGCTATAGACAGGTTTAACTGTATAATGTTTATTTATACATGTGGGTGCAGGAGACATCCTGGATGAGGTGACCCCCAAGATAGAGGATGGAGGGATCCTGGAGACGGAGTGTGTGGGCGGTGGACGGATCCAGCATGACCTGGACAAGAAGTCCATCAAGGTGTACGGCTATTCCCAGGTCTGTATGGGACAATCTGGATGGTCTGAGTTTACTCTTTATTCTGTCTCTGTGTGCAACCTGGCTATTCCCATTTATAAGTGGACGGTTTGGTTCGGACATCTCCTGATTGTTTAGCTCAAAATTGTCCTCCTCACATCTAGCAGAATAGATTCTACAACTGCCAGACTCTTTAGTGCTGGCTGCTAATCAAGGATTTCTCTGATAGTGCTATGCTCCTGTACATATTCTACCTCGGAAACATTTTCCAACATCTACTGCTTGGAAACTTCTGCTGTTGGTTGGAGGGCATGGCACAAACCATCATCCTGTGGGGGGTCAATGACACCACATCACCAGCCAGACCATTGGTTCTGTGTGGCTCCCAGCCAGGGGATGGAGTGGGGCACACCCACGGTTGGTGCCACATCCTCCAGCCGTGGGTGTGCCCCGTTCTATCCTCCGGGCCGACCTGCGTTGCAACTCCTTCTCAGGACACAGCTCCAGCTTCTGCCTGAACATTCTGCCTCAAGGTGTGCTACCTGTGCCAGCAATGATCCACAGATACTGGAGTTGCTAAATCTTTGGTCTCTTTTCTGATGTAGGCCTAGCTCTTCAGCATCCATCCCAAGGCAATAAAAACAACAGTTATGGTGACAAGTAGCATCTTTGTCTTGAGTTGGGCAATGTCAGCCTCACATCTACCTGCCCAGGGAAGGAACTCTAGTAGTTCCCTCAGGGGTCTTTCCCAAACCATGTATATTATATACCATAGTATAGCTTATTATTATCGTAAATTAGTGTACACTACTCAGATATCGATATCTCATTTTTATATTACCTAGCTTTGTTTATATAATTAAATCACTATTAAGCCTTATTTTTAAATGTATCAATTGAGAATTAAACGAATCAAAACTCAGAGAAAAGCAGAAATATTGCCACTTACTTATTAACATAACCCCATGGCTGTGTTCACACAATTGGCCAGTTAGTATACAGAACCAGTCTGGGTCAACCACCTGTCACATCATGTGATCCAAATGTAAAAACCAGAGCACACACTAGCACAGAATCACTATTTTTGTCACCCACTTGCGGTCATTCATGCCCCCATTTCATTCCAACCATTCCAGTAATGAACCAATCTGCTCCTTCTAGGCCCAATTCCTGTCCCTTGTCATTCCTTGTGTATATCTTGTCACCCGCTATGCTGCTCCACACCTTCAATCCAGTGCCCATTCTGCACAACCCTACTACCACAGCATAGCTTCCAATCAATCATCTTAGCATGACCACATATATTTTTGGTTTGTCTCTAAATTTATCATATTTTGCTTCATTTAGTTAATATATTGCCATTGTGTGTAATCCAATAGATACCTGAATGCTCACCACATTGTGTTATTCAGGGTTATGGCCGGGCGGATCACTCCATCACCTGTGACCTCCTCCGCCAGCAATACCCTGACTACAAGGATGTCTCTTTCTCCAATGATGGCTACTAACTTGTTATAAATAAAGTGTTTCTTGGATTACCTTTGTTTTCATGAAAACGTTGTTGTTGCAAGGACATCCCCAGCAATGGCTATACTCACTTATGATAAACTTTATTTGATTGCCCATGGTTTCCTAGGCCTTAACAACAATTGTTGTTGCAACGATTTCTCAACAATGGCTATACTAACTTCTTTGATTGCCATTGGTTTCCTACACTCCAACAACAATAGTTGTTGTTGCAAAGACTTCTCAACAATGGCAAACCAACTTCTTTGATTGATATTTGTTTCCTACACTCCAACAACAATAGTTGTTGTTGCAAAGACTTCTCAACAATGGCTATACTAACTTCTTTGATTGCCATTGGTTTCCTACACTCCAACAACATTAGTTGTTGTTGCAAAGACTTCTCAACAATGGCAAACCAACTTCTTTGATTGATATTTGTTTCCTACACTCCAACAACAATAGTTGTTGTTGCAAAGACTTCTCAACAATGGCTATACTAGCTTCTTTGATTGCCATTGGTTTCCTACACTCCAACAACAATAGTTGTTGAAAAGACTTTCCAGCAATGGCTATACTGTTGTTGTTGTTTCTTATCCCCTGTGTAAAGATTGCACGAATTCCATGAGTTCATGCTCCTTGAGCTGTTTTATGATGAGCAGCGGCCTCTCCCAAAGATCCTGTTTAGTGCATCTAATGCAAGCCAAAATGTGTTCTGGAGCTGCAGGTACCAAACTACATTTTGGGCAAGTGGGATAAGTTTTGTTATTATTTTCTATCTTCAATGGCTTGAGATGGCCTGTTCTAAATCTTGTTAATGTTGTTTGATGCTGTCTATTTCTGATGTTCAGAGCTCCTCCTGGGTTCACTCCACTGTACCAACTGTGCTGGGAAAGAAGGGTGCTGGGAAGTGGGGAAAGAAGTATGCCCACCCCTCACTCACCCTAGAGGATAGGGGAGTGGAGAGGCGACTCTGCGTGTTCGTCCGCATCGGGGTGCCACTGGCTGATGGCTGGTGAAGCTGTAAGCTGGCCATCTGCCCTTGGTTGGCTGACGCTAGGCGCACGTGTCTTGAAACTCTTGGGTCTTTGCTCTGTGTGTGCGCCATTGGGAGCGTCCTTGCCATGCGCGCCATGAAAAACCAAGGGGTGCACACAACAGTACCACCCTCCCGCCTTCACGTTGGTTCCCAGCGTAAACCTCAGAACCTCAGAGGTCCTTGATTCGTCGGCAGACTCAGGGAGTACTGTGAACAAAGGGTTCGAGGGCCAAAGGGGGGGGAGTCCTATTGGAGCCTAGGACGGGTTTAACTAAGTCTGAACGAGAGGGCTCGGTCAGCAACCTTGCCATGAACTCTCGGAGATGCCTGTGGGTTTGATTGGTCGACCCCATGGAGCCAGACCATAATGGCGGGCGTGAGGGGCCAAACAATGGCCGCTTGGTGCATGGAGAATGCATCATTCCCTTTTGGTTAGGTGACCTAGATACAGCAATGGGTATGCTATCGCATGCTGGTTTATGGACCGAAAGGTCTGGGTGGCCACTGCTCCAAGGATGTACCAACTGTGCTTAGGTGGGATCCTCCACTTCTTGTTTATTTTTGTTTTGGCTATTGTTTCTATTTCTTTAAAAGTAAGTTTATTTTTCTGTGGCAAGGGTTCTTTTGTGCCTTTTTTTGCTAGCACATCAGCAGCTTCAATGCCAACGTGTGAGGGTATCCATTGAAGGTGAATTTTTGAGAGTTTTTGGAGATAACCAATTATGTTCCTGCTTACTTTGTCTCTGAGTTCCCCTGTGTGACTCAAGTGTTGTATGGCACTTCTACTATCAGTAAGAATCCAGATATCTTGATAATTGGTATTTCTGATGGATTTTAAGGCTTCATAGATGGCTATAAGTTCTGATCTGAAGACTGAGCAAAAATCTGGGTTTCTTCTGTTCATTTTCTCAATGCCATTTGTGGTTTTGATGAGACAGCCACTGCCAGTGTGTCCTAGCTCGTCTCTGCTACCATCGGTATAGATAGTTATTGCATTTTTAGGAATGTTATTAATTATTTCTAATGATAATTGTTTTAAGTATTCTGGATTTTGGTATTGTTTGTTGGTGGGTTCATTTAAAGTGGCATTAAAATAACATTTTGTAGTGGTTTGCATGGAGATATTTTTTCTGCTAAATAATTTTTTTTCACTTTATATTTTAAAAATCCATTTCTTTTGGCCAGGTGGAGAGGGCCTTCTTTTTTGAGTCTTATATTGGATTCCCAATTAAGTATGTAATTGGAAGTTCTGTGTTTGTTTCCATAACTTTTGATTTTTAAAATATATTTTGGCAGATTGTAGCTTCTTCTATCCTTTAAGGGCATAATGCCTGCCTCGTAAACTACAATATCATTAGGGCAGGTATTTCGAAGACCTGTAATAATTCTAGCTGCACTTAGTTGTATCCTTTCCAGTGATTTTAGATTTGTTTCAGATGCTGTACCATAGATTTGATATCCATATTCCAGGATAGGTTTAATTAGAGATGTGTAAGTTAATTTTAGTGTGGTTGCATCGGCTCCCCACTCTCTTCCTGAAATATATTTCAGGATTTTTAGTCGGTCTCTTCCTTTTCTAATAACTTCTTCAATATGTTTACTGGAGTTAATTTCTGGATCCAGGGTGTAGCCGAGATATTTAGGATGTTTATTATATTGCAATTGTTGTTCTTTCAGAATAATTTTTGGTCTTATTTTGTATAGTTTCTTATCGGTAGTAAAAAGACAGGTTTCAGATTTTTGGGGGTTAAATTCTAATTTATGTTTATTCGAAAAATTTTCTAGGTGGAGAAGAGACTTGTTCAAATCTCTTTCAGCTTTTTTCCAGTTAGTGTTGCTGCTCCATAGAATAATGTCATCAGCGAAAAGTTTAATATTGGTTTATGTGAAATTTTTTCTTCTATTCCTGCAATAAATAGGGTGAAGAGAGTTGGGCTAAGGACTGATCCTTGTGGTAATCCTTGGTACAATTTGAAAGTTTTAGATAGAGTGCCATATTTGACCCTGAGGAATCTATTTTTAAGGAAATCATTTATCCAAGTGATAGCTTTTCCATCAATTTTGAAATGTTTGTATAATTTTGTAATTAACTTGTTTTTCCATACCCCCCTTATCAAAAGCTTGTGTAAGGTCTAAAAAAGCAGCTATTGTGTGGTTAGTTGGTTTTCTGTTTTGTGCATCTCTTACCTTTTGTGTGAAAAATAAGAGTTGGTCTATTGTCCCATGTCCTTTCCTAAATCCATATTGTTCTTTTGGTAAGAGATTTCTTGTGTCGAGGTGGTAGGTGAGTCGTCTGAGTATAATTTTTTCCATTAATTTGCAGCAATACTTGTGAGGGAGATAGCTCGGTAGTTTTTTGGGTCATCAGCAGATTTGTCAAGTTTTTTAATAAGAATTATTGTTGCAGTTTTCCAGTCTTGAGGCAATTTTCCAGTTTTCCAGGAGTTATTGAAAATATCAAGAAGTCTTTCTTTGCCATTTTTGCCCAAGTTTGATATCATTTGGCCATGGATTCCATCTGGCCCAGGAGTCTTGTTCAGGTCAGTGTTTTCTAATGCATAATCTAGCTCTTTTATATTGATTTTTTCATGGAAAATATTATGAGTGCTGGTGACATTTTTACAGTCATGGATAATCTTTCAGGCCTTTTTTTAAACTTTCTTATCTTTTATTTCAAATTTGATTTTACTACTTATTTGATATGAATTAGCTAAAAGATTAGCAGCATTTTTGTCATTAGTTGCTGGGGTACCATCCATATTCTTAATCATATTTGTGTTTTCAGTTTGTGGCTGGGCTCTGTCAATTTGTTTTGCCAAAGTTTTGTATTCGGGTTTCTTGGGTTCAGGTTTTCACAAGTTTGTTTCCATTTTTCCCTTTTCATATTTACGTATAACCTTTTTATTTTTGCATTCACAATGTTCAGTTCAGTTCTACAATTTGTTTGGTTTTGGGTGCACTTTTTTTGTAGTTCATTTCTTTTAGTTATAAGTGTTTGAATATCTTTTGCCTGGTGTGTATAATTTGGAATCCATTTCTTAATATTTCCTCTTGGTATTGAAACTTTGGCTGCTTTAATAATGGTGTTTTTGAAAGATATCCAATTTTGTTCCAGATCTTTTATTCTAGTTCTTCTGCTTTTCCAAAGTCTTCATTGGTGTTTTGCTGGTAAAGATTCCAATTAGCCTTTTTGAAGTTCCAGAATTTTTCTTTAATTGAGCTGGTTTTGGTCTTGGTGCTAATTTCTATCAAAATAGGTAAATGATCACTTCCAATACTTTTTAATATTTGCCATTTGCATTTGTGGAAAATGTCAGGACTGGAGAAACTTATATCAAGGGCTTGTGCGGTATTATAACTGTAGGAATGGTGGGTAGGATTCCCATCATTTAAGCACATGTAGGCATTGTCGTCAAATATGTTTGAAAGTATTTTGCCTCTTGGGTTTGGCATGGAACATCCCCATAGTTGATGTTTGGCATTAAGGTCACCTACAATAATAGTGTTGTCTGTAAGAAATTGAGCCATTGTTCCATCGTCAATAAGTTTATTGTTTGGTGGGTGATACATATTGAATATGTTGATGGTTTTGGGCTTCGAGGTCTGATGTGTTTGGAATATTAATGGCTATGTCTTCATAGTACAAATTCTTGATTAAAAATGCAAGGCCACCCCTTCTTCATTTCTGTCTTTTCTGAGGATATTGTAGTTTTTATATTTGAGATTGTACTTTTCATTTAATTTGGTTTCCTGTAGGGCTATAATTTGTATCTTTTGTTTTTCAGCTATTTCCATTATTTCTTCTAATTTTATTTTTGTTGCTGTTGAGCACAATCCATTTATGTTGCACTGCAGAATGCTCAATTGCTTGGAAGCAGCAAAGTGTGAAGTTTGTGGAGACTGTATTATACTTATCGGACAGAACCCTCTACCTAAGTCCTGAACGCGCCCCTGTTTATTCTGCACGACGCGCGATGCAGCATGCAAAATACTAAATTTTTTGAGAGAGATTGACATTGGTTTCTGTTGAGGGTTCTGGCGAGAATCCTCACGCCACCTCGCGCCTCACGGCGGGTAATGTTCTACTGATGTTCCGGGACTGGAGATAAATAAAACCGGTACCTAGGAATCTCCGACGACTAAGAGTGGATTATTGACAAATCAACGGGCACAACGCAACATGGTGGCAGGGGTGGGATCGTGAAGAGCCCAAGTAAGTGCCTTTTTAATCAATTCCACTCTTGTACAATCAAACCTGACATGGAATCAAATTCCTTCCTTCCGCCTCCTAACTTCAGTTTCGGTGCCAAGGATTGGCAAAGCTGGAAACAGCGATTTTCTCGATACAGACTTCTCTCCAACTTGAACGCCAAGGAACAAGAATATCAGATCACAGCATTGATATATCTTATGGGGGAGAGGGCTGAGGAAATCCACTCTGCGTTCAATCTCTCAGCAGATGACGCAAAGAACCTCGACAAAGTCATTGAAGCGTTCGACAACCACTTTATTGGCAAACGCAACGTGGTGTATGAGCGGGCTTTGTTCGGATTAAAGAGTCAATGGTCGGATGAAACCATTGAGAATTTGTAACAGTTTTGCACAGAATATCTGAACACTGCAAATATGCTAATCTGCGCGGGGAGCCTATTCGTGATTGTATAGTGCTTGGAGTAAAAGATAGGAAGTTGTCGGAGAAACTGATGCTAAGCGAAAACCTGACCTTGGCCAAAGCAGTCGAGATCGCCCGTCAGTGGGAAGCTGTGATGCGTGAACAACACGATCTTAACCCTTCTACATTGCAGGTCGACACAACGCGGAAAGTGGCCAAGCAGAAGCCTAAAGCATCAGGTCATGGCAAGGACAATGGCAGATCAACGTTTAGACAAACAGACAGTGCCAAGGAAACAGACGAAGGAAAAAAATTCCCAACTTGCTTTAACTGTGGGACTACCAAACATCATTATTGTTACAGAGATAAGTGCCCAGCTAAGGCCAAAGTCTGTGGAAAGTGCGCGCGAAAAAGGGCCATTACACTAATCTTTTCACCAATGAGGTGAACGCCATGTCCTCGGGGGAAACCCCAGCGCGGGAGAAGGTCTCACTTTTATATGCTGTCCGCGAGCCTATGCTGGGAAGCAGAAAGAGCAGGTGGAAGTCAACAGTAAGAGTCAACGGCACTGCAATCCACTTCAAGTTGGATCCGGGCTCGGGTGTGACACTGATACCATTTTCCCTGTACAAGCGGTATTTCAGCAACATCCAACTGACGCCTACCGACGGTCAACTGATGGCGGCCGCTAACCAAAGATCGGAGAATGCTGGGAACTTCGTGGCGAAGCTCCGAGCTAACACACGTGAAATGAAGGATACCGTGTACGTGGTCCACCATTTGGAGCAACCTCTGCTGGGTGTCGGGGCCTGTGAAGACCTTCAACTCGTCAGACGAATTGATCTTGTCATCAACGAAACAACGGATGTCAATCCTGAACGAGAGTTCCCTAAGCTATTTGAAGGACTGGGGCTTCTCGAACAGCCCTATCACATCAAGTTGAAGGAAGGTGCCAAGCCCTTCTCCGTACCAGTCCTAAGACGAGTACCTCTTCGGCTGCTTGAGCGAGCCATCGCGAGGTGGTAGCCCTTCACCCGCGGCCTGTCGCTGGTGGGTCGTGCTCGCGCGGCCAACAGCCTGGTCCTGGGTTCCATCCTGCACCACCTCCATGGCTACCTTCCAGCTGAAACCACCATCGGCCGGCTGCAGGCGCGGTTGGCGCGCTTCGGGTGGGGTACGAGACGAGTCTCGTTGCTCCCCGGGCGCATCCTGGCTCGTCCAGTCTCCGATGGTGGCGTCGGCCTGCTTGACATCGCGGGCCAGCTTCGGCTCGCCTGCCTGAAGGGGGTCCAGGCCTCTCTTCGCGGCGCCGCAAACGGCTACTCTTGGCTGGTCCGCAGCCGGGCGTGGCTGACACCGCCGGCTCCTGACGTCTGGCACTCGCCTAGGAGGAGGAGACTGCTGAGCCTGTGGGAGGCCGCGTCCTCGAGCTTGACCACCGGGTTCTTCATCCCGCCAGCCTGAGGGCCCTGCGTCTTCGAGGTGACAACAGGTTCCTGCGGCCGCCAGACCTGTTTGGCTCCCGAGTGCTGGCTACAAGCGACTGTTGGGGACTTCTCCGATGGCACCCCTGCACTAGCGCGCTCAACGCTGGCCGCGTTCCTGGATGCGCAGCATCTGGGGGCCTTCTGCCAATGTCTCCTGCGGGAATACGCCAGCTCCAGCTATCATGCGGAGTACGAGGCGGAGACCATCGTCCTGCGGGGATCGGCTACTCCCATTACCCGCCTCACCAGCCAGAGGGCGCGCCGGAGGGCACACCAGGAGTATCCTGTTGCCGAGCTAGCTGCGCGGTGGATCTCTACCGTGGCTGTGCCCCGCTCCATCCCCTGGGCCGACCTGCGTCGCAACTGCTTCTCGGGGCACGACGCAGATGTCTCCCTACGGCTGGCCCTCCACGCGCTGCCCCATCCTGACCATCTTGCCTCGAGGCGTGCCAACTGTGCCGCCTGTGGGTCCAGCGACGGGTCGCTGACCCACAGATATTGGAGTTGCCGAGCCGTGCGACCCCTGCTCCGGGAGGTGTTCGCTTCCTGCGACTTGCCCCTGGATTTGCAGGCCTGGCTCTTCGGCGTCGGCCTCCATCCCGAGGCAGTGAAGCTAACAAGTGTGGCGAAGGCTACGATCTACAAGTACCATCTTGGTCTTGGGTTGGGTAATGCCAGCCATGCCCACACGACCTGCCCACTCTGTGGGAAAGAACTCTCGCAACCATCGGTGGCAGAGTCTTTCTCGCGGTGGGCGCCACCAATGAAGACCTTGTATATATATTTATATATATATATGTAATAATGTGTTGAGATCCTGTCGACTCTCTGTAATAAGGTGATGTAGTTCTGGTTGACTCTTGTAGTGCCTCGTCGACTCTCTGTAATAAGGTGATGTAACCGAGGGTCAAACCTGTAGTAACCGCGAGGGACAGTCAGGGCGTGGAGAGTTTTCCAGTACCTCTCTGCACCTTGTAGGATCTTTAACAGTTCTCACAGGGTACAGGCAGTCGTGGTCGAGGCAGAGTGGAAAACTGGGGAATGTCCACACACACAAAACGAAGCGACACAGTTGAAAGAAAGTTCCTTGAATAGATAAAAAGTCGAGCCAAAAGCAAGATGGAGATAGAAGATTCCTTACTGTTTTACATGGTCGATGAGTTGGTCCCTGGAGACGACAAAGGGTGACGCTGACCGGAAGACTCACTGGAACTGAACTGACTGCTGTTGCTACGGGCCTTTTTATACTACGAGAATTGGGTCATGCACGTGTCACACGTGTCGAGGGACACCGGACACTGGCGACAGTCTGTCGCTTCCAATCTATCTTTAGAAGTTACTTTGTAATTCTCTCAATCTTGCTTTTTACTCAGCTTTTAATCTATTATATAGTTTTATTTATTCATCCTCAGTACATTACATATGGTTATGCAAGGAGACATGTCAATTATGCGTATAATTATTTATAGATTTGCAATTAGTTCTATATACAACATGACAATCTTGTTATACGTATTACATAATATAGGGTTATTGGTTTAAATTATCATAGATGGGCCCTGTGAGTGAAAGGGTTTATCCGGGTTTAAGCGGGTAAAGCCTCTCTAACACAGGTAAGTAATTAAAATTTCTTTTAATTAATTAAAACTGTGAGGGTAAAGGCTATAACAAGATGTTTATTTGGCTAAATCTGAAAATTATAAAAATAAAACTTATGTTTAATTTAAAAGTTATGATATTCATTATAAAAGAGAACTGTAGATAAAACCTTTGTTTGCTAAAAAATAATGATGATAAAAAATGATGTTCTAAAAGATTGTTGGCGGGCGTTGGAAAGGGTTAGGGGTTGAAGAATATGCAATTGTAAGTGTTGCACAGACAATCAAATACTTAGGTCCAGGTGCAAAGCGAGGATATAGACTTGTGCGTCTTCCTAGGCAATGTTTCACCTGTGATCCTGTATAAGGTTACAGTGCTTTGTCACAATTGTAGGGTTATTGGTTGAAAAGATGTTGAAGAAAAGAATTAATATGCTTGAAAGGGGTGGTAGAGCCATGCGATAAGTAGAATTATTGTATCGACAGTAGGTGGTCTGACTTGACTTGAAATCAAAGGTTGATTGTGGTCCGCTAGAGTTGAAAAAAAATTGAAAATTGAAAAATGTGAACGCTTTGTGCATGCGTTGGTGATGTGCTCTGCGGATGATTGAAATAAACTTTTGAAACGTGTTCAGACCAAAAGTCGAGACTTGTACTTCTGGGGAACTGTGTTCAAAGAGTTTGTTGAATTACGAAATCAAAAGAAAAATTGTCAAGCAGTGCTGTCGTTTTCTACTATGGTTTGAAGCAATGGCTGAAATAGGTAGTGAAAAAAGTATAGGGAAGTGATTAGTAAGTAGGATTATTGAAAAACGATTGTTGTATGCCCGGTAGTTGCTGATAAATAAACATTGTCATATAATAAAGTTATTTAAACAAAAATATAGTGAATAAAAAGATAAAAATATGATTGCGGATAAAAAAAAGTATAAGTGGATAAGATCAAACATGTACTATATGAAAGATATAATAA
Source organism: Cordylochernes scorpioides (assembly GCA_030710605.1). Classification (NCBI taxonomy): domain Eukaryota; kingdom Metazoa; phylum Arthropoda; class Arachnida; order Pseudoscorpiones; family Chernetidae; genus Cordylochernes; species Cordylochernes scorpioides. The sequence continues at coordinate 37,449,548 of CP092881.1, read as the reverse complement.
TGAATTAGTAAAATATAAAAGATATAATAATGAATTAAAAATGATTATTGAAAGAATTAAATTATTTGTCATACTAAAATAATATCATGAAAAATAAAATTGTTAAAATAAAGTTGTTAAAATAATGTTGGAATAAAAATTTGATTATATAATTGAAAAGTAAAAAATAAAAATAATTATTCAAGATTTTATACAAAGTTATAATATAATTAAAGGTTATTAATGATTAGATAAATGTTAAGTAGTGAAAAATGGAACAAAGATTGTCTCTTTTGAAGAAAAGTTACAACTGGGGTGTGTAACTAGGTCATTTCCCTTTTGGTAAACATTGGTGTTTCTATGTCTCTCTGAAACTGGGAATATGTGAACTGACATGTTTATGGTGATATGTAGAGAATGTTTTCTCTTTTGCGTGCTGGGGTATAGAAAAACAAAGACATATAGCATACAAATATAAAATAAATGATAACTTGATTGATTCTTTAAAAAAAATGGATTGCATTGACGAAGATGATTGTAATATATAACAATAAAGGGTTAACATTATATAAAAGATGGCGTTCTAGTTTAGAAAAAATATTCCACACTGGTCGTGAAAACAATGTAAAAGTTGTAAAACACATAATGATAATTAAAGATATAAAGTGTTATAATATTTCAATATTAAAGTTCAAATTAATAAGTAAATTGGGTAATGATTGGTAAGTCAATTAGTTATAAGTGCTGCAATCTATCCGTCCTGCGAGTTGGATGACGTGTCAGGTACAGGCGAACTGCAACTGGAGGTGTCATTTTAACATGGCGGTTGCAATTGGTGTCGATATCCTTTGATGCCGACCGACATAGCTGGGTTGTTTATTTTCGTAGGCGGTCCTTTGTTGCCGACTGACACCTGATGTCATGTCTGGCCTACGTCCCGAGTTGAGTTATCTTCTCTTGCCTGTTTCAAAATATAGTTTTCTTGGTGTTCGTAAGTGTTGTGTTTCGACGATGTTGCGGACTTATTAAAAAATGTTATTCAATGATGTCAGGTTTAGATGTGAATAAAAGTGCGACTTCAACGTAGACACGCTTTGGTGAGGTGTCACAGGCATGAAGGCGTCTTGGGCCTGTTAAGTGAGAAAAAATGTTGTGTTGCGCTGTGTGACACTAGTGGGTGAATTGTATGGAAAGGTGTCACGTGAAGTCTTCGTTTTTGGTACAGCATCTAACTAGTTTCCGAATGAATAACAAATTTATTAGTCATGGGTGGTTGTTGTACGAAACACATCGAGAATTTTCAGATTGTTATAGAGGTGGCCAATTGGAGAAAGTAAGGTGGGAATGTGTTGAAGTTCGTTCCGAGGGATGTGTGAATTATTAATAATTATGCATGTAAAAAGAAAAGGACGAGGGAGTGTAGCTATGCTGGAATTTTTTAACTTGTTTTGGGGAAGGACAGTTACATTTCTAGTTGTGCTTTTGAAGATAGTGTATCTTTCGATTTTTGTATTAAAAAAAAATGCGTTTCACCTATGTTTATTAAAATTTGAATATATTTTTTAAATCGTTGCTTATGTTAGTGCGAAAATTATACTTGTAAAAGGGCAATGGCATGATAGTGACTTATAATTTGAATGGGGCGCGTACATAAAATAGTGAACATAACAATGATTTTTTGCAAAGTTTTGTGTATTTAATTAAGACATTGGTGTTTTTTGGTATAAAAATAAGGTATTAAAAAAAACACACAAATAAGTTTAGAATTATGATTCGAGTAATTTAAATATAATATGAGTTTTTATGTAAAATTGAAAGTAATGAATTAAAATTTAAAAGTTGCTTAAAATAAAGTAAAAAATGATAAATGAGGGTGTACAATATTTAAAATTTGAATTGAAATGCTATAAAAATGGTAAAATTTGATTTAAAAATAATTACAGTTAAAATAAACATTATATTTATGGAAAATCAAGTTGTTAGCATGAAGAGAGAGTTAAGTAGATTTTTTAAAAACTCACAGTTTTTATGATTGTTCAGTCAGGAGACTTGGTCTTTGGTTGTTGTCCTGATGACGTGGAAGGCGTCCCATGTAGAGCTTGTAGAAGCTTGTGACTTCTGTTTGGCGATGATGGCATGTCGTCTGGATGGTTGCGTTGTAAGGTCGAAGGTGGGTAACTTCTCACCGGCTTATTTTGCGGGATGTTCGGCTGTGTCGTTGGGGGGAAGATTGCTTGGTCGTTTCGTTGGAATGGCGTGCTTGTTCCTCCATCTTTGCTTCTTGGCTCTTCTATCTATCTGGACAGTCTTTTTACCTTCTTCGTTGTGGTCTCCTTCGTTGTGGTAATCCTGTCGATTCTCTGAAATAATGTGTTGAGATCCTGTCGACTCTCTGTAATAAGGTTATGTAGTTCTGGTTGACTCTTGTAGTGCCTCGTCGACTCTCTGTAATAAGGTGATGTAACCGAGGGTCAAACCTGTAGTAACCGCGAGGGACAGTCAGGGCGTGGAGAGTTTTCCAGTACCTCTCTGCACCTTGTAGGATCTTTAACAGTTCTCACAGGGTACAGGCAGTCGTGGTCGAGGCAGAGTGGAAAACTGGGGAATGTCCACACACACAAAACGAAGCGACACAGTTGAAAGAAAGTTCCTTGAATAGATAAAAAGTCGAGCCAAAAGCAAGATGGAGATAGAAGATTCCTTACTGTTTTACATGGTCGATGAGTTGGTCCCTGGAGACGACAAAGGGTGACGCTGACCGGAAGACTCACTGGAACTGAACTGACTGCTGTTGCTACGGGCCTTTTTATACTACGATAATTGGGTCATGCACGTGTCACACGTGTCGAGGGACACCGGACACTGGCGACAGTCTGTCGCTTCCAATCTATCTTTAGAAGTTACTTTGTAATTCTCTCAATCTTGCTTTTTACTCAGCTTTTAATCTATTATATAGTTTTATTTATTCATCCTCAGTACATTACATATGGTTATGCAAGGAGACATGTCAATTATGCGTATAATTATTTATAGATTTGCAATTAGTTCTATATACAACATGACAATCTTGTTATACGTATTACATAATATAGGGTTATTGGTTTAAATTATCATATATATGTATATTTATCAATTATTGTATCTATTTATATCTATTTATTCATATATCTATCATTATTAATCTTATTTATTCATTTTATGTATTTAACCTTATATAATCTTATATGGACGTTATGAACTTTGAGATGTGATGATTGCAAAAATATGAAGCAATCATGATGACTCGATAGTTTTCTTTATGAAAATATTATTTTGGTGAAATAGACTGTATAGTCATTATCTATAGAATTAGATGACATACAGAAAAACTAAGAGCAGATTCGGAATCAGCGCCATTGGATCACCCAAAAAGCATTTAAAATGCTCAAACATCAAAAACCTTTTAAAATTTTGTATACCTGTGTTATCAATATTTTAATACAGTAGAACCTCCCTTTAGCGGACACCCTGCTAGCTGACATCTCTCTATAAAGGACTGTTTTCATTTGCAAAATTACCATTTTCACTATTCAATAACTCTACGGTAAGAGGACACCTCTCTCTAAAGGACACTTTGACTCTGCAATTAATTGTTGTCCTTTACAGGGAAGTTCTACTGTATTTATATTATTTATATTTTGCTACTCTGGGAACTTCACTTATTGCTTATCTTATAAATGTTGATTTGTTTTTGCCTTAAATAAAACGCCGTGTCATCCTGAAGTTTGTCTTTCCTAATTTTCTATGTTACAATATTTTTGACATCCAACGACACGTGACGAGGCTTTTGAAGTCCATCCCAAAAGAAACCAAAGTTTCCAGGACATTATGGCAGCGATGTATAGTTATGTTAGGTTACTAATTCGAAAGACACTAAAGTGACTTTTGTTGACTTTTTATCTATATTTTTACAGTACAGGTCTATATTGGCCGAACTTTATTGTCTGAGAGGTTGTATATTGGAAAATAAATCTTTTATTCGATCCAAAATATGCTTTTTTATTATTTAAATATCTCAATAAATGTGTAACCATGGAGCTCAACAATGGACTCAATTGTTTCCCCCCAGTTAAACTTGACTATCAAAGCGAATAGTTGCTCTAAGTGAACGATGGCTGCCTACTTTGTGATCCTGCTGCTTCTGACCATTGTGAGCATCGGCGAATTTATGCCGATACGTCCCCTCCCTCCGCCACCCCCCAGCCAGGGGACTGGATATCGCCCCCTGCTTAGCCGCCCGGAGCTGGTGGTCACCGCGGTAGAACTGGTGGCCCTGGCCTTGCTGGCCTTGGCTGTCTATCTGAAGGGCCATCGCCGTCTACGGGGGAAGCCCGACTTCAGCCCCTGCTGAGCCATCTAGAGCTCACCGCGGTCCTGGGCCATATACTTGAAGGGCCATCGCGGCTCTTGCTGAGCCGCATCCTCCCCAGAGAGTGGAGATACCCCCATTGGAATACCAGCCAAAATTCTTTTAATCAATGTTGTGAATAAATGTTGTAAATCTGTTGTGACTTCGGGTTGTTCAATTATATTCACACTCCTATTATCTAGTACTCTTATGGTTAAATGGTGTTTAGAGGTTTTGATAAAAACTATTTCATAACTTTTTGAAAAAAAAAAATACAAAGATGTGTATGATTGTATATAGTTTTACATTTGAAAATAGCTATATGTAAGCTATCATCTAATTAACCACCAAGAAATCCTATATGGACCTGTTGAGGGTTCAGGCGAGAATCCTCACGCCACCTCGCGGCTGGTGATGTGCGGCTTATGTTCCGGGACTGAAAATAAATAAAACCGGCACCTAGGAAGCTCCGATGACTCAGAGTGGATTATTGACAAATCAACGGGCACAACGCAACATGGTGGCAGCGGTGGGATCGTGAAGAGCCCAAGTAAGTGCCTTTTTAATTAATTACACTCTTGTGCAATCAAACCTGACATGGAATCAAATTCCTTCCTTCCGCCTCCTAACTTCAGTTTCGACGCCAAGGATTGGCCAAGCTGGAAACAGCGATTTTCTCGATACAGACTTCTCTCCAACTTGAACGCCAAGGAACAAGAATATCAGATCACAGCATTGATATATCTTATGGGGGAGAGGGCTGAGGAAATCCACTCTGCGTTCAATCTCTCAGCAGATGACGCAAAGAACCTCGACAAAATCATTGAAGCGTTCGACAACCACTTTATTGGCAAACCCAACGTGGTGTATGAGCAGGCTTTGTTCGGATTAAGGAGTCAACGGCCGGAAGAAATCATTGAGGAATTTGTAACAGTTTTGCACAGAATATCTGATTACTGCGAATACACTAATCTGCGCGAGGAGCTTTATTCGTGATCGTATAGTGCTTGGAGTAAAATATAGGAAGTTGGAGGAGGAAGTGATGCTAAACGAAAACCTGACCTTGGTCAAAGCAGTCGAGATCGCCCGTCAGTGGGAAGCTGTGATGCGTGAACAACAAGATCTTAACCCTTCTACATCGCAGGTCGACATAACGTGGAAATTGGTCAAGCAGAAGTCTAAAGCATCAGGTCATGGCAAGGACAATAGCAGATCAACGTCTAGACAGTGCCAAGGAAACAGACGAAGGAAAATAATTCCCAACTTGCTTTAACTGTGGGACTACCAAACATCATTATCGTTACAGAGATAAGTGCCCAGCTAAGGACAAAGTCTGTGGAAAGTGCGCGAAAAAGGGCCATCACACTAATCTCTGTCGAAGAAAAAACAATGAGGTGAACGCCATATCCTCGGAGGAAACCCCAGCGCGGGAGATGGTCTCATTTGTATATGCTGTCCGCCGCGAGCCTACGCTGGGAAGCAGAAAGATCAGGTGGAAGTCACCAGTAAGAGTCAACGACACTTCAATCCACTTCAAGTTGGATCCGGGCTCAGATGTTACACTGTTACCATTTTCCTTGTTCAAGCGGTATTTCAGCAACGTCCAACTGACGCCTACCGACGGTCAACTGATGGCGGCCGCTAACCAAAGATTGGAGAATGATGGGACCTTCGTGGCGAAGCTCCGAGCTAACACACGTGAAATGAAGGATACCGTGTACGTGGTCCACCATTTGGAGCAACCTCTGCTGGGTGTCGGGGCCTGTGAAGACCTCCAACTCGTCAGACGAATTGATCTTGTCATCAACGGAACAACGGATGTCAATCCTGAACGAGAGTTCCCTAAGCTATTTGAAAGACTGGGGCTTCTTGAACAGCCCTATCACATCAAGTTGAAGGAAGGTGCCAAGCCCTTCTCCATACCAGTCCCAAGACGAGTACCTCTTCCGCTCATGCCGAAGTTAAAAGAGCAACTGGATGCCATGGTGGCTCAAGAAGTCATCGAACCAGTTGATGAGCCAACGGAGTGGTGCGCACCGATCGTCCTAGCTGGAAAGCCAAAAGGGAAAATCAGGATCTGTGTAGACTTGTCCCGGCTTAACCTGAGTGTGGAACGTGAGCTTCACCCGCTTCCTGTCCTTGAACATGAACTAGCTCAACTCAACAGAGCCAAAATCTTTTCCAGGCTGGATGCTAACAGCTGATATTGGCAGATTAAACTCTCTGAAGAAAGCCAAACGCTGACGACTTTCATTACGCCCTTTGGCAGATATAAATTCAAAAGGCTTCCCTTTGGGATCTCTAGCGCTCCAGAACACTTCCAGAAGGGAATATCTGCTATCCTACGCGGAGTCAATGGGGTAATCTGTCACATGGATGACATCCTCATTTTCGCAAAGAGAAAGGAAGAGCATGACGAGACACTACGCGAAGTTTTGAGACGCCTGAAGAACTCAGGGATTACTCTTAACAAAGAAAAGTGCCAGTTCGGTGCGAGCAACGTCACATTCTTGGGACATTACATCGACGAACACGGTATCAAGGCGGACGAAAAGAAAGTCAAAGCCATCGCCGAGATGAAACCGCCAGCTGACTTGCACGGGGTGCAACGTTTTATGGGCATGGTCAATTTCCAAGGCCGCTTTTTTCCAAATCTAGCAGAAATCACAAAGCCACTAAACGACTTAAGAAAGAAAGATGTGAGTTTCATCTGGGGCTCACCACAGAAAAAAGCGTTCGAGAAAGTCAAAGACGTTCTGGCCAGTGACCGAGTTCTGGCAAGCTTTGACATCTCTAAGAAAACCATGTTCTCAGCCGATGCATCATCGTATGGCCTGGGAGCTGTCCTCAAGCAAGAGCATGAAGCCAACGAGTGGCGCCCAGTGGCCTTTGCATCACGGACGGTTACGAAGACGGAGCAGGGATACGCTCAAATAGAGAAGGAAGCCCTTGCAATTACATGGGCGTGTGAGCGCTTCAAGGACTTTGTGGTGGGAAAAACCTTCCTCATTGAAACAGATCACAAACCTTTAGTCCCCATCTTCACCACTGAAGATCTGAACGATCTAACGCCAAGGCTTCAACGGTACCTTATGAGGATCCTACAGTTCTCGTTTCATATCTTTCATACACCAGGGAAGGACCTAATCACCAGCTCATCTTCCCGAAGATGAAAAGCTCCAGGAAGAAGTTGAACATCTTGTGCGTAACATCGTCCTGCATCAATCCACGACAGACGACAGACTTGCCAAAATAGCCCTCAACCAGAAGCTGGAGCCTACCCTTCAAAATGTGGCATTTTATTCCAAAAACGTTTGGCCCGCCAAATGTCAGCACTTTCTCTCTTAGATAGCTCGTTCTACGATGTTCGCGACGAGATAGGGGAAGAGAACGGCTTACTAATGAGAGGACTGCGAGTGATCATCCCCTCTAACATGCGAAAATATGTTTTGAACCGCATCCACGCAAGTCATCAAGGAATAACAAAATGTCGAGCAAGAGCAAAGGATCATGTTTGGTGGCCAGGAATAGGTCAAGAAATCCAGGATATGGTAAAAACCTGTGAGAAATGCATCGAGAATCAACCCCTAAAGCACGAACCACTCATTCCCAACGACTTTCCGGAACGACCGTGGCAAAAAGTCGGGATGGATCTCTTCCATTACGAAGGAAGTGAGTATTTAGTCGTCGTAGACTATTTTTCTCGTTTTATCGAGGTCGTACGACTTACTAAACTTTCGTCGGAAACTGTGGTAGATCACTGCAAAGCCATCTTTGCTCATCATGGCATCCCAGACATTGTAATCAGTGATAACGAACCACAATTTCACCCATCAACAACTTCAGCTTTTACGAAGTTTGCCTTTGAAGTTGGGTTTCGACACATCACTTCCAGCCCAAAGCATCCACAATCAAATGGTCAAGCAGAGGCTGCTGTCAAAATTGTGAAAAACCTGATGAAAAAGAATAAAGATCCGGTCCTAGCACTCATGGAGTATCGGGCAACACCCCTGGCAAACGGACTCTCCCCTGCAGAACTTCTATTTGGACGGAAAATTCGCACTATGGTTCTCTGCACTTCACCATCACTAACCCCTAAAACAGTGGATCAATCCAAACTCAGGGGGGGAAGGGAGCAGCGGAAGATGGCGCAGAAAACGGCTTTTGACAGACGCCATGCGGCCACGAAAAAGGCGGAACTAATTGCAGGAGAGAAAGTTTGAGTGAAGGATCTACGAGCGTGGGGAAGTGTCATCGAGAAGGCTTCAGCGCCCCGCTCATACATCGTGGAAACTCCTGTAGGGACCTACAGGCGGAACTCTCTTCTTCTGGCTTCTTCCCAACAACAGGTCGACCCCAGTGAGACATCTTCTGACAGTCAACTCCCCGCTGAAACGGAGGAAACTCCGGGAAATGAACTACCTGCAGAGGAGCTACAACAGCAGACAGCAATCGCTCCAGAGATGAAGCAGCTGTCTCCCTCACCTGGGAAAGTGTCGCGGTATGGGAGAAGATACAAGCGTGTCCAGCGCTAACCTCCTCTAAACTTTTTTTTGGGGGGGGGGGGGATGTTGAGGGTTCAGGCGAGAATCCTAACGCCACCTCGCGGCGGGTGATGTTCTACTGATGTTCCGGGACTGGAGATAAATAAAACCGGTACCTAGGAATCTCCGACGACTAAGAGTAGATTATTGACAAATCAACGGGCACAACGCAACAGTTTCCTACACTCCAACAACAATAGTTGTTGTTGCAAATACTTTCCAACAAAGGCTATACTAACTTCTTTGATTGCCATTGGTTTTCTACACCCCAACAACAATAGTTGTTGTTGCAAAGACTTTACAACAATGGCTATACTAACTTCTTTGATTGCCATTGGTGTTCTACACTCCAACTCCATTATTTCGTGTGGAGCCCCATGCTTCTCTCTCTCAAAATTACTCCTTCGAGTATGAAGGTTTTGATTTTTGCAGCCGTATCAGATGACAGGGCTTTAATGATTGCATACTTGGTCGAATAATCTGTACACAATTATCCATAGATTTCCTTTGTTAGATAAGGGGGATGTCCCAATTAGCTCCATGCCTATTTTATGGAATGGAAGCGATGGGGTTGAATGGGGACCAGTTGTTTTCTCCCTTTCTTCGCTGGCACTCTTTACAATGGGCGACATAGCGCCGAACGCTGTTGTAAAGTCCCGACCAGAAGTATTTCTTTCTTATTCTGTCATAGGTCCTTGTAAAACCTAGGTGGCCCACGTTATCACATCGTGAGACTCTCAGTATATCTGACTTCATGCATTTCGGTATAACCAACAGCAAGCGTCTACCTAAAGGATCGAAATTACGTTTATAAGGTAGACAATTTTTTTTTTCGAATTGCTCGACTCTTTCACCTTGGCCTACGACATTTACAATTTTGGTTATTTCAGGATCTAAACTCTGTTGATCTTTCAATAGTGTCAGTGCAGGCGACTCTGGTAGCAGATATCTCGATAGGCAGTCTGCGTCCTTGTGCTTGGCCCCACTTTTTTTGGTGATGATTATGTCAAAATCTTGTAGTTTGAGAGCTCTTGCTAGCCTTCCATAAGGATCCTTCAATGCCAGCCAACCAGCACAAATAATTATGCTCTGAAACAACTTCAAAGGGCCTCCAATATAAATATGGATGAAATTCTCCAATTGCCAAAATAACTGCAAGGCACTCTCGTTTAGTGGTGAAGTAGTTTTTTTTCCGCCATGGAGAGTGTCCTGTGCATAAGCATTAGGCTTTTCTGGATTATCCTGGATCTATACCAGAACAGAACCCAAGCCGTAGCTACTGGGCATCAGTATGCAGTTTGCTGTTGGCACTTTCTTTAAAATGTTTTAGTACCTGATGCTGGATTAGAGCTTCCTTCAGGGACTCGAATGAATCTTTGATCTTTGGAGAATGTGTATATGAGCAGCAATTTTGAAGAAGTTTGTGATAAACCTTCTGTAGTAGAAACACAATCTGCAATAGCTTTGAATGTCACTGATGAACTTGGGTATAAGGAACTTCTTTAAGGCTTTGATCTTTTTGGAGTCTCTAGTCGAATGCTGTCCTTTTCTACCACATAACTCAGAATTTTTATTCTTGATGACCCAAAGAGATTTTTTTTTTTGGATTGATAAGCAGCCCCGCCTGCTGAAGACAGCTCAGGACTTTAGATAGCTGTCCTAAATATTTCTCAAAGGTAACAGAGTAGACCACGTTGTGTCATCCAAATATCACAAAAAAAAAAAGTTCCACTTGAGGCTCACAAGCATATTATTCATCATCCTCTCGAATGTTGCTGGCGCGTTGCACGGTCCTAAGGGCATCAAAGTAAAGTCGAACAACCTGTCTGGAATAACAAAGGTCATATTTTAGCGGTCTCAACCTTGTCGGCTTCCACCTGCCAGTATCCGGTCTTCAGGTCCATGGTCGAGTAATATACCTGACGGAAGACAGATGATCCAGAAAGTCATCAATGCGGGGCAATGGGTAAACGTCCTTCTTGGTGATGCGATTCAGTCACTGGAAGTCCACGCAGAATCTCCATGTGCCCTCCTTATTCTTGACAAGCACCACAAGGGACTCTCAGATGGCTGGATGCTTTTCTCTCTTTAATGGCCTTGACTTTATTTTGCATAATTTCTCGCTCTCTTTTAGAAACCCATTATAGGCTCTGCTTTCTACTTGGCATGGTCCATGTGCTTCACTCTGTTCTGTACCTTGTTCGCGTCTTTCATCGTGGGAAGGAAAAAGCCTTTATTAAACCACAGCAGCCTTATTATTTATCTCTTCTCCTTGGGCAGATAGGGATTCATTTGGGAGGACAGGAAGTCGCTATTATCGTCTTCTCTACTCTCCCTCGAGAAAATTCCCGGTTCGATATTCAATGGGCACACTTGTCCAGCCTCAACATTGCGCATTCTACCCAAATTTAACTCCTTTCGAGATCAGTTATGGTTGAAGTCTGCCATTGGTTATCCATTTTATCCTATCCCTTCTTTGCACTCAGCCAACGAGGTAGGTATATTAGTTTCTTTCATCTGAATAGTTATTCAGAACAGCTAACCCCCATGTTCATAATTCCTACGAGAGATCTGTTGATGACGTTTATCCTCTTGTCGATCTCCCGGGGAGGTCTCCTTTGGTCAGCGCACACACAGTCATCTCTACACTTCTCCTCTACACTCTTGGGAGGTCGTCCAGTTATAGCTCGCCCAGACCACAGTCGAAAACCGCATTGGGCGCCTTGAAGAAATCCAGCCTAAAATCGAATCGTGGCCCAAATTTTTCAAAACGATGAGTTAAAAGTTTTCCAGATGACCACTCACGTCAAATTCAATGTGCAGCGTCCTTTGAGTTTAATCACCTTATCTTAAGCGAATTTCAACACAACGTCGGTTTCCGGCAAACATAGTATTTTCTAGTTCTAACTTAAACCGCTCAGATGTAAAAGAAAAGGGGCTCCAGAATCTACCAGAGCCTGTATCGTTTCGCCATCAATTTCAACCTCAATGCATGTTCGTCATTTGTTCGTCTCATGAATGTTGTCAGGGGAGGAATTCTTGGTTGTATGGTTGCACACACGTGCAACGGCTTCACCCCATTTAGGTGGGCGCAGTTTCTAGTTTTCCAATTGTTGGGTTCATTTTGGACTCTGACCCAACAATCAACATTATAAGGGTGAATCTGAGGAAACAAGGTTCTCGGCAGGATGTTGGATGTGCAGGATACCCTTTGACCAGATCCTGCAGACCGCTAGCACATTATGCTGATTTATCCTGAGGCCTGAAGGAGTGTCCAGTGACAATGATTCATCCTACATCCTGGGAAGAACTTTTAATGGCCCGAGGAACGTCCAATTGCACCATCCAATTTTATCTTTCTTATGCATGCCTTTTTTTTTTCTGTAAATATTTATGCTGGCATAGATTTAACAAAGCAAAATTTTTCAAAATAGTAAGAGTAGTTTTTTTTAAATAATTCACATCTGAATTATTTATTGAATAATTTTTTCAAATCAATTTACAAATTGGTTCTATAATTCCTAGGAATTGTTAAATTGATTATTCTTTCCCAAATTAGAATGTATTGATTTAAATAACTCATGAATTATTTTATTAACTTGTAATGGTAATATAATTTTTTAGATTTTATTTCAATATATGTAATATTATAATGAATATTGTCTAATAAATAATTATGTACCATGTTGGATATAATGTATTCTGTATGGATTCAAATAAAGATGGCAGTCAAAGGACGTGGAGATGGAAGAAGTAGAAGAGAAAAGAACGACAGATCCAAGTCGTGTATCTAGGTCACTTAGAACAAAGAGGCCCTCATATTCCAGAGTTGAATGTCCTGAGAGATTGGGATGTTAGGCAAAGCTTCTTCCCGACCAAATTCACCATCATGGCCGACAGAGACAGGGACCAATCAAAGGTCAAGCAGGGTCCCACATGACCCAAGCCGGGGGGTGGGGCAACCGGAGTTCGGTCGGTGTAACGTGTGTGTCAAGACGTGTGTGTGCATCTTCTAAAAGTAGTGCCTCGAGGTTCAAGATGTGAGTCATCTCAATCCAATTTAATCGTGAAAATCCTTCCATCTCCTCTCCCGAGCCGCCAATGATTAATATTCCGAGGTGTTTTGTGATTCATTAATCGATATAGTGTGCCGATTTTTCATCCACCGCCATCGATAACGACTGCCCAAACATACAAAACCCCATCCACTCCCGAGGATTCTCAGGACAAAGCACTTTATCACAGTGAAGTCGACAAGCATTTTTTTTATATTATAGAGAGTCGACAAGATTCTCAGGATCCTTTTCCCATATATCACAGAGAGTCGACAGGATTCATTTTTTTTATATTATAGAGAGCCGACAGGATGGACGAGAAAAACGAAACGCAAAACGCGGAGGAATACACCGCAGAGGGAGAAAACAACCCCGCCGTAAGTACTCCCAAAATAGAACCACCCCCTCCGTCGGCAGAGTTGCCGGCCGTCCTGGCACGCCTCGCGGCGTGTTTATCTGCCCTTCAGACCACCAGCGACCGCGTGACCCATCGGACGGAGATAGAAGTCCAGAGCTTCGACGGGACCTACCCAGCCGCCCAGTTCTTTCGGACATATGACCAGAAAACAGACTGGGATGGTCTCACCAACACGGAAAAAGTGCTCCGCCTACCCCGTTACCTGAACAACAAACCGCTAGAACACTTCAGGAGGCTTCGGATGGAGACCCAACATTACATCCAGGTGAGACAGACCTTCCTGGATCTCTATCCGGAGACCAATGAGGCCACGTATGCCCAATACTTCTCCATGAAGCTGGCCGGACAGCCCAACCTGGAAGAATACTATCGGAATAAGACCGCGCTGGGTCTACAACTGGGCCTCCCACAAGAGGTCATCTTGGAGACGCTCACCGAGGGGCTGCCACCCTCCGACCAGCGCCTCGTCCGCATTGTGCCGCCAGAGAACCTAGGTGCATGGTTCCGGCTGGTGCAGCGGATCCGCGGCAGCGGCGCACCATCTCCAAGGCACCCAGACGAGCACGCACCACCCCTACTGGGCCCCTACGCACCGGTGCGACCTAGTCCAAGAACAGTGCCAACCAGGTCGACCCCGCCAACAGACTGCCGTTTTTGTGGTGGACTACACTGGCACTCTGAGTGTCGTCTCAGACAAGCCCCGCAGTTGCCCCGTGCCTCCGGAGACGCACGAGCAGCGCGCTCCGCGCAACTAGCGGAACAACGGCCGCGAGCCCAGCCCCATCACCAAGCGTCACGCGCACAAGCCACTGGGATAACCAAGGGAGCCCCAGACCAGCAGCCAACAGGTAGGCCTACTGACCAGGCCTTTCGTCAACCTGACAATTAGTCTGCCAATCTCCCATGGACTGTCCCTACCATTCCTGATAGACACGGGTGCGTCCGTTAACCTAGTGTCATGTGCCATATATAAAAATTTAAAGAATAATTTCCCTGACCTAAATTTAATAACTAAAAAAATAGTAAATTTACAGACAATAGATGGCCACGTGCCAACAATAGGCCAGATTACCTTCCCCCTGTCCATTCATGCCATAACCCAAAACGAAGTATTCCACGTGGTGGACGCCCCTCTACCATTTGGAATACTTGGTATTAATACCCTCCGTAAATTCAAATTAAAAATCGATTTTGCACATGGCACTATGTACCAACTCGACGCACCTTTGTCGCCCCTGACCTACCACTTTGCTGTGTTGCCCGAAAGGTGCACATATTGGGAATGCCAGGCGGACCTATGCAAGGCCCACACTATTTTTCCGCCTTCCGCTAACAATACCCAATATGCGCATTTTTCGGACAACACGTCCACAACCCAGGGACTCACCCAACCACCGCACCATGTCCAATCAAAGAACTTTTTTAGAGCCAACTGCTCTTATTATAGGGTCAAGGTACCAGAACAACCACCCAATGCCAACCTCTCACACCCCACCAAGGTCCAAACGGACCACCTTCACCATACACCCAAACATCCCCATTCCACACACCATTCCATGTACCACACACACCACCCATTATCACCAGAACACCTCCCAGGGATCCCCATAGACAATCAACCGCAGCCACCGTATCCACCTCAATTCCCGGCGCTATTGCGCCAATACCAACACGTGTTCTCCCGGAACAAATTCGCGGTCCCATGCCTAAAGGTTCCCCCAGTAAGAATCGCCACCAACTCCGACAAAGTCGTCACCATCCGCCCATATAGGGTACCGATATGCGACCAACGGGAAATACGCAGTCAGATCCGACAGATGTTGGATAATGACATCATTGAGCCGTCCTACTCCCCTTTCTCTAGCCCGGTCACCCTAGTGACCAAGCGAGACAAGACCAAAAGGTTTTGTATCGACTATAGGAAGGTGAACGAGGTCATAAGCTCCGATGTCCATCCACTCCCGAGGATCGAAGATATACTGGACCGTCTCGCGCGGGCCAAGTATTTCTCGACTGCCGACGTCTCCTCCGCATATTGGCAAGTGCCGATACACCCTGATTCTCGACCACTGTTGGCCTTCGCCACGATAGACGGGTTGTATCAGCCCACCCGATTGCCTTTCGGACTTAAGACCAGTCCACAGATCTATGAAAGGGCAATCAATCAGGTCCTGCAGGGGCACGGACTTGATTGTGTGGCGCACTATTTTGACGACTTCGTCATCTATTCGGAGACACTGGAGGAACACCAAGAACACCTGCGCAAGTTTTTCGCGTTCTGCGACGCGGAGAACTTGCAACTCAACCTCACCAAATGCGAGTTTTTTAGGCAGACCATCGAATTTCTGGGGTACACAATCACCGCTGGTACCACCACCCCACTTATCCGCAATACCGACGTAATCCACGCTATCCCACCCCCGAACAATCGCAAAACGCTGCAATCCTTCTTAGGCGCCGTGAACGTCTATAATAAGTTCATCCCGGACTATGCCCGTTTGCGGACCCCACTCAACAACCTTCTCAAGAAGGATGTGACGTGGGACTGGGATGACAAATGCCAAAAGGCGTTCACCAGCCTGAAGGAAAGCCTCACACAACACCCCGTATTGCACCTCTACAAGGATGAACTACCATGCCAGGTATATTGCGATGCATCAACACTTGGCATTGCAGGCGTCCTCAAACAAGTCCACTCCGCTGGGAAGGCCTACCCAGTCCAATATTTCAGCCGCGCTCTGCGTGTACACGAGCGGAACTACACCATCTCCGAACTAGAATGCCTCGCCATTGTCGAGAGCGTGGAGAAGTTCCGTGTGTATCTAATGGGCAGAAAATTCACCATATTTTCTGACCATCACGCACTGCAGTGGCTGAAGACGATCAAAAACCCGTCAGGCAGATTATTCCGATGGAGTTTGAGGTTATCGTGTTACGAATACGAAGTCCGCTACATAAAAGGAGCGCTACAACATGAAGCGGACCTCCTATCCCGTAACCCGTTTTGTGGATTCTTAGACGCCACCCTCCTTAAGAACCACCAACTCACTCCTTCGGGAGAATCTAAACTGACCATTGATCGAAACGGACTGCAAACCCTAAAGCGTAGAGGTGTAACCAAAATTGTCGTCCCTGACGCCCTCGTTCCCGACCTACTAACAAAGGTGCACAGTCGGTACAACCACCCGGGCATATCCCAGATGACCAGGCTCATCTCTCCCCAGTACTACTGGAAGGGGATGTCAGAAGACATCTCCAAAACCACCAAAGCCTGCGCCATCTGTCAGTCAACAAAACCCCCTCGAGGTCCCACGTTTGGGGAACTAGGACAACTTCCTGTGGCCACTCAGCCTTTTGACCTGGTCGCCCTCGACACCATAGCTGGACTTGCCAAATATGGTAACGCCAAAGCTTACCTCCACGTTGTGGTGGATCACTTTTCGCGCTACACGTGGACCTTCCCCTCAAAATCTACCAGCATCACCACCTATCAACAGGTGATAAAGCGAGTGTTGCAGGACGGCTCTCCGAAACGCCTACTCACGGATAGAGCGCCTGCGTTCACCTCACCAAAGTTCAGGAAGTTCCTGATTAACAGGAACATCCATCCCCTGCTCACCACCAGTAACAACCCCCAAGCTAATGGTCTATGCGAGCGCCTGAACGCTACCTTAACAGGCAAACTAAGGTTACTCCATTTGGAAAACCCCAAAGCCGCATGGACTAAGCTGGCGAAGCGCGTTACTGTGGTGTATAACAACACGCCCCACTCAGTTACCGGGTTCCCACCTGGCTACCTGATGTTCGGCGTTCTACCTCCCGAGCTCACTGAGCATGTAAACCCCTACCCCGTTTTAACCACAGCCCGACGGATAGCCCATGAACGTACCCAGGCCAAGCACCTCAAAGACAAACATGCCTACGACCAACAACATAAGACACCCCATTTTGAACCCGGAGATCTCGTGTTGGTAAAAGTTTACCATCACCCCAATACAGGCAAACTGGCTCCGTATTTCACGGGTCCCTACGAGATCTTAGAGATCATCTCTCCTAACGTGGTGAGAATAAACCGACCCAACCAACCTCTAAATCGGAATACCGACACAGTCCATGTAAATAAATTACAGTACTATAACGAAAATATTCGTTATATCGCACCTCCCACTCTGATACCACACCCTGCTAAACCCCAATCTAGGACGCTACCACCACTGTTCGAGCACCTCACCCCAGACCTCTTTACAGTTGAGCGCTTTGCTCCTACAATAGGCAATTGTACCACTACCACCCCTGTTGACCCACAATGTAACATTATCGCCCAACGCGATATTCCCCAACCTGCAATATCCCGTCCAACCCATATAACCAAAGTTAAAACCCCAATCCCTACAGTTAGGGCTGATCCCAAACCAATTCCCTTACAGGCAAGGTTTTTTCATAACGTGAAAACCTTCCCCTTGTTCCACCTCCTATACCTCATCAACCTTTTCATCCTACCCACTGTACTATTACCCATGGCCACCCTACTGTATGTCAGTGTCTATACACTGCAGCCCAACCGTCTCTTCCAACTACAGGAAGCCCTATTCGAAATAACCATCGCCGTAGTGGAACTAATCCATCGAACCATAGGAATAATTCTCCCGGAGTTATGGACCATCCTTGTCCACAGTCATGCCTTGGTCGCTCTAATAGGTGAAATCATAGGAGAGATTTTCCAAACCCTCTTTAGAGCGCGCCAAGTCGAATAGCAATCTCCCCACCTTACATCACTCGTCGATCACCCCGCCGTCAGCTGGCGTCCACTTTACAGAAACCTTCCGCCGCGCCGACGTCACGTCCTTTCCGATCACGTGACCGACGTCACATCCTCCCTGCGGAATGTAAACAAACCCGCCGTCACTTTTCGCGTGTCACCACACTTAAAGTTACTTTCTGGAACATACACTCACACACACTCGCATACATTCACGCACCTATATAGTTTTGGCAACCTTATGACCTACGACCCTATAATAAACAAAGATTGGACATTGTTATGTAAAAAAATATTCTTCTTTTGTGTATATTTTTGTTAACCAATTTTAAAAGACTTGTACACAACCAGCACTTTTATTTTTTTTATTTTTATTTTTTTTATTCCCACCATCCATGTCTATCACCCTTTCAATTTTTTAATCACCTCAAGTTTATTTTTTCCTTTTATTGTTTAAACCTTGTTTTGTCCTAACTGAATGAACAACTGACCTGACGCAATACTTCTCATGTATCAGCCTTCAGTTTATCATACAGGAGCTTTGATTTCTTTTTTTTTATGTTTTGTTTATATTTTTTCACCGCCCCAAAGGCTAATCAGATTTCTTTTTTTTCTTTTTTTTTTTTTTCCTCCATCACCAAATTTTATTGGCTATAGTTTTCTTTTATTTCTGTTAATGTCTTATATGTTTTGTTTGGATTGCACCTCATAGAGTTTCCCTTGCTGTGGGTTTCCACACAGCAAGATTGAACACCTATGCAGGCAAAATTTTTTTTTCCTCCAAAAAATTATCATATTTTTTCCTAGTTTAGCAAGCACCCCTATCTACTCAAATTTCTTTTTATTACTTATTTCCATCATTTACTTTCTCCCCAATTGTATCTAACCACTCACTATTTAAAAAAAAATTTTTTTTTTTTCTTTCCCAAAAAATTATTTTTCCTTTTTCAGAATTTAATACAGATCCCTTTTAAAATTCTTATTCATAGGGGGCGCATCTGTAATATTATAAAGAATATTGTCTAATAAATAATTATGTACCATGTTGGATATAATGTATTCTGTATGGATTCAAATAAAGATGGCAGTCAAAGGACGTGGAGATGGAAGAAGTAGAAGAGAAAAGAACGACAGATCCAAGTCGTGTATCTAGGTCACTTAGAACAAAGAGGCCCTCATATTCCAGAGTTGAATGTCCTGAGAGATTGGGATGTTAGGCAAAGCTTCTTCCCGACCAAATTCACCATCATGGCCGACAGAGACAGGGACCAATCAAAGGTCAAGCAGGGTCCCACATGACCCAAGCCGGGGGGTGGGGCAACCGGAGTTCGGTCGGTGTAACGTGTGTGTCAAGACGTGTGTGTGCATCTTCTAAAAGTAGTGCCTCGAGGTTCAAGATGTGAGTCATCTCAATCCAATTTAATCGTGAAAATCCTTCCATCTCCTCTCCCGAGCCGCCAATGATTAATATTCCGAGGTGTTTTGTGATTCATTAATCGATATAGTGTGCCGATTTTTCATCCACCGCCATCGATAACGACTGCCCAAACATACAAAACCCCATCCACTCCCGAGGATTCTCAGGACAAAGCACTTTATCACAGTGAAGTCGACAAGCATTTTTTTATATTATAGAGAGTCGACAAGATTCTCAGGATCCTTTTCCCATATATCACATATATATATGATATATTATATATATTATATATATTTTACCTAGGTATATATTTTTTTGCCTTTTTCGACCTATCACAGAGGGTGTCCCCTTTTGCGGGGAGGTATCGGGAAATGTAAGTAGACATTTTTTTTTTTGGTTTTGTTTTTCAAATCTTTGATAGGGAGAGAGATTTATAGATTCTAATATTTTTTAATAATTAGATTGGTTTTTGGGATAGTATATCTAGGCCAGCATTACTTTTTTTTTTGTGATATATGGGTATTGTGTTATAAGTGTTATAATTGCGATTTCACCGCCACTCTGTGTTGTGGCAACGATCTAAGTTATATTGAGGGAGTCGCTCACCTCTATTCTTGGTCGGCGGGGTTGAAGGTTCAAAATTGTGGTGTCGCTGCTTATAGCACTTTTAAAATATACGACGAAAACAGGAGGGAAAGTCATATTTATTATAAATTAAGAAAAATAGTAAAGTATTATTTAATTAATTATATATTTAAATATTTACACTAAAATAATCGGGGATCAGGGCAAATTCTCGCTCTCGAAAGTTGTTTACAAGTTCTTCAGTTATTGTTTTCTCATTTCAGCCGCTGTATCCCGGTAGCCCCTTCCGTCGGCCTCCTATTGGCTTTATCGAACTCCTTCTTTTCCAACATTTCTCCCACCTTTGAGTTGGCGCCTCGACGACTCAAACATGGAAAGGAAAAGTTCAGTAGATCCAATCGGTTGGATCTTTTGATGTGTCGTCCGTAACTTGACACAACATTCGGGGTTTCAATGTGATGTTGCTCTTGTTGTGAAGTCAAAGGGTCCTCTTCGGGTTTCAATTGAACTTCTTGTGTGGGAGATTGCTCCGTCAGAGGGTCTCAACATCTTATCTCGGGTGTTATCTCTAAATTGTAGAGTTTTTGAATAGGTCGTATTTTATTACCTGATGAAGTTTTCACTTTCGCAACCCTCACAAGTCCATCCTTTCCTGGATAGAGTTGGATTATTCTGGCTAACGGCCAGTGTAGTCTCTTTAAACTCTCTTGTCCAATGAGTACCATGTCTCCCACCTTGAAGGGTATGGTAGTCTTTAGGCGTCTCGTTTCTTGTCTCAGAAATCCAAAATATTCGATACGAAATCGTTCTCTAAGATCTTCTCGTGCACGTTTGATATATTGATATTTGCGGAAGAGGGTCTGATTATAATCAGATGATAATTATCAATCAAGTCCAGGTCTGGAACGCCAACCTCTCTGACCTCATGTAAGAACAACGTAGGTGTCAATGGAACGAGATCCTCACTTTCTTCAGTTAGGTAGGTCAGAGGGCGTGTGTGTTCATCAAGCTTTCGACGTCACACATTACCGTGGACAGTTCTTCATATCCCAAGGAGGTTTGACCGAGAATCCTAAAGGGCAATTGTTTCATCATTCCTATCAAACGCTCCCACCATCCACCCCACCAAGGAGCACCAGGCGGTATGAATTTCCAGGTGATGTTTTTCAATGTGGGATCACATTTTAATCTTGAAAAATCCATTTTCTTTAAAGTATTAGCCATGCCACGGAAATGAGTGCCTTTATCCGAATACACAATCAATGGTCGGCCTCTTCGAGCAATAAATCGGCGGAAAGCTTCCATAGACAAATATGTCACAAGTTCCAGATGAACTCCTCTATACACTGCGCATGTGAAGATGACAATCCATGCTTTCTTATTATTCTTTAAGATGCCCAGTTAGATCAACTCCTATTATTTCGAAAACTACAGCATCTCGTACTCTGTCTTCTGGTAATGATGTTGATTCGACGGTAGCTGGTGTCACGGTGAATCGTTTACAGCGAATGCATTGATTGATGATCTTCTTGACGGTTTTCCTGGATCTTAGTATCCAATAGTTTTCTCCAGAATACCGAGGAGCGTTTGTAGACCGGCGTGCCCGTGGGTTTCATGGTTCCACCTGATGAGCAAAGAGACCATCTTCTCTTCTGCAAATTTTAGTTTTTATTCTCAAAATCCCTGAAGAGTCTACAAGAAACTTAAAGCCTTGTAGTTTCTTATCTTCATGCCCTGAAAACGATTCTCTCTGGATAAGTCTCATCAGTATTATTTCTGACTTAGTGATTTATTCTGTACTGAGATCTTCTGAAATTATCTTTCTTCTATCAATCTTGGCGTTGTTGAAGAATCTGTATATCCAGGCGGTGATTCGTACTATTCTCAAAAAATGGGAATAACGTTCAAATAAATTTTCATTTTCTTTTGTCGTACACAAGGTGTTCAGGATGGCCTTGCGCCTTTCAGAATAAACAATCTCCAAATCAGGGATAATGGTTGATTTGGGCCACTCTTCTTGAGATACCTTTAACCATGCAGGTCCCTCCCACCATCTTGTCTCCTTAAGTGTTTCTGCTGAACATCCCCGAGATGGGAGGTCGGCCGGGTTTAATCGGCCTGGTATGTGGCGCCAAGATTCGGGAGAGCTAAGATTATGAATTTCCTTAACACGGTTCATCACAAAGGCTGCCCAGTTGTCTTCCCTTTGGATCTAAACAGAGAGCATTGGTCGAATCGGTCTAATAAAATCTTGGAATTTCCTCAAATTCCAGATCTTGTATGACGTTAGCTGCCAAACGAGCTCCAATCTTGGGATGGTGAGTTTCTTCAGTGGAGCTACTCGTGTTCGAGCCTGTATTAATTGGATGTCCACTCTATCTTCCTTTTCAATATGGAGGAAAATACAGGTTGCATAGGCAAACTGACTGGCGTCGTAAAAGATGTGGAGAGTGGTTTTCTCTACATAGGAGTCCTTAAAACAGAGCCATCTAGGAATTTCTAGGTTAGGCAAATGTTTCAGTTTGCTAAATCACTTCCAAAATCTTTGTACTAAACATCCAGGTAGGACTTCGTCCCATGTCAACTTCTGTGTCCAAGTTTCCTGTAATATCAGCTTGGGAATTAAAGTCACAGGACGAGCAACTCTTAATGGATCAAATATCTTGCTTGCAATTGAAAGTACTTTTCTCTTGGTGGTTGGTCCAATTAATTCAAAATCTTACAAACCAATTGTCAATGTGCCTCTATCAGTATTCCATGTTATTCCTAAAATGTTCACTTCCTTATTCAGTTGGTTCATAAGAGAAAAGTCTGTAACGTTGCTCACCCAATCTCGGAGATTGAAACAAGCTGTAGAGAGCAGTTCAGTAGATTCTTTCACGAATTTCTCCGTTTCTTCAACATTCTGAAAACTGGCTGAAAAATTGTCAACATAAAATGATGATTTCAACTGTTCAGCCGTGATTTTTAAATGTTCAGGAGCCTTATCTAAGTGTAGAGATAAAGTATCCTTTAAAAGATATGGACTAGTCGTAATTCCAAAAACAACCCTTTTATGTCGATACGTGATCAATCATCAATCTTCCGTCTTCTGTGTGCCACAGGAATCGTAAATAATCTCGGTCTTCTTCCTTTATTCCAATTTTTAAAAATGTTTTCTCAATATCGGAAGAGACACCTACTTCATATTTCCGGAATTTATTTAAAAGTCTTGGTATAATTTCTATCAAATTGGGTCCCTTATCCAGACAGTCATTCAGGGAAAGTTTACCTCTCTTCCGGGACGTCGCATTAAATACTGGCCTTATTCTAGAAGTTTGACTGTTCTTTTTATACACTGGTCGATGTGGCAGGTAGTGTACACCAACTAGTTTATCCTCTCTGGCATACTCGATTATCCCCTGATTCATCCATTCTTCAAAGATTTGTCCATACTCTTTCATGTCTCCAACTTCTTCAAGTTTTCTTCTTACAGAACTTAGTTGGTTTTCGGCTAGGCCTCTATTCGAAGGAATCCTTTCCTTGTCTTGCACCCAGGGTAGAGCTACCTCATAGCGCTCCTCAATATCTCGCGTCGTGGTGTGGGCGAAATGTTCCTCCATTTCAGCTTGTAACGACTGATTCTTCTTCTCAACCTCCGCGTCAGAGACTCCAATTGCATCTAATTTCCACAAGTTTTCTAGATCCAAAGATAGAAGTGTGGTCTCGCAAAGGGAGCTGGTGTCATCTCTCACCTCCGTTGGAGGAATCTTTCCCATCACAGTCCATCCTAGTTTGGTACGGATTGCCACCAGTCCAGATGAGATTCTTCTCTGAGCATCGGTTAGCAATCTCCCGGCGATGTCCGCCCCTATAAGGACTTCTATACGGTCTCTCCTCAAATCAGACACGTCGAGTTTTTCACTCCCTTCTAAAAATGATCTTGGACACACCGGAGGTATGCTTCCACAGATAAGGGGTTGACCTAGTGCTTCAAACTCACAGCGATAGGAATTATTGATGTCAGATAAATGAATGGTATAGACCTCATGTTCAACTACGTCGTTACTCGATCCTCCAAATAAGGAATGCCGGAAGAACTCTCTCCTAGATTGTTCGTATTCCATTTCCATTGCTGTACTATGTAAAAGATATGATCTTTGGTATCCGGTGTCTATTATAGCCCGTCCCGTCTTCTCCGTTCTATTCCCTTTGAGGGTCACTCTCAAAGTAGGTAACAAGACGTCTGGGGAGGTTGATAAGTTGGAGAGAGTTTCATCTTGCACCGTTGGAGACTTAGAAGATCCACCTCTATCTAAAATCCGTTTTGTGCACATGACATCCAGGTGGGAAGACATGTTGCAGATCGAACAACGGACTACATTTCTGCAAAATTTACTTAAATGAGAAGGCCGAAGACATTTATAACAAACGCCTTTTTTCCTCATGAGTGATCTCTTTTCGTTTAAACTCATATTAGCTGCAAAGTCACACTTAGGGCTTCCATGATTGTCTTTACCATAAAATACACATTTATTCGATTTGTGAACTGAATTCAAAAGTTCTGAAGCTGTCGCAATTGGTTTTTCATTGTAGAATCTTGTTTTTAGATGTTTGTTTACTAAATTAGGTTTAGAAGTTGATTCATTCCCGGTACAGATTTCGTTTCTAAAACACCTCTCCCGTGCTGTTAATTGTCTTTCTAGAAAGGTAATCAAGTCATTAATTACGTAACCTGTCGGGAGTTCTTTGTTTAATTCCAAATTGTGGTCGGCAGGTAGAAGCTTTATTATTATCGGACACAACAGTTGTCGTAAACATCAATGGACACATTTTAGTGACTCGAGACTTCTTATTCGAACAGAAAGGTTGTCAAAAAGTTCGCGGAAGGTTCTTGCATAGCTTGAGGTTTTGAGTGGTCTCATGGGCAACAAATTGTTCATATGTCGGCTAATCAAAATATCTTCTCGCCCAAATCTGTCTTTAAGCAATTTTATAGCTTTCTCATAATTGTCCGCAGATAAAGCGAAACCTTCGACTGTGTTTAGTGCAGTTCCGCCGAGATGTGTCTTCAGATAGTTAAATTTATCGATCGGGTTCATTGAGTTGTTCTGGTGAATAGCTGCATCAAAAGAATTCCAGAACGTCAGCCATTCACTAAAGTTTCCATAAAATTACGATATCATCAATTTCGGAAGCTTCACAGTATGCAGGAAGGTATATAATGTCTCATTTCGGGTATTCGTGAGTTCGAATCCTGTATATTTTCGCCACGAGAATCTGATTGGCGAATCTTTTTATTTGCCCTAAATCTCCAAGTAATATATTTCTCTCGATATTCCTCTACGCCCTGTAATTCCCTCTATAAATCGTCAGTTTCAAGAAGCGTTTCTATTTCGTGATCAACTAATTTAAGTTCATTAAATGATTCATTCAATTGCTCTAATAAATTTTCAAGATCAATTCTCATTAGCGTGTCAAGTCCACTTTCAATCTTATTACATGTTTTCGTTAAATATGATTTGTTAATAGCACGCTTCTTCTTCTTTAAACGAGAATTAATTCTTCCGCCATCATGTAAACAAAGCGGCAAGTAAGGTTAGCTAGCGAGTTATAAAATGGTCAGCTCAGAATGCTTTTTTTTTTTTCAGAATTTACCTTCAACAGTCCCGGCTGGGAGGCCAAAAATATTGCGATTTCACCGCCACTCTGTGTTGTGACGACGATCTAAGTTCTATAGAGGTAGTCGCTCACCTCTATTCTTGGTCGGCGGGGTTGAAGGTTCAAAATTGAAATGTCGCTGCTTATAGCACTTTTAAAATATGTTGTAAGATTTAGGTACTTACAGCTTGTAGGAAGGCATGAGGACGTTGAGGATTATATGATAATAATCTTTATTATCCATTTAGCAAGAAAGACAAAGTTATGGTAGCGAACAGTTATTGAAGTATAGAGAAGAAGGTAAACAAAACAGTTGTGATGATGATAGGTCCAGTGTGGCGCTAGCTGTCGTAGCATTCAGTTATCCAACAAATCCCCGGCATGAATGTGGAGACATCACGAGGTTGTAGCGTAACTTCTCAAATGTCGGCCTTGGTAGCGGCTTGGTCAGAATGTCCGCCTTCATGTCGCCAGTTGGGCAGTAGACCATTTTTATCACTGTCTTCTTCTGAAGATCCTTCAGGTGATGGATCTTGGTTGCGATGTGCTTGGTTCTAGAAGACACTTTTTCGGATGAACATATCTTGAGACATGATTGATTGTCTTGGTGGAAGTAGATTGGAGCTTTCTGTTCCAGTTCGAGATCCTTTAGCAAGTCGAGAAGCCATAACAGTTCTTGTGAGGCTTCAGCTGCGGAGATAAGTTCCGCTTCGGTGGATGAGAGAGATACGCAACCTTGTTTCCCAGTCATCCATGAGATGGGGTTTGAACCCAGTAGGAACAAGTTTCCGCTTAGTGATTTTCTGTCGGTGTTGTCGCTTGCCCATGCGGCATCACTGTATGCTTCCAGTGTGGGAGGTTTTTGGTTAGATATGCGTAGCTCGAGTTCTTTAGTAGTTTTTAGATATCTTACGATTCTTTTTGCTGCATTCCAGTCACAATTTCTAGGATTCTGGTTTCTGCTGCTGAGTATGCAGACTGGAGCTGCGATATCTGGTCTGGATACTACGCTTAGGTACAATAGTGAGCCTATCAGTTGTTGGTATTGGACGTTGTTTGGTAGAAGTTTTTCATCAGATATACCGGGGTATCCGCTTTCCATGGGAGTGAAAGTAGGTTTCGCTTCTTGAAGATTGTACCTTTCAACTAATTCTTGGATTTTATTCTTTTGGCTCAGAAGGAGTTCACCTTCTCTGTTCCTTGAGATTTCAATACCAATGAATTGAGTGGGGTCTCCAAGGTTCTTTATTTCGAATTCTTTTTCGAGAGTTTTTACAGTGTTTTGGATGATTATCTCGGAATCGTTTGCGAGGAGCATGTCATCCACATATAGAATCAAGTAGATGGAATGGTTTTCTTCATTCTTGGTGAATAGGCATGGGTCTACAATGCTCTGTTTGAAGTTATTTTTAATTAGAGTGCTTGCAATTTTTGTGTTCCAAGATCTTCCAGCTTGTTTTAGACCGTAAATTGCCTTCTTTAGTTTGCAGACTTCGTTTGTTTGTTTTGTATGGAGTCCTTCTGGGAGTTCCATGTAGAGTTCTTTATCTAGGTCGCCGTGTGGGAACGCTGTCTTGACATCGAGGTGGTTAACTTTCATCCCTTTGTAGACTGATGCAGCTAGGAAGGCTCTAATTGTAGAATGCTTCACAATTTGTGTCTGAATGTCTTGAGCTTCAGTTTTGTACAGCATGTAGTCATTTCTTATGGGAGGTATTCCCTTTGTTGGTCTCGTGGATCTTCTTTGTGTGACCACTTGTGTTCCTGTGCTTGTACCGGGTTGAAGGTAATCCTCGGTTTCTGAGTCCTCAAGGTTTTCGGATTGTGTTCCTGGTTCCTGACTTTCCTCTGCATCACCAATATGATTGGAGGAAGTTAGATCTGTACTTAGTACTTGTGGTGAAGTTGTTTTTGTGGAAGCGTGGTGAAACCCATTTTCTTTTTCTAGAAATTTTACGGATCTGCTGATTGTGATGTTGTCGGTGTCGTGCAGGATTCTGTATCCTTTGCTTCGATCATCGTATCCAAGAAAGATCCCTTCGATAACTTTGCTATCCAACTTGTTTCTTTTTATCTTGGGAATATAGGCGAAGGCTTTACATCCGAATCTTTTTAGATGCTTCAGACTGGGCTTCCTGTTGGTCCATAGTTCAAATGGAGTCTTGTCTGTAGCTTTCGAGGGTATTCGGTTGTGTAGGTAATTAGCTGTGGTAACCGCTTCCGCCCATAGAGACTGTGGGAGTCCTGAGTCAAACAGCATGCATCTTGTCATCTCCATTAGTGATCGATTTTTCCTTTCGGCTACTCCGTTCTGGGCTGGTGAGTAGGGGACTGTTAGCTGATGTTTGATTCCGCTTTGGTTCAGGAAATCTTCGACTTGTCGGTTTACGTACTCACGACCGTTGTCTGTCCGTATGGTTTGGATATTTTTTCCAAATTCCGTGTGTGCTGAGATGACGTAGTCTTTTATTTTTTCATAGACTTCGTCTTTTCCTTTCAGGAGGTAGATCTTCGTGTATCTGCTGTAGTCATCAGTGAAGGTGATGAAGTATCTCTTACCGCTGAGAGAGTTAGTTTGTAGTGGACCGCAGATATCACTGTGGACAAGTTGAAGCGTTTCAGTTGCTCTGTACTCTGTCTTCTTTGGGAATGGGGTTTCGGTGAGTTTACCTTGAATGCACTGAACGCAGTCTGTGCTGTGCGAACAGTTATTTAGACTTAGTCCTCTTGCTAGGTTCTCATTTCGAATCTTCTTAATTGATTCTATATTTCTGTGTCCTAGTCTGTCGTGCCAGAGCATGAGGCAATTTTTGTTCTTGCAGTGGTTTTGTTTTGCAACATTTGCTTTGAATGTGCGAGTTTGGGGGTTGTCATCCAGGTGGAGTCGGTACATTCCATTGTAAAGTATACCGTTCGCGAGGGCTGTGTTGTCTCTTTCGATGGTACACCAATCTCTGTTGAACGTTACTTTACATCCGTTGGAGGTGGCCGCACTCACTGACAGAAGGTTGTCTGTTAGTTCCGGGATGTAGAGAACTTTTGTGAGAAGTAAGGTGTCAGTCTTTCCTTGGGGTGTGATGACTTTGATTTCTCCTTGTCCTATCCCTTTGACCTGCAGCTTATTGCCATTAGCAACCACAACATTTTGTGTTTGTTCTCTGTTAAGTGCAGTGAAGAAGCTTTCGTCGTACGCCATATGAGATGTGGCTCCAGAGTCGACGAACCAGTTGTGTACACTTGCTTCTCGTTGAGTGCAATTGAGAGCTTTTGGATTAGGTCCTTTTGTTGTTCTCTGGTTTGTTGATTGTTCTTGGGTGACACTCGACTGATTTGTGTACTTTGGTACGTTTCCTCTTCTGAAGTTTTCATATTTGTACTCTTTGTTGCTGTTGTTTCGCTTTTGATAGTGCCAACATTCTTCTTTGGAGTGGTTTGGTTTGTGGCAGAAAGAACAGAATTTCTTCTCTTTTTCTCTTCTTTGGCTTGAAGCTCTGTGAAGGCTTTTTAAGGCTTTTGATGCGGTGCTTTCATCTTTCGAGCTTTCTACTCTGCGTGTGTGTTCATCAAGGAGTTTGTTCTTGGTAAATTCAAGCGTTAGCTCGTCATCAGGCCTTGATTCCAACATCGTGATGAGATTGGAGTAGCTCTTTGGAAGCGAGCAAAGCAGTATAGCCGTGATGTGGGAGTCCTTTAGTGTTTCGCCAATGGTTCGCAGTTTGTCAACAAGTTCCATCATGGTAGTGATGTGCTGTTGCATGTCTTTGTCTTCTTCGAGTTTTAAGCTGTATAGTTTCCTTAGCAAATAAATTTTTCCTGAGAGTGTTTTTCTTTCATAGATATTTTTAAGAGTGTCCCAGGTAGCTTTGGCTGTTAGTAGGTTTTTGACATGCACTATTTGTGAGTCGGCGATGCTTAGATTAATGATAGCTCTAGCTTTTGAGTCTTTCTTTTTCCATTCGATTTTAGGTTCATCTGGAATATTTTCAGTGACAACTTCCCAAAGATCTTCCTTTTGCAAGAGCATTTCAATTTTGAAAGACCATAGTGAGTAGTTATAGCCGTCGAGCTTATCTAGGGTTACATCGTGGCTCGGGAGTGACGCCATTTTTGCTAAGCCTTTTTTCTTTGTCTTAACTCGTTAGTTGAATTTCATGCAATATTCAGTCTCATAATCTAATTGTTGTAAGATTTAGGTACTTACAGCTTGTAGGAAGGCATGAGGACGTTGAGGATTATATGATAATAATCTTTATTATCCATTTAGCAAGAAAGACAAAGTTATGGTAGCGAACAGTTATTGAAGTATAGAGAAGAAGGTAAACAAAACAGTTGTGATGATGATAGGTCCAGTGTGGCGCTAGCTGTCGTAGCATTCAGTTATCCAACAAAATATACGACGAAAACAGGAGGGAAAATCATATTTATTATAAATTAAGAAAAATTGTAAAGTATTTATTTAATTAATTATATATTTAAATATTTACACTAAAAGAATCGGGGGTTCAGGGCAAATTCTCGCGTTTGAAAGTTGTTTACAAGTTCTTCAGTTATTGTTTTCTCATTTCAGCCGCTGCATTATGTAGCCCCTTCCGTCGGCCTCCCATTGGCTGCTTCGAACTCCTTCTTTTCCAACAATATATTTAAATATTTACACTAAAAGAATCGGGGATCAGAGCAAATCATCCCGTTCGAAAGTTGTTTACAGGTTCTTCTGTTATTGTTTTCTCATTCCAGCTGCTGCATCCCGTAGCCCCCTCCGTCGGGGGTTCAGGGCAAATTCTCGCGTTTGAAAGTTGTTTACAAGTTCTTCAGTTATTGTTTTCTCATTTCAGCCGCTGCATTATGTAGCCCCTTCCGTCGGCCTCCCATTGGCTGCTTCGAACTCCTTCTTTTCCAACAATATATTTAAATATTTACACTTAAAGAATCGGGGATCAGGGCAAATCATCCCGTTCGAAAGTTGTTTACAGATTCTTCTGTTATTGTTTTCTCATTCCAGCCTCTGCATCCCGTAGCCCCCTCCGTCGGCCTCCCATTGGCTGCTTCTAACTCCTTCTTTTCCAACAGTTATAATGTGTGTAAGAAAAACATTATTGTATGCAAAAATAAATATTTTATAGTTTACATATTATCAATTATAGTTTTTTTTAACTTTTTTATTAAATTTGTTGTCCTTTTGATTAAATTGTATTTGATACATCATCTCCCTCGTATATTTGTGAATATTGTATCCTTTGGATAATTCTTTCTATTTATGATTTGTAAATCGGGCATTCACTTGAATTTTATTTATGATTTGTAGAAAGGTTTTTTTTTTTAATTTAAGGTGCTTAGAACAATGTGACAATTTGGTGCTTCAGTACAGTTGTGGCTACCCTGTACACGCATATTTTACATATTTTAATGCTTTGGAAGTCTTTTATTTTTGTGGTTCGGATTAAATTCAAAACAGTTTTGGCATTGTCTTACAAATATTCTACCTTGTGTAGAACATCGCTCAAAATAGGTGTATATCTCATTACCCATTTTTCTTAAAATATGGTAAACTTTAGGAGTTACTCTTAATACTATATTGTGATATGGAGAGTTAGATCTCATTGTAAATAGAACTTTTATTCCATTTTCCAAATTTTCTAGATCCGAGTTCATTTTGCATATGGTTTGAAAGAAGTTCGCCTTATCAGTAATTTTGGATAGTTTTTGACTACTATAGTTGGATATCTTAGTGCTGGTATGTGAATTTTACTAATCAATTTCAAATCTTCTGATTTGTTTAATTCATTCAGTAGTATTTTATTGTCAGTTTGGTTTGGAACCTTTATAATTAAGAATTTTTTTTTGCGTTTATAATTCTATTAATCTTAATGTTTTTACCATTTTCTCGACATTTTTAATATTATTAGATTTTTTTTAAAAGTGCATCAGAATTAGATACACCATCATTTAAAGCCACAAATAAAGTAGATTATCTATCATTTTAAAAGCCAAATCCTACACAATTGAGGACGTCGAGGAGACAGGCTGGCTCGTCTGGTAGCACTGCGCGACCAGGATAACTTCCTTGTCTAGGGAAAGGCGAATCTATCAGTTTTCTAACTCTATCAGTTTTCTAAAAAAAAAATAAACAACAAAAAAGTCGCCTGTAACGCTTTGAGTATTGAGAAACTAAAGGAGTTTGCAGATCTCTTTCAGCTGCTTTGGTAGCGAAAAGAATGAAAGTTAATTTTCGAATAGGAATACCATTTTCATAAATATATAGACTATATTTTTATTAAATTGGCTAGAAATAATATATAAATGTATTTATATATAAGCAGATATATTTATGCGAGTATGAGTTTACCTGTATAAGAATTTTTAAAATATTCAAATTACAGTGTTCATATTTGACAACACTGTCAAAAGTAAACAGTCACTATTAGCTAAACAAAAGTTTTTGGTTTAACTTGAGAAAAAAGAATAAATAAATATGGTAAGAAACGCATATAAACACAAATATAAACATTAATTTTGAATTTTATATATAGTGTACATTGCTTTCATTTACCTAGAAATAAACTATGTAATTTACTTGAAATGATGCTAATATTATATATTCTCTTTTCCAAAATGTATTTAGTAGTTTGAATATTTTATATATTTTAAAAAGGGTTCAAAATACACTATAGAGAAACCAATAAGGCATTAAACACAAGCATTGTTACCGAAACGTCACACACTATTTATTTATTTGGAGTTGGTCTTATTTATTACCTTGTGTTTATAATCTATAATCCAAAATGTGTGCTTTATCATCTTAATGACTATAATTCAACACCAACTTTAATTCAACTGAAAGTTCTGAAACCATGGGGTGGTTTAATTAAGGAAGTTATTCTGTAAATGAAATAAAAAAAAAGATCCAATGGTGTAAATTCATAATACTTATTAATATTGTAACATAGAAAATTAGGAAAGACAAACTTCAGGATGACACGGCAATTTATTTAATGTAAAACCAAATTAAAACTAATAAAATTGCAGAGAAGAAATGAGAAAATTTTACAGGGTATCAAAATAAAAATATCGAAATTAAATATCTTTTCATAGATTAATAATTAATCTGCTACAATATTATAAAATATTATCCTCTAAAAATATTATTTTAATCAGTTGATGATAAGCAAATCTAACTAACTATAATTCAACTGAAAGTTCTGAATTCATGGAATTTTGAATTAAAGAAGTTAGACTGTATGTCATTTAGGTTAGGTTCAGGTTAGATTCAGCACAACCACAGTAATGGCTTTAGCAATGAACAAATCCTGGAATCTCTTTATCAACTAACGATAGCTGTGGGGAAGATTTCAGCCCTTTTGTCTTTTTGTTATCAATTAACAATTGTCTGCTCAAACATTCATGGACAAATAGGCCAATTATGTATATACAGTCTAACTTCTTCAATTTGACACCCCAAGGGATCAGAACTTTCCGTTGAATTAAGGTAAGTGTTGAATCCAACTTAGTTAGATGATTTCATCACAACATTCACTGCTGGTGGATGTTTTTACAGGATAGCTCAATAAATAATTGAATTAATAATTTTATAAAATACTCTTGTAATATATTTTAATTTGATTAAATGTGAATTTGATATTGTGGGACTTTTATTTTTTTGAATGTTTCATGATTACCTTTAAGTGATGGATAAAAGTGAATTAAAACTTTTTTTTCTTTCAAAGGAACAATTGTAAATACTATTTTAATATAGGTGAATAAATACAATGGTAAAAAAAGTGAGTAAATTTAGAAAATAAAGAAAAGGTTAAAAGGAAAAAGCTCAATTTTTTCTATCTGTAATTTAGCCGTTAAAGTTAGGCCTAAATCATCCATCGTGGGCTCTGATTTTGTAATACATTTTAGGACAAATTTAGGTACACATACTCGAACTATGGCCACTGTGTCTTGTATTTTCAACAATTAATTTATTTTAAACAAGAATCATCTAATGTGTCAAAAATTGATTTTAAAAATTGGTTGAACTATCGATAGGGTCAAATTATCATTTTATTGATATAACGTTTGTTATTTGATAGGCTGCAGGTCGGGACATTAAAATGTGGTTGAAATTATCGCAAGTGTTGGGTGTTGAATTAACAAGATTATAATGAGATAAGGCACACAATTTGGATTATTCTATATACAGTTACGAGCGTCATGCGTTCTTAATTCTTCAGTTTTCATCTCTGTCACCGTTTGCTTTTTTTTTGGAATGGCGCTCTCCAATTGGTTGGCTACGATCACACCCCCCCCCCCACTCGCTTTTTGGTTTTTGTAACTATTGTGTTGGAGCGGGTCGCACCTTAAATAAATGCATATATTAGTTAATAACTAAATGGAATCCTCTCTTTCTTTTTCCCAGTAAGAGACGCCTACGGAAGCCAACAGTACATAGACAGATAAAGCACATAGGCTATAGTTATTAACTAATATATGCATTCATTTAAGGCGCCAATTTATAATTGTAACAAATAGTATTTGAATAAAAACATTCAATCGGGTAAAACACGGGCATTGCCCGGGTCATTCGGCTAGTAAATTATAAACACAAGGTAATAAATAAATAGTGTGTGACATTTCGGTAACAGCATTGTTACCATCATCAGACAAAAGTACTGAATGATAAAAAATATCACAGCATGTTTTAAATAGTTACTGTTTTATCAAGTATGTAAACAATATTTACACACCTTGTAAATAGTGTTTACATACTTGATATAACAGTAACACTATTTAAAAGTATGCTGTGCTATTTTTTATCATTCAATACTTTTGTCTGTGATGGTAACCACACTGTTACTGAAACGTCGCACACTATTTTTTTTAGTTAGATTTGGTCTTATTACCTTGTGTTTAAGAGATTATACTGTAGTTGATGTTCCAAGATTTGTTCTTGAGAGGATCTGTCTGAGACTGTCAGGAGTGGGGAAGATTTACACAGAGTTGTCTGCAATGTACTTTTCAGTCTCTCCATATTTGGTGGGCATATCCATGCAGCCGCACCACCAACTTCATTGGGAACATTGTGCAGGAATGTTGGACTGAATGGTTACTGTCCAGGGAATACTGAAGGTTTAGTAAAAAGGATGTTTCTCACAAAACATAATTGTGTATTTCGACAAGATTTAAATTATGATCTATAGCACCCCATCTGTTTTGAAAATTCAAAACTATTATAGACGTGTATGATTCTTTTACGAATTAAACAATTTCTACTGCCCTTCCATCAATTTTTCCATTGCAGTAAGGGCAGTAGAAATTGTTGAATTTGTAAAAGAATCATACACGTCTATAATAGTTTCCAAGATTTAAATTATTTAAATTTCAGAAGTAAATATTTAATAGTGAATGTGAAGGCTTATTTTGTAATAGCATCTGGTGATATGTCAAAGCTGTCTCCTATTCACAATCTTCCTTATGTAAATATAATATAGAAATATGTATATAAAAAGTGCCAAGATATATCCCACAATATATTCCTCAAGGAACAATAATAACTTAACCACTCGCACTACAATTATATTTGACATCATACACAATAAATTCCAAGTACTCCTCAAAGAACTGCACCAAACAAAATTATTTCATTCATGATGTTTCAGTAACATCATTGTACCTATACCTCAGTCAAGAGTACTTTAGCCACCAAGAGTCACAAGTGAATTTGATCTTGTTAATTTTACCATTTTTAAAAGTTCTTATTTAGAAAAAAAATCCCAATAGCAAAAGAATATAACTTTGAGTAAGAGCAAGTTTTTATGCAATTGTCTGAAAGTAGACATAGGTGTATCTATACACTATAAAGTTGTGTAAGGATTCATGTACTAAAAGTGGCACACATCTCTGTTAAAATAATGCATTTTGTTAATCACTCCAATAAAAAACTTGAAGGCCATGATAAAGAATGATCCACAATACTAGTTTTGGCAAATTTAGACCCAAACCAACCTGAATAACAATGGTTCATGCAATGGCTCTGATCAGTACAGGAGCGGCTTCAATATATTTCATAGCATCCTGCAATAGAAGTTATGAAATTGATTGATAAGACACAATTTGGATTTTAGATTATAAAACAAGGTAATAAGACCAAATCCAAATAAATAAATAGTGTGTATAAACTATTTATTTATTTGGATTTGGTCTTATTACCTTGTTTTATGAAATTGATCAAATTTACCAAAAAGGTATTTAAGCAGGTGAAGTGGCCAAATTTCAGGCAAGAATACAACATAAACCAGTGTAGGGGCTTATTCTATATCACCACTCTCAAGTTTTTTACTGGGGTGATAATATATTGTTTTAATGCTTATTTAAAGGTGCTTATTTTGGTACAAATATATCTATGTGTGTAGAAAGGGGCTTTTCTGTTTTAAAAAAAATGTACAAAAACAATGCATTTTATGGATATTTTCAGGGCAGAAGGCACATATTTATAACAAAGAACATTCCACAGCATATTTATACATATGAGTAAACTTATCTCCACATTATAAAAATTTCCATACGTCAATAGAAATAGAATTCTACCTAACCAATGATTTTCCTTTACCAGTCAAATGATGCATAGCCCAATCGAGAATACTATTTACAGTCTTAAAAAAAAAAAAAAAAACACGTTCTGACGTTTGAGGCCAAAAACTTAATATGTACACTGTGTGACAAGGAAATTACTGAAGAACTTCCCCATTACCTGTCTAATTGTACAGCCCTTGATGCAGAGAGGAAGGCCCTATATCAACAAATTAAATGTACTAAAATTCCACCTTACATATTTCTTTCAAAAATATCAGCAAACAAATCTAAGGCAATAGCTTACTATAAATTTTTTAAATCATCATTATGTAAGGACCAGTCAACAAGTGAATGACTTTGAGATGAAGAGTAAAGCCAGTTCAATTTCTATTTCACTACCTTTGTAAATAACACAAGATGATTATTACCTTACCCAATTGGGAGAATCTGTATGGGGCAAGTCCCTAATAAAGGCTTTTGTGTATGTGGTTGTTTTTCTACATATGAATATCTATTATCAAATTACAATATGTATATATGTTATAAAAATATATTTTAAAAAACTTACCTTATATAATATAGCCATTGTGATAATTTTCTTTGGGTTGACAATAACATGTTTTGCTTTGCATCGACATCTTCATTACATTGCAAATGGACATTTTCATATTGTCTCTTATCTTCTAATAGCGCTTCAACTCTTTTCGCAGGTCTACTCTTAATCATTCTTCAGTCTGGCGACCAAACCTTCTGTTTGAGAGCAAACAGCATTGCTCATTCTTCTTAACTTTCATTCTCACATAGAGATGTGGAGTAAACTTATTCCTTGGCACACGTTGCATTTTGGGTTTCACCCTCCATGAGATCATCTATAATCAGGTCTATTCTTCAACCATTCTTCAGCCCAGGACCAAACCTTCTGTTTGAGAGCAAACAGCATTGCTCATTCTTCTTAACTTTCATTCTCACATAGAGATGTGGAGTAAACTTATTCCTTGGCACACGTTGCATTTTGGGTTTCACCCTCCATGAGATCATCTATAATCAGGTCTATTCTTCAACCATTCTTCAGCCCAGGACCAAACCTTCTGTTTGAGAGCAAACAGCATTGCTCATTCTTCTTAACTTTCATTCTCACATAGAGATGTGGAGTAAACTTATTCCTTGGCACATGTTGCATTTTGGGTTTCACCCTCCATGAGATCATCTATAATCAGGTCTATTCTTCAACCATTCTTCAGCCCAGGACCAAACCTTCTGTTTGAGAGCAAACAGCATTGGACATTCTTCTTAACTTTCATTCTCACATAGAGATGTGGAGTAAACTTATTCCTTGGCACATGTTGCATTTTGGGTTTCACCCTCCATGAGATCATCTATAATCAGGTCTATTCTTCAACCATTCTTCAGCCCAGGACCAAACCTTCTGTTTGAGAGCAAACAGCATTGCTCATTCTTCTTAACTTTCATTCTCACATAGAGATGTGGAGTAAACTTATTCCTTGGCACATGTTGCATTTTGGGTTTCACCCTCCATGAGATCATCTATAATCAGGTCTATTCTTCAACCATTCTTCAGCCCAGGACCAAACCTTCTGTTTGAGAGCAAACAGCATTGGACATTCTTCTTAACTTTCATTCTCACATAGAGATGTGGAGTAAACTTATTCCTTGGCACATGTTGCATTTTGGGTTTCACCCTCCATGAGATCATCTATAATCAGGTCTATTCTTCAACCATTCTTCAGCCCAGGACCAAACCTTCTGTTTGAGAGCAAACAGCATTGCTCATTCTTCCTACTTTCATTCTCACATAGAGATGTGATTATATAGATTAGACCATCTATAAGCAGGATTTCTCTTGGAGGTGATCTTCTCTTATTGGAGGTTAGGCCATCATCTACTCTGCCTAGAGTATATTCTTATATTTATAAATTCACAATTACCATATCTATCGATAAAAAAATTTGTAAGAATTATTTTTTTAGCAATGTGTTTCTTTTTATCTAAATCTTTAAACATTATATCTTCAGACCTTAGTGTGCAATGATAAAAGTTATTGAATAAGACGGCTTGGCAATTTGATTTAATATTCTTCTTCTGTGTGCTCACATGATCAAATTCAGTTATTTAAATAAAGCATTTTCTTCCATTGCATCAATATATGTAATCATTTAAGAGAGGAAAAAAAATCATCCAAGGAAAAGTGTCTTGCAAAAAATCTAATTTAGTTAACTCAAGCTTTTGGGCTTTATAGCCCTTCTACAGGGTAATGTTAACTATAACTCTACTTCTCTTTGAGGTAATTAAACAATTTTTTGCAAGACACTTTTCTCTGGATGACTTTTTTTTCTCTCAAAAGATATTTTACAAGGGATGATTATTTTTAGAGCATCTCAATATAATATTGACCAATTAGTATTATAATAAATATATATATAATTTTTTTTTTGCTTATCCCTAGTACACGTGGTACAGGCCATGATAATCATGGTGGGTAGTTAGCGACTGCTTTTTACTGTAAGCGCACCACATGTCTACACATGTGAAAGCAGTTCGACTTTGCACTTACAAATGTGCCAGAGCCCTGTTTGGTTACTTGCACTCGCTGGTGGGGTTGGACTTTTGCAAGAATCGGGGGGCCATTGGAGCATTTTTTTTTTTTTAAACAGAAAAAAGTGTTCAATGCGGGGATCGAACCCTGGTCGTAGTGGTCGAAAACCAAACGGTTTAATCAGCCTTCCACCGGCCCCCCTATAATAAATATAAATTCCTTCACTTAAATCACAATTTTTTTTTTTTATTTATTTCATTCAATTTTAATTTTTGTTTGTGATTTTTTGTCTGTAGGGAATTGTGTTATATATAAATTTTTTTTTTTTACAACATCAAGCAATATGCAAAATCAATCCTAATATATAAATCAGTTAGCATCTTAACAGTGTTTATGTTTCCATGTACTCCTGTAGAAGGGCAGAGATGCCTGAAAGCTCGAGATTACATTTAATAAAGATAAAGAAACTCCTCTCCAGAAACCTGTAGATTTGTTTAATTAATATTCAGGAGATTTGAATCAATCAATATTATCATCATATTTATTTTCTTGATCAGAGAATAACATTTTAACCAAATGAAACCAAAAAATAAAAAAACTCTTTGTTGTTTTAAACCTTTATAATGGTGAAGTTTAGATTTACCTTTCAGCATTCTTGTTAAAGGTGGAGGAGAGTTCTTCTTTCCCAAATAGATCCTCATACATTTCTCTTGTCAAAATTGATGAGAAGGAATGAAAGTTGGTGTGTTGTAAGTCCATTGTTGGAATTATTAGATTAAAGTGGCATTTCGGTAACATTATCTATATTTCAATAATTTGGATTTGTTACCTTTGGTATTCAATCTATAATTCAAATTGTACCTTTCATCATTTTGCATATATAATTTTATCAGGAGTAGTTCCTTTTCTTTCACCATTATACATACTTTCTTTCCAAAAGTGATAAAGTACAATTTGGATTATAGATTATAATAATAATAAAAAAAAGAAAATAAGACCTAATCCAAATAATTTATTAGTGTGTGGTTGCCGAAACGTCACACACTAATAAATTATTTGGATTAGGTCTTATTTTATTTTATTTTGTATTAATACTTTCTTTCCTTAAATCCATATTATCATTTATTATTATTGTACAAGTTTTTTTAAATAGAAGTTTGCAGGATTTGTATTCTGAGGATCTTTGGTACATTGTCTCTTGCCATACTGGAGAAATAGACCGTGGAGAATGAATGGGAATAAGGATTGGTTCAATTATTTAATAGAATGGTCTACACAATTATAGAAGAGATATGAAGAAATGTGTGTGTGTAAAAGAGGTAAACACACGGTTATAATACCAAATACAGTCGAACCTCTTTAATTCAACACCCCAAGGGATCAGAGCTTTCGGTTGAATTAAAGGAAGTGTTGAATTAAGGTTAGATGATTAGCTTATCATCTAACTCACGAAAATAACATTTTTAAAAAATTGCTTTGTAATATAAATTAATGATATTAATTGAAACCATTGTATGTGTACTTTTTTGTATTTGTTTTTTATTTTGATGATTAACTTTTAGTATCAGGGACAAAATGGCAATAATACATATTTTTGAAGCATAAATAATTACAAATAAAATTTATTCTAATTGAAGAATATAGCAGTTGAAAGGAAATAAATATGGAAAATAAAAAGAAAATTTAAAAATAATATTTTAAAATAATCATGAATATATATATCTTTTTTAAAATTCCTTTATAGATGTCTGCTTTTTCACTGAAATCCTATTCAAAATGTATTCCAGATGGCCTATTTAAAAAAAAAAAAAATACATGCATGTCTTTCTTCCTCTGGAATGTGTTTTAAATAACAAAGAGCTTTTATTGTATTAAAGGCATCCACTGCTGCTGCAGGTGTTATTGATTTTGTGTTTAAATATTTTATAATAACATGGAAATGGAATATTGAAATAAAATGTTAGCATAATAATTGTGGCTACATTTTATGAAGGTTTATTTATACAACAACAACAAAAGCCTTTATTGAGGACCTCTCGTCCTATAAAGGATTCGCCAGTTTACAGAGTAGGTTTATTTATTTAAAAATAAATTATTTGCAAATTTTAAAATAACTAAAATATTTCAATGCTGAAAATTAAAAATAAAATAATATTAATAATTAATGCACAAAGCCTAAATTCCTGCGTAAAAAAAAAAAAACAATAACACTCGCGACATTGCGCAACGGCACTGCAAAGTGAAACTTAAACTAACAGAAACCAAAAGTGCGCAGGCGCGATCCGATCGGCGGGCACCCGCCGATGCCGATCGTCGCCGCCGTAATACCGTTTAGCGGTAAAGTTGTATGTAAAAAAACATTCAACTGTCGAAATTTGAATTTTTAAATGGTCGAACTATCGGAAGTGTCGTATTATCGATACAGTCGAATTACGGTTTGTTATTTGATAGGCCGGAGGTCGGGACATCAGAATATGGTCGAATTAAGGTAGTGTCGAATTTGCGTGTGTCGAATTAACGAGGTTATACTGTAAATATAAATAGTATGTGCTGTTTCAGTAACGGCATTGTTATCGGAATGTCGCATACTATTTATTTTTTGGATTTGGTCTTATTACTTCATGTTTCATTGTTATTAAAAAATAAATAAAAAGAACTAATTTCTTTATAATTAGTGAATTGAAGAATTGGGAAGGCTTGGTTTTCTCTCTCTCTCAGTGATATAAACCTTCCCAATGATTTCACCAATTTAACCCATCAGATTGCTCTACAACTCATGTTCTGTGATGTGGTAGATTAAAATATCAATAGAAATGTTTACTATCACTGATGGGCCAAGCCTTCCCAATTCATCTTCAATTAATTGAAGAAATTCATCCTCTTTTATTTAAAAAAAAGTAATAAATATTTCCATCTTCAACATACAGTGGGTGCTATGTGTATGGTTTAATTATGGTAAATGTGTAATAGTATTTTAAAGTTTAGATGCGCCTAACAGGACCTTTGGGAGAGGCCACTGCTTATCATCAAACACAGCATGAGGAGCATGGACTCATGGAATTTGTGTAATCTTTGCTCAAGGGGATAAAAAAAAAACATTATTTTTTAAAATTCGAGACTATTTTAAAGGCGTAAGATTCTTTTTTTATATTAAACAATTTCTACTGCCCTTACTGCAATATAAAAAAGAATCTTACGCCTTTAAAATAGTTTCGAATTTTGATAACAGATGGCGCGCTAGTGCATCATATTATTTTAAAATGTTATGATTGGAGTATATCTACTTTATTTGATTTCAATCTCCTGGATATGAATCGATATAATACAACACAGGTTTCTCTGGAAAAGAAAATAATTTCCAGAAACCTGTTGTATCATTTTATAGTACAGTAGAACCTCCATGAGAGGACACTCTTGCTAGATGACACCTCTCAACAAAGGACACTTTTCATCGCCAAAATTACCATGTTTACTATTTAGTAACTCTCCGGTATGAGGACACCTCTCCAAAGGACACTTTGGCTCTGCAACTAGCTGTCCTTTACAGGGAGGTTTTACTGTATAAGTACTTTTCTCCTGGCATTTGTTCACTCAGGTACATGGTAAATCTTGGTGTGTTTACAGTTTTCCTTCAACTTCAACCCCATGCAGACCTTCCAGAGCCAGTACAGGTGCTACTCAGCCTCCATGTTCCCCGGGGCTGACAGGAAGGATGTGGAGCGAGGAGGAAAAAGTGAGACATCTCTGAGGTGCCATGTTATAGAAGTAGTTGTTTTAATTAGGTTCCACTCTATATTGATAAGGCACAATTTGGATTTTAGATTATAAACACAAGGGAATAAGACCAAATGCAAATAAATAAATAGTGTGTGACGTTTCGGTAACAGCGTTGTAATTTATTACAGCGTTTTATTACCTTGTGTTTATAATCCCTGAAGATGGTAACAATGCTGTTCCCAAAACGTCACACACTATTTACATTTGTATTTGGATTTGGTCTTATTGCCTTGTGTTCCACTTTATACTAAATGGCTAAAATAAATTTGAAATGAACTTGATATGGCACAATTTGGGTTAAAACATTTTTTTTCAAAGTAGTTATTTCCATTACATTGAATATAATGTACATGTATAAAACCTACAAATTTATTTATCACAATGAGTTTCTTTTTTTATTTTTAAATGCAAGCTCTTTGAAGCGATAATCTCTCTTCAACGGGCTTAATTAAAACATCCACTATTTCTTACAAGAAGTGTTTGCAAATATATGCATGCAGCCTGGATATATTTATAAGTGAAAATTTAAACTAAAACCCTAAGAATCATTTATAAATAGACATGTTCCATTAAACTCAATAATATAGTAAAATGCCAAAATGTAAATAGATTTCATATTTTAAACACAAGGTAATAAGACCAAATCCAAATAAATAAATAGTGTGTGGATTATTTGGATTATTATATGGATTTGGTCTTATT
This sequence comes from Cordylochernes scorpioides, assembly GCA_030710605.1. Taxonomy (NCBI): domain Eukaryota; kingdom Metazoa; phylum Arthropoda; class Arachnida; order Pseudoscorpiones; family Chernetidae; genus Cordylochernes; species Cordylochernes scorpioides. The sequence continues at coordinate 37,406,177 of CP092881.1, read as the reverse complement.
ACCATGTGTTTATAATCTATAATCCAAATTGTGCCTTATCATATTTTAAAATATTAATTTTAAATTTTGAATTTTTAGTTTAAATTTCAGCTGTAAAAATCCACACTCTACGCATGTATATTTGTAAATACATATTTTAAGATAGTGTTTTTAATAAATCCTGCTGAAGAGAGATTTTCGCTTGAAAACTAGCATTTTAAAATAAAAAGAAACTGATTGTAAGAAATATTTATAGTTTTAAAACTTTTTTTTACAGTTTTATCTTGAATAAAGAGCATGTATACCTGGTGTAATTGTGCATCTAAAGTTGGAGCTGGTGTGTTGCAGTCATTATGCCACCCTCCGCCCTCGAACAACTCAGTAAGTACCCTAGCCTCTTCTCTCTGAATGTGATAGAATCTGAAGAACCAATTTACTTTTCACCAATCCCAAATGTGTCAGTTCATCCTCTCCTCTAACCAAATCTTTATAGGGATTGTAATAGTTAGCACAGCTATATTAGATCACTCCTGATAGGTATCTGTAGAAGAGAAGGGGGTTGGTGGAAGGGTGGTCTAAACCATTTGTTTTCAACTGCTACCACCCAATATCAAACCCCACATTAAGACTTTTTTTTTTTTCTGATAAAAAAAAAAATGCTCTAATGGCCCTCGTATCTTGCAAAAGTCCAACCCCACCAGACAGTGCAAGTAACCAAATGGGGCTCTGGCACATTTGTAAGTGTAAAAGTCGAACTGCTTTTTGTTGAATGTTATTGTCAAATATTATTTTTATTCTATGATTGTAATAATCTGTGGCCTAAAATCTGTGGTGTCAGGAATGTATAGGTGAGAGTTAATAGAGATGTGTGACTAGAGAGATGCTATTTTATTAGTAATGTTTACTTAGATATATCTAGTAATTTATGTTTCTTATTTTTGTACCTTCAATAAAGAAGATTTATATTTTAGAAAGAGAAGTAATTATTGAGATCCTCCACCAACACTTTTCACATGTGTAGACATGTGGTGCACTTACATTAAAAGCAGTCGCCAACTTCTACCCACCATGATTATCATGGCCTGTACCACATGTATACTAGGGATAAAAATAAATAAATCTGTAGAAAAGAGAGGTATGTGTTTATTACTCTTACAAGTTGCTTTGCTTTTCTTTCATCCCTATGTTATTTTGATGAAAATGATATAAATGAATTGTCCCAGATTAAAAAATAAATATATATATATATATAAATAAAATTTGTGTAAAATAAAAAAATTTTATTAGAAAAAAGTGTCCAATTTGGGATTGGACCCCGAGTTGTGCTGTCAAACACCAAAGGTTCAGACCACTTGTCCATAGATCCTACAATAAACAGCCAGTTTTGATCGTAGATTTTCAAGAATATCAAGCCATATTGTCACATCACATTTGAGTAAATGAGATTGAGTCAGTTTGAAATATTCAGTTCCATGAGGTTAGCTATGAGGAACAGGGTCATGTTGTACTGGAGACTGACCAGCCAATGTTGGGTGGGACTGTGTACACTGTGACCACAGAGTGAGGTGTGCAGCCAGACTCAACATCATGTACCCCATGGTGTTCAAAGTGGCCAACCCCATCAACAGCCGCTACACCCACTGTGGAGTGCTGGAGTTCATCGCTGATGAGGGCAAGGTTTACCTCCCTTATTGGGTAGGTGCTGCGCTTGTCTATATGTAAACTCTTAATAATTAAATATAAACTTAATAATTAAATATGATCGAGGCGTATGAACTCATGGAATTCGTGTAATCTTTACATAAGGGGATAAGAAACAACAACAAATATAAACATGTCTGCCTGCCACTGAGTAGTGTTTCCAGTCTTAATGACAAAGGCATACGCATTCTACTTCACCCAGTCATGATGGTTGTCAAATCTCCCCGCTATGCTGCATCAGCTGTCGCGCAGGCTCTACAGGCTTGATACCCTAATATGATTGAGTGGAGATAAGAAAGAAGAAATATAAACATATTTATGTACTCTAGTAGAAGAACAGAGATGCCCGAAAGCTCGAGATTACATTTAATAAAGATAAAAGAAATTCATATCCAGAGACTTGTAGCATTTGTTTGATATCCAGGAGATTTAAATCAATTGATATTGAAATTTATCTAGCATGAAACAAACAGTTATATAGATTGTGCAAAAAAGAAACCATAAGGCAAATTAGAAACATGATTCTTTCAGGTTAGAAATATATTCATAAATAAATTTACAAAAGTGTTTAAATCTCTGACAATTCTCTCTGGTATTTACACTAAAAGTTACACTAGAAACACCATCAGATTCTCTTGGGCAAAAATGTTGTTGAACAGTGTATTGAGGTGTGTATATAGCTAAAACATCTCACACTATGTAGGATGAATGATAGGCACAATTTGGATTATAGATTATAAATACAAGGTAATAAGACCAAATCCAAATAAATAAATAGTGTGTGACGTTTCGGTAACAGCATTGTTACCATCTTCAGACTTTCAGTACTTTTGTCTGAAGATGGTAACAACGCTGTTACTGAAACGTCACACACTATTTATTTATTTGGATTTGGTCATATTACCTTGTATTTATGTAGGATGAAAGTATTGTGTGTGCTATTGAGTGGGTTGTTCTTCATTCATTTTAAATAGATAACATTTTTATCACAATTCCATATATACAGTATGTAGTTGCTCAGAGAAGTGATTTCTTTTTTCTAGGTTATTGTGTCAAAATGACTTCCTGACATTTTCTTGGATATATAGTGGTACACCCTAACTTGGCCCAATCCCCACCATGACTTGTCGTATATGTCGAGGCAGATGATGAGGTACTTGTTCCTGGGAGAGGGAGACATTCTGGAGATCCGCAGCGCCATGTTGCCAGTCGCCACATTCTCCCGCTTTCAGCCCCAATCTGTTGACTTCCTGGACATCACCAACCCCAAGGCTGTGTATCCTCTTTATTGGATTGATTCATTTTGTCTTTCTTTCCCCACAAATACTTGTTTCAATGTCATCACTGGTATCTTTCATACTTCTCAACATAGAGTGGAACCTTGTTATAACATCATCATCACTTGGGATCAAGATTTTATCTTGTAGTTATAACCACAGTTTAAACACTACAAGGTAATAAGACCAAATCAGAATAAATTAATAGCATGGAGGTTTCAGTAACAGCATTGTTACTAAAACTTCCACACTTTTAATTTATCTGGATTCAGTCTTATTTACCTTGTAGTGATAATCTATAATTCAAATTTTGTACCTTATCACAGTTTGAACAATTGAAACTTGAAATTGAAGACCTATTATGACGTTATAATAAAATTGCTGTTAAAACAAGATTTCACTATAATTATTTTATCCCTCTTGTCAATTCAGGTCGATTTATTTAGTTTTTCTACCGTGGCAACTTTTTAAAATTCAGAGATTTGAACTCTCACAAAAGTAAAAGAAAGGATTATAAAGGTCTTTAAAAATAACTAAAACTTTTGAATCTTTCTATAAATCTTCAACTTCATCTAACAGAAGATTCTCTGCTACTTGTTTGACTGGATTCCTTCTCTCTCCTCATTGATATCAATAATAATGATATAAAGTTCCATCCTAGGAGTGAACTTTGTATCAAATTTCTACAATTAAAGAGCATTACTATTCCTTGACTCCTCAGTCAGCCTGGAGAACTGCCTGCGGGGGTTTGCCTGCCTCACAGCTGGTGACATCATCGCCATAGAGTATAATGACAAGGTGAGAGGTACAGCTAACCCCCAGTGTCACACATGTGCTGCTGCTGCTGTAGGTGTATGAGCTGTGTGTGCTGGAGACCAAGCCCGGCCCTGCTGTCACCATCATTGAGTGTGACATGAATGTGAGTTTGCTATTCCATTCAACAGCTATTCTCTATGATAAGGCACAATTTGAATTATAGATTTGTGAAAAGAATCTTTTGTCTGAGGATGGTGACAATGCTGTTGCCGAAACATCACTCACTATTAAATTATTTGTATTAGGTCTTATTTTCTTGTATTATAGCTATTCTCTATAAATAAAGACATCAAGCATAAATGTTTCTTTTCAAAAAAACTCTTCCTCCTACTGTCCTTACTACAATGAAAAATATTTGGCTTATCAGTGGAGAACCCTTCCAGTGGTTTCGCCAGTACTTTTCTGTAACATCCTTGTTACTTGAAATTTTAAATACAGTAAAACCCCGCTAATATGAACCCTGGATATAACGAACCTTCCCTTATAACGAACCCAGGCCGATTCCCAATTCCATTCCATTGAAAATACCATCGTTATAACGAACTTTGCGATTTTTAGAATAACGAACTACCCCTATAACGAACCTATTTTCGGTCCCAAAATGATAAAATCTATTAAAAATACTATGCTTATAACGAACTTAGAATTGTAATTTAAAAAAAAATTAAAACAACAAAATTTTGAGCATGTTTCAGCTCGTGGATCGCGATTTCAAAACAATAAATTTAGCGGCATTGTTTGTTTTGATTTTTGCACTTTATTTTTGCTGTATGTTGTATAAATTTTTACACATTATACTTTTTATTAAATATAATATCTTTGCATCCATTAAATTCGAAATATAAAAAATGCAAATGGCTTCCAAAATGAAGAAAACAAAGGCATTTTAAAAACAAAAGTGTTATTTCTTTAAAAAAAAAAAGGCCATTTTCAGAACTTTTCAAAGTGAAACAACACAGGCAAAATGTTAAGAACATATTAAAATAAGAGAATATAACTTTTCTATTATAAAAGACAAAATATAAAGCTATTAAAAATTGTTACAAAAAGGAATCGACCCCAACTTTTGCCGCGATCGCGATCGTACGTTTTAGGGCTAAAAAAAATAAAAGTTCAAATAAACGGTCCCGTGATGAAACAAACATTATTTTTATACCATTAACTATGGTGATTTTTGAAGTCAGCAATGTTTTGCATGACAGGTTAAAAAATGAAATCTAGACCTTGAAGAATATGCGGAAACATGAAATGGAAGAAAAACACTAACTTTATTTGAATGGTGCAATGCTTGAAGAATGCTTTGAAGCAACAAGGTGTTAGAGCCATTTTTTCAAGTAAACATTGTATTATATAATGTGTGTTAGAAAGGTTTTAGGGTTTTTATATTATTTTAGAAATTAATACATATGATTTTAGTAATTGAAAATAGTTTATTTATGCAAAACTATATCTTTTCATTTATTTACAAGTAATAATATATAAGAATAGTGAGGAGTGATAACTATGCAAATATTAATGATGATATACCACAGAATATTTAAAATAATTATTCAGTGACAATATTTTATAAAATATTAAAGTCTAAAATTGAATTCATATATTCAACACTCCTTCTTGAATTCATGTTTTAGAGTTTTAATTACTCTATCAAAACATCTGTAGCAGTGAAGATCTGTGTTTTTCAAAAGTTTCCTTTGGCAGAGGCTTGGTTAGGATATCAGCAACTTGGTCTTGGGTTGGGCAAAACTGAACATCAACATTTTCTCTTATCTGATCTTTCAAAAAATGATATCGAACATCTATATGTTTTGTCTTTCTGTTCATTTGTCCTGTCTTCATTAAAGTCATTGCACTTTGGTTGTCAATATTTAGTTTAGCAAGTATGGTTTCATTTGTAAGTTCTTCAATAAGTGCTTTTATATAAATGAGTTCTTTCACACATTCAGCTGCAGCAATATATTCTGCCTCAGTAGTGGATAAGGCTACAATTGGTTGTTTTCTTGAACTCCAGCTTATTGGTCCTTTACCAAACAAAATTGTATATCCGGATGTACTTTTTCTTGTTTTCATGTCTCCAGCAAAGTCTGAGTCACAATATGCATTAAGTTCCATATCTTCATCTTGTTTACTATAGTGAAGTCCAAAAGTTTTGGTTTGTTTCAAATATCTCATAGTTCTTTTAACATTTTGTATATCCTGGTTTGTCGGTTCATGCATCGAACGACTTTCATAACCAACTGCATAAGCAACATCTGGTCTGGTTTTGTTTGCTAAATATAGGAGACTTCCAACAGCTTCTCTATATGGAAAATTACCTTCAGATTTGTTTTCTAATATAGGATCAATTTTCACAGCTCCTACAATTGGAGTTGTCACTGGCTTTGCATCCAACATGTTGTATTTTTTTAGAACACATTCTATATAGTCATGTTGAGAAAGTATCAGTCCCTCATCTTTATTCATGATATTCATGCCAACAAACATTTCAGGATTATTACTTATTCTTATTTCAAATTCTTGTGCCAGTTCTACCAACAAATTGTCCATTTCTTTTTCATCACTTCCAAACAACATTCCATCATCAACATATAAAGCCAAAATTAAACTTCCATTTTGGTTTTTGAAAATGCAATTTTCTAATTTTGATTTCACCAGTCCTTTTGTTTTCAAAAAGGCTTCAAATCTTTTATTCCACTTTGAAGGTGCTTGTCGTAGTCCATAAAGTGCCTTCTTTAGTCGACATATTTTGTTATCTTCATATCCTTCTGGTAAATACATGAAGATTTCTTCATCCAAATATCCATAGAGAAATGCAGTTTTGACATCAAAAGTTTTGAACTTTAGATTTTTCTTAACACTTAAGGATAACAACATTCTTAAAGAAATTGTACTTACTACTGGACTAAAGGTTTCATCAAAATCTAGTCCTTTTTGTTCATTTCCTCTAGCAACAAGTCTTGCTTTATAATGTCCACCATCCTTTATCTTGAATATCCATCTAGAACTGAGTATCTTCTTTCCTTTAACTTCTTCAGCATTTACAAAATCCCAAGTTTCATTTTTCTTCAATGAATCTTTTTCTTCCTGTATTGCTTTTACCCAGTTTTCTTTGTCTACTCCGGTTACAGCTTCATTGTATGTTAACAATCCTATTTCTCCAGAAACAGAATTCAACACTTCATAATCTTTTAGTCTTTCAGGTCTATTGATATTTTCTCTATTCCTTAACATATATCTTGAATTGGTCGAGTTCTGTGGTTTATCATGGGTATCCAATTCCAATTTAGTGTCTTGACTTTCCTCTATTTCAGAATCCAGATCTTCTCTGTATCTTGGCTGAATGACACTGGTCATTTCATTTGTTAGTTTTCCTGTAAACACCACATCTCTTGCAATTATAATCCTTCTTTTCTGCATGTCCCACAATCTGTATCCATTTCCACTGTATCCGATAAGTGAATATTTTTCACTTTTACTATCCAATTTTTTTAGGTTTCCCAATTTTTTGACATACACTTCACTCCCGAATAATTTTACATTAGAAAGATTAGGCTTTCTTCCAAACCACATCTGTGCTGGTGTTGTTTGTATTGTATTTGAAGGGCTTCTGTTGATTAAATAGGCAGCGACTCTTGTGGCCTCTCCCCACATTTCCTTATTTAATTTGGAATCCAGCAAAAGTGCTCTGGTTTTTTCAATCAGAGTTCGATTCAACCTTTCTGCTTTTCCATTCAATTGTGGAGTATATGGAACTGTAAAATCAAGTATTATTCCTTTCATTTTGCACCATTCTTTAACTTGCGTATTGGCATATTCACCGCCATTATCACACCTTAATTTTGACACTTTCGCATTTAAGAATCTTTCCACTTCATTTACATATTCCTTAATATATTCTTTTGCTTCATATTTATTGCTGAGCAAATACACATAACAGAAATGTGTATAATCATCCAAAAATGTCATTATATATTTCTTATTATCATGTGTTAAGGGTTCTATTGGGCCGCACAAATCAGTATGAACAATTTCCAAAGGTCGGGTAGCTCTAGATCTTTCATTTCCAAATGACTTCCTAGTTTGCTTTGCCATGATGCAAATTTCGCACACATCATTTTCCTGTTTTTCCAATTTGTTAAGCTCCATACCATCAACCAAACTTTCAAGTTTTCTTAGATTCTGCATTCCAATGTGTCCCAATTTTCTGTGCCATTCTTGGGTTTTGTTTTCACTTGGTAAGGTAAGGTTCGAGTCATTTTTCTTTGAAAAATGATGTTCAATATTTACAGCATAAAGTCCATTTTCAAGTTGATCTCCTTCTAGAACTTTTTTTCCATCTTTCAAAATTGTCACTTTATCACCTTTAAAATTTACTTCTCCTCCGTTGTTAACAATTGAGCTCACTGACAAAAGGTTTTTTGATAATTCAGGCACAAATATTACTTCATTTAGGTTACATTGTCTCCCCTTAAATTGTCCTGAAGTTTTTGCTCTCATAACTTCTTCTTTTTTGGCAACATTGATGTTCACATCACACTTTTTTTGATGATCAAGCAACTTTTCTTCATTAATCATGTGACAGGTGGATCCGCTATCAACAATGAAAGTGACTGATGATCTTTTATCATATTCTTCTCTTTGTTCAGCAATGAAAGCAATGGGAGGTTGCTTTTCTTTGTTCCTGAAATAGCAATCTTTTTCTTTATGATTAAACTTTTTACACATTCTGCATTGTTCTTTGTTTACTTTAGCAGCAGGTTTACTGTTGTTCTTAAAGAAACAGTCCTTTTCTTCATGGTTAGTTTTTTTACAAAATTTGCAGAATTTTCTTTGGGTGCAATTTTTAGATATATGTCCTGGTTTATTACAAGTAAAACATACCTTTTGTTTTGTTGCATTCATAGCCACTCGGTCTTCTGGTTGGCTCTGTCTATTTCTTCTTATTTCTTCAGTGGTCAATCTTGATATTAGATTTTCAATAGTTTTTTCATCTTTTCCAGTTGACTCCCAAGCAGTACAAAAATAATTATATTCTTCTGGCAAAATTGTTAAAATCTTTGAAATAACAATATTGTCATCAAAGTTCTGTTTTAGATTATTGAGTTTAAAAGCCAAATTTCTTAAATTACTTATGTTGTGGATACAAGGTCTACATTTTTATCAAATTTATAAGTGTGAAATTCTTGTAGCAACTTACATTTTAATTGTTCATCATCTCTTTCAAATATTCTGCATATGGTGTCATACATTGATTTGGCATTTTCACAATGTATTATGTGTGTTAATATTGTTTTATCGATGCTCGAAATAATATATTTTTGGGCTTTAGCATCTTTTATTATCCATGCGTTTTTTTCTTTTTCATCCTTTTGATCTTTAAAACACAATTTGCCATTTATTGTTTCAATTAAATTATTAGCTTTAAAAATAATGTTAATTTGAAATTTCCAAATATCAAAATTTTCAGAGTCTTTTAATTTATCTATAATCGAAATATCTTCCATAACAGCGGCCATTTTTATTTTTACGATTTTAGATTTTAAGTTATAACCACGCTTTATGCTGCCACTGTTAGAAAGGTTTTAGGGTTTTTATATTATTTTAGAAATTAATACATACGATTTTAGTAATTGAAAATAGTTTATTTATGCAAAACTATATCTTTTCATTTATTTACAAGTAATAATATATAAGAATAGTGAGGAGTGATAACTATGCAAATATTAATGATGATATACCACAGAATATTTAAAATAATTATTCAGTGACAATATTTTATAAAATATTAAAGTCTAAAATTGAATTCATATATTCAACAATGTGATAATGATGTTTTAAAATCATTTTATATCTTTGAATATATATTTAATAAAACTTTGCCTAGGATTTGTCATTATTTTTAAATTAGACATAGAGGTACATGTATGTTAATGATAAGAAGAATCTATCATCTAATGATTTCTATTATTATTCAGTATTAATGTAAGGAAATAGGTCAATTATTGGAATTAATACAAAGTGACCACTATTAAGAGGCAGTCTCTTCTTGTGTGCATGGCCGTCCTTTAATTATACGGTCTAAAAATTTTGAAAAGTAAAAAAAAAATAGCCAAACCGTGGCTATAGTGAACCGTGGCTATAGTGAACCAAAAGCTCCGTCCCATTGGGGTTCACTATAGAGGGGTTTTACTGTATATAGATTGTATTGAATTATAATTGGTTGAATAAAAGAGGTGATACAATATATAGGGGCAACACAAGGTAATAAGACCAAATAAATAAATAGTGTGTCACAGTATAGTGGTTAGTATTCCCGCCTGTCACGTGGGCGATAGGGGTTCAACTCCCTGCCAGGTTTTTTTTTCACACACTATTTATTTATTTGGATTTGGTCTTATTAACTTGTGTTTCGAATCTATAATCCAAATTGTACCTTATTACAATATATATAAGGGCATTGATGTTGTTGGATATTATTGTTGTCTTCTAGAGATACTACCATTGTTGTTGCAGGTAGAGTTTGATCCTCCAGTAGGATATGTTGAGCCCAGCGCCAGAACTCAGCAGCCAGAAGAGGTCAGTCACTTCTCTGCCTTAAATTATATCTGCGTTGTTGTGTGCCTCCATGTAACCTTGAGCTATTGTTTATTGTATATGAGAATAGAGAAACTTTAGTGATAGGAGGATATACTAATCTATAAGACATCACTTCTCTAATCAGAATATATGTAAACATTATGAACCTGCTATATCTCTGCAAGTTAGCAGACTTGGATCGGTGGTGAAGCCTCAAACTAGCTTTGGCAAATTCACCACCTGGAGACCATGGTTTTAGGTTAATGATCTTCCTCAATCCTTGATAGGACTTTATTCCATGAAGTTCCTCATCTTTTCAAATAAAAGATGTGATGCAGAAAGATTGGGGGGGCCTGACTTAGCATATTGGTGGACCAAGTTTCCCCAGTTTAATCTACCAATCTGCTCTAATATTGAATCAAGCTGTATCTGGAAATTGTCAGGAGTTCTTGGTAAAGGTATTTAAGTGGCTATGGGCTTAAGCGTAAAGGACCCTATAAATATCTACAAATACTTACATTGAGCAGAGCTCTTTCAAAAGAAATTCATAAAGAGGCATGTTAGGCAGCAGTTAATTCTATTCTAAAATATACAAATGGTGTGTGTTTGGTACACTATTAATAATAATTAATTCTCTATTATTTTAGTTTATGAGAACAACTGTATTCTCAAATGACAATTTATCATACAATTTATTATACAAAAATGAATATATATATATCTCTAGATTGTTTCAAAATATTTTAACGTAGTAAACTTTGTTCTGGGAGGACATTGAAACATATATTGCACTTTTTTTTTCAATTAGTAATTTGCAGATTTACTGCGGAATACCCCAATATACAGTTTAAACCTCGCATTCAATCTAAGTTGAAATTGATCTTGTTAGATCCCTAGAATCCCAAATATGCAAACAAAGACTGACCTATATTTCAGATATATAATGAGGGCACATAATGGATTAGAAAAGATATTGATGTTGGGGGTAAATTTAAGAGGAAGCAGGAAGAGATGAAGACCTACAATGAACTGGCTAGAAGGGGTCAAGAAAACTACCAGAAGGTCACCATTGTATGAAGTGCGAGTGATGGTCCCTAACAGATCAAATTGGAGAATTCTTGTCCATAAAGTCATCAATAGTAGAACTCAACTGATAGATGCTAACAATAACATCATTTGAGACCAAGATATTATATGGTTATAACACCACAAGATATTATATGGTTATATAACACCAAGATATTATATGGTTATATAACACCAAGATATTATATGGTTATAACACCAAGATATTATATGGTTATAACACCATTCTGTTGTTATGACTGCAGTTAAAACAATTGGGTCTTAAAATTATGGACCTTAAAATTAGGATGTTACAACCAAGTTGCAGTTATCAAAGAGAGGCTGTTATAACCAGATTCCACTATATTTCATTTGCTGAACCATCCATTACACCTTTTGTTTTCATTGGATATGAACAAAAAAAGAAAATGCTGTTATCTTTGCTTCTCAGCACTTAAATTCTCAAATGTTTGTGTTTGCCAGCAGCCCATACCCCTGGAGGAGGATACCAGCAGGTTTGTGGTAAGTCACCACATTCTGAGGGGAAGAAAGAAATGTACTTGAACCTTAAAAACATAAGGTAATAAGACCAAATGATCTCATTACACATTTTGACTTGCATTAGATGCACTAAACAGGACCTTTGAGAGAGGCCGCTGCTTATCATAAAACAGCTCGAGGAGCATGAACTCATGGAATTTGTGTAATCTTTACACAAGGGGATAAGAAACAACAACAAATCCAAATAAATTGATAATTTGTTCTTATTACCTGGTGTTTCTAACTATAATTCAAATTGTGTCTTATTGTTCTCTTGAATCTCTTTGTAATCATTTTGTTGGAGAGAGAGATTGAGATTGAAACTGATTTATTATAACGTCCATATAAGATTATATAAGGTTAAATACATAAAATGAATAAATAAGATTAATAATGATAGATATATGAATAAATAGATATAAATAGATACAATAATTGATAAATATACATATATACATAAATATATATACAAGGTCTTCATTGGTGGCGCCCACCGCGAGAAAGACTCCGCCACCGATGGACTGCGAGAGTTCTTTCCCACAGAGTGGGCAGGTCGAGGTGTTGGCTGGCGTTGCCCACCTCAAGACCAAGATGGAACTTGGAGAGAGAGAGAGAGAGAGAAAGATTTGGATAGGCCAACTGTTGAGAGGAAAAAGCTACCTATGTTCTATATTCAATCTGGTTGGAAGTCCAAATATGATCATGCTAGTCATAATATTAACTAAAAAAGCTTTGTGCTTTGAGTTATCTCTCTCTCTCTTTTTGGTATTACAGCATGGCTCTGATTGGTTTCAGCAATGATGCCTCACAATATATCAGTGCTGCATGGGTACTACATAAGTGTTATATCAGTTCTACCTCAAACTACCTTATTACTATATGTACTACATGAGTACTACATACACTACATTGGTACAACATTGCACATAGTTTACTTAGATTGGTTCCTGCTTAGTAGAAACTCCATTTGAGGATACTTCCACTAGAGGACATCTCTCTACAAAGGACAGTTTTCATCTCTAAAATAACCATTTTTACTAACTAACAACTCTCTGGTAAGAGAATTTATCTCCCTAAAGGACACTTTGGTTCTGCACCTATGAGTCCTTTAGTATTACATTATATAAATATAAGAAAAAAGGCATTTCCTGATTATGCAACTGAAAGTTGCTGATGGCTTGCGCCAACTTTCAGTTGCACAATCAGGAAATGCCTTTCTTCTTAATTTATATACCTGATCCAAGTACAAATTCACTTTTGTACTATTTTTGATTATATAAATATATATTGTTGGAAGAGACCAAAGGTAGATGCGATGATTTAAAAGGCTGCGAGCTTTCGGACAATGACGTCCTTCAACAGGCCATTAGCAAATACAAGAAACTAGAGAAGATATGATATATATACATATGTAGAGAATTTGCATAATTAGAATTATATAGAAACTCGCAGCATCTACCTTTGGTCTCTTCCAACACCTGCGATTCCTTCTATAATAAATATATATATATATATTTTAACATGTTTACTTTTGATATCTATTTGTTATTTGAAATATCCATTGTATATATACCTAATCTTTATTTAAACCACTATATCTATATTATTCCCTCCCATATGTCACATTATATAGGCTCAAGTTATTCTGAGCACCTGATTGCTCTAGAATTGTTTTAGTAGAGATGTGTTATTTCATCCAGCCTACAGTATTCAGTACAGGAAACCCCAGCTCGAGAAGCATGGACTTTGTATCATCTTTGAATAAAGGGATAAGAAGCAACATTACAGGAAATAACAAGTCTTCACTAATCCACTGATGTGGTCTGCAGATATTTGGAGGAAAGGGAAACCGACTAGATGGCAAGGACAAGAAATCACCTTCCAAGTCTGCGGACACCTCACTACTGAAACCTAGAAGGTAGGTAGTGGGATTAAAGTTGATATTATATATATATAAGGCACAAAAGAACCCTTGCCACAGAAAAATAAACTTACTTTTTAAGAAATAGAAACAGTAGCCAAAACAAAAATAAATAAAATCTGGAGGATCCCACCTAAGCACAGTTGGTACAGTGGAGTGAACCCAGGAGGAGCTCTAAACATCAGAAATAGACAGCATCAAACAACACTAACAAGATTTAGAACAGGCCATCTCAAGCCATTGAAGATAGAAAATAATAACAAAATCTACCCCACTTGCCCAAAATGTAGCTTGTCACCTGCAGCTCCAGAACACATTTTGGCTTGCATTAGATGCACTAAACAGGACCTTTGGGAGAGGCCGCTGCTCATCATAAAATAGCTCGAGGAGCATGAACTCATGGAATTCGTGTAATCTTTACACAATGGGATAAGAAACAACAACAACAACAAAGTTGACATTCACACTTCTATCTTGTAAGAATTGTCTTGTGATGTGTTTAAACCATTCCTTCTCTCTACTTTGGAACTTACCTCCACACTGTATCTCTCTTACACTAGATGATGCCATCGTCTGAATTCTCAACCATGTTGGCTTTCTTCACCTTATTTCTTCAATTTTGTTGTTTGTGCCTGGAATAAATAAATTTTAACTTTTTTTTCATGTGTACCTATGCTAAATTTCTCATTTGAAGAGCTGTCATTAAATTTGATAAGGCACAATTTGGATTATAGATTATAAACACAAGGTAATAAGACCAAATCCAAATAAATAAATAGTGTGTTAACTGTTCCCTCCAAGTCATATTTTCCGATATTATCTTAAAATTTTTAACTCCCTTTTTTGTGAGATTGTGGGAACACATTGAGAATGTGCCCATTTTTTCAAATGAAAAAAAAAGGGTTTTTTTTTTTTCAAAGGCCTGTCTTCAACCTTCTGTCACAGTTCTGGTCCAAATTAGCCACAGTTGTTCTGATGGCCTTTGTACTTTTTCAATATAGGAATGGTATTAGGTAAAGCTAGGGGTTCTATGCATGTTCAAATAGAATGGTTCTGGTGATTGGCTCAGTGAAAGAGAATGTGCAGAAAAGTTTTTGATATCTTCTAAATTCTCTTAGAAATAAAAGCATAGAAGCATTAAGAAGCAACAAGACCACATCCAAAAGAATAAATTATGTGTAATGTTATGGTAAAAAATGCAATTTTTTTTTATTTATTGATTATTATATTTCTAATCTATAATTCAAATTGTACCTTATTATGCAAATAGCATATTTTACATGGAGCTTTGTTTCATACTCATACCGAAAGTCTTTTTCAATTTCAAAGTTGAAGATAAAATTATGACAAACCAAAGATTTCTAAGAGCCAATTTTTTTTCATAAATATAAAAGTCAAATAGAGGCGGGCCCTGGCTTCTTGCCTAAGTCAGATTGTTGGGATATCATTCACTAGTAAATTTCAACCATAGAATCTTGGCTGCAATTATCATGGGATAGAACCCTGGTGAGTACAGTTGAAATGGATTCAAGCAATAAAGTATCCAGAAATGTCTGGTAGCCACCAGATATACCTGTGTCCTCTATCTTGAAGATAGAGGTTGCCTGATCTTGAAAATAGAGGTTGCCTGGTCTTGAAGATAGAGGTTGCCTGATCTTGAAGATAGAGGTTGCCTGATCTTGAAGATAGAGGTTGCCTGGCCGGTAGTCATTGTTCTTGAAGTAAGAGACACCTCAGCCAGTAGAGTTTTTTTTTTTTTCAACAAAAATATTGTGTGCTTGTCAAGACTTTTGTTGTTGTTGTTTCTTATCCCCTTGTGTAAAGATTACACGAATTCCATGAGTTAAGACTTGTTCCTGACAAGGACAAAGGATTTTTTGGCAAAGTGTTCAAAAAATAAAACTCTACTAACTGATGTGTCCTTTATGGCATTGGAGTGTTTATGATCTCTGCTATATACCACAATGTACAGGGGCATCCCTGACTATGACCACGACCCCTACAAGATCAGATTCATCAGGATCCACCACCCCACAGACGACGCCAAGGTAAGCTCTCTTTTAACTAACTCTTGCTTGGAGATATTTCAAAAGTATTTTTTGATGGACTACCTTTTGGATTGCAAGTATATTGCTATGCAATACAAATGAAAATACCAAAACGCAAGTGTTTATTTTCACAAATAAATCAAACCTCTACTCTCCTTACTGCGATGAAAAAATATTAGGAGGGCTTGGTTCATTGGTGGTGAACCCTCCTAGCGGTTTCTCCATTTTTTAATCTACCAGACTGCTTCTTTAGAGGTCTAATACTGTATTGGATCATTCTGCTTTTATATGCAACACTGAAGGGTGGAATCTTAGAAATGATATTTAAGATGGCACATTATTGCTATGTATTAATTTATGCCTAACTGGCCTTGTCCTTATTGTTTGCGGAATAGAATTGCTCGATGCAAATATTTAAATGTAATTTTACTGTCCTAAAAGCTTATGTCCATAGTTTGCTTAAATATAATTTCTAAGATTCCACCCTTCAGAGTTGCATATAAAAGCAGAATGATCCAATACAGTATTAGAGCTCTAAAGAAGCGGTCTGGTAGATTAAAAATTGGCAAAACCGCTAGGAGAGTTCACCACCGATGAACCAAAAGCCCTCCCAATATTTTTCTATCGCAGTAAGGACAGTAGAGGTTTGATTTATTTGTGAAAAGAAACATTCGCGTTTTGGTGTTTTCATTTGTATTATATAGATGGCTCGTTTTTGCTATATATTGCTATGTGTAAAGTTTTAATACAATGACTCATCCGCTATATAAAAATCTACCTTTACATAAAATTATATTTTTTTGACAGCTTCTTAAATCTTTTGTGTCAAAAGGTAACAAGACCAAATACAAATTAATATTATTATTGTTTGTGGGGGTCGGTGGAAGGCTGGTTAAACCGTTTGGTTTTCGACCACTACGACCCGGGTTCCCGCATTGGACACTTTTTTCTGATTTAAAAAAAATGCTCCAATTGCCCCCGATTCTTGCAAAAGTCCAACCCCACCAGCGAGTGCAAGTAACCAAACGGGGCTCTGGCACATTTGTAAGTGCAAAGTCGAACTGCTTTTCACATGTGTAGACATGTGGTGTGATTACAGTAAAAGCAGTCGCTAACTACCCACCATGATTATCATGGCCTGTACCACGTGTACTAGGGATAATTAAAAAAAAAAAAATTGTTTGTGACATTTTGGTAACTATTTCATTTAGATGAGAAAAATGTACTGAACCAGTAATTTTGTCTGATGAGAATAACAACACTGTTACTGAGACGTCATATACAATTCATTAATTTGGTCTTGCTACTTTTTTTTGTTGTTATAGCTATGATATTTTTATAATAATATGCACTCATGGACAAAATTTAAGGTAGTTGTACCTTTTAGCATGGGGATTCAGACAATAACTCTGAAAGATATTACAGTGACCTTTATTGAATACACACGAGATAACCAAGTGTGAACAAAATTGCCTCTGTCTCCTTAAAAAATAGACTACTGGTGACACTAAAGACTTTACACTTCCTTAAGTTTTGTCTCAGTTAAAATAATTTGAACTTAAAACTTGGGACTTATAATGTTACTAGCCGAATGACCCGGGCAACGCCCGTGTTTTACCTGATTGAATGTTTTTATTCAAATACTATTTGTTACAATTATAAATTGGCGCCTTAAATAAATGCATATATTAGTTAATACCTATAGCCTATGTGCTTTATCTGTCTATGTACTGTTGGCTTCCGTAGGCGTCTCATACTGGGAAAAAGAAAGAGAGGATTCCATTTAGTTATTAATAAATATATGCATTTATTTAAGGAGCGATCCGCTCCAACACAATAGTTACAAAAATGTAAAAGCGAGTGGGGGAGGCATGATGGGGGGGCAAAGGTGGCGTGTTCGTAGCCAACCAATAGGAGGGCGCCATTCCAAAAAAAAAGCAAACGGTGACAGAGTTGATTAGGAGATGAGGAATGACGCTCGTAACTGTATATAGAATAATCAAGTTGCTGTTATAAGGTATAATAAGACAAAATCCTAATCAACAAATTGTGCACGACCTTTCAGCTATTATGGAAACATCACAATTTATTTATTTGGTCTTATTTCTTTATGTTTCTGATCTATAATCCAAATTGTGGATCTTGTTTCTCTTATAAAAGAGGCTGTTATAACAAGGCTCATACCTGATTAGCACAATTTGGATTATAGATTATAGCTACAAGAAAATAAGACCTAATCCAAATAAATTAATAGTGTGTGACGTTTCTGTAACATTGCTTTTACCCAAATGATACACACTATACATTTATTTGGATTAGGTCTTATTTTCCTGTAGCAAAGCTCATACCTCTTTAATAAAGCAACTCGTCACTTTTGTGTCCCTAGGGCAGTGATTCTCAACCTTTTTTTTGTTGCGGCATTATTTTAAAGATTTGAAAATTTGGCGGCACAATTTTAGAATTTCGCGGCACACTTTTGCTAACTTGAATGCAAGAAAATTCAAATTATGTATCAATATTTCTATGCAAAATATAAGTAATATACATCTCTAACATTCAATTTGCTAATTTCGTTATTTTAAAAAGTAAAAAAATGAAAAAGAAAAAAAGAAAAACCAATACAAACGTGAACATAATCATATGACTAAAATTCGGCGGCACATTTTTAGAATTTCGCGGCACACAAAATTACCGCGGCACATTGGTTGAGAATCACTGCCCTAGGGGGTCGATGAAAGGATGGTCTAAATCATTGGTTTTCGACCGCTACAACCCGGGTTCGATTCCTGCATTGGGCACTTCTTTCTGATTTAAAAAAAAAAAAGCTCCAATGCCCCCTGATTCTTGCAAAAGTTCAACCCCACCAGTGAGTGCAAGTAACCAAACGGGGCTCTGGCACATTTTCAAGTGCAAAGTCGAACTGCTTTTCAGATGTGTAGAGATGTGGTGCACTTACAGTAAAAGCAGTCACCTACTTCTACCCACCATGATTATCATGGCCTGTACCACGTGTACTAGGGATAAGCAAAAAAAAAAAAAGCTTTTGTCTCCTCATAGCAATGCTATACGGTGATTGGTCCTATTGTAATAAGGAGGTTCCCCACTGTATGTATTCTGTCTTGGTAACTCCTCCATCCTGTGTCCAGGACAAAGACTTGGCTGCTGCAGGAGGCGACAATTTCTCTGCCTTTGGTGGAAAAGGCTACTCACTTCGTAAAAAATGATCGGCTTCCTTTTTTCTTCTTTTAAAAAATTTTTGAAACTTTTTGTGTATATAGACTGATAAAAAATAAACCTGATTTTATTTTATTACCTTCATCATTATTTGCTTCACATTTTGTGATTTGATGTTTATCTATAATCATGATATGATATGATCATGAGAATAGGTTTCATAGCAACCTTCAAAAATATCGGTTTTTGTGTGTTTATTATCGCCTGTGATGATAAACAATGGCCTCTCCCAAAGGTCCTGTTTAGTAAAAAAAAAAACTCTACCAAATTTTAGTATGTTTTAACTTCAAAATGATAACAGAGGGTTGCCAAAATGTTGGTAAGTAAAACTTACTGCCCAAGATTTTGAGGAGTCCTAAGCATGAAGAATAATTGTTTTTGCAGTTTCTAGATTCAGAGGGATTGTAAAAGAATACTTCTCAAATTATTTTTTTCTTCTGTCTTCTAAATCATCTGAAGAACTTGTAAAATTTTACAGCAGTCACATGTAGAGTGATATGCGAGTTCCAGGTGAATTATTTTTGATCATTGAGGAAGTTTTGGATGTTGCCACTTGGAATATTGAAATTACTTGGATTCATAATTGACATATTATTAAATAATGAGGTAAAGATTATTTTGTTATAAAAAAATGTATATAAAGAAAACTTCAATCAATTTTGACGTGACAACGTCTTAAATTAGGTTGCGGCTGGGAGTCACTTATGAAAAAGTGTAACGCCAGGTAACGTTACGATGAGTCATCGAACGAGAGTGCTGCGCGCGCAGCGCTAGAGAATTAGGCGCATTGAATCGGCGCATGCTTGTCTCTGTCTTTGTCTTTCTCGAACGTTCTTGGCGTTGGAAAAACAAGAAAGCGTCATAATACAAGTTCACACGTGTGGTTAAAGTATCGACAGCTGTGTCTGTAGTGAAAATGTGGAGTGCTTAGATTCGTCATTTACAACAACTACAACAATAAAGGTAAATAATTGTACACTGATATTCCATTATCGTAAACTATGATTGATTGATTAATTGTTAGATTGACACAAAAGTTGAGAAACTGAGTTTATAGGTTATGTCATACTATTGATAAATGTTGATAGTGTTAAGTAAATTATTAGTTTAAAATTAATTAATTAATTAATTATTATTTTACAAATTTTAAATAGTTTCAAAGAACTCAAAAACGTCTAAATTTGAGATAGATGGAAGTCACAAAACAACATCTAAAGATAGATTGGAAACTGTCAGGACGGCGCCAGTTTAGAATTTCACCAGACGATCCACGCTCTTCACATCTGAAGAAATGCAATACTCCCTTTCTCAGAAAAGGTATATAAAGCATCCGTCCTAGCCAAAAATACAGTCACTTCACCATCTGGGTGAGCCCTCGTCGGTTGTACCCCAGGTCCACCTCATCCACCATGTAGACCAGTAAGAACTCTTCCATCTCCATCTTTCGCTCCTAGCTCAACTTTTATCTGTTCACGGAACTTTCTTAGTGCAACTGTGTCTTCGTTTTTTGTGTGGACATTCCCAAGCTTTCCACTCTGCCTCGACCACGACTGCCTGTACTGTGAGAACTTTTAAAGGTCTTACAAGGTGCAGAGAGGTACTGGAAAACTCCCCGTTCTGACTGTTCCTCTCGTTCAACACACTATAGCGAGAGTCAACAGGATTTTATCATATTTAGTCGACAGGATTCTACAAGAGGCTACCAGACTTCATCACATATATATATATATATCTGGTTAAAGAATATACAAGTAAAATGTACATTGATTGTATAATGTGGTAGATAAACCAAAAAACTACAATTATTTATTTTTAAATGGATTTCATGCTCACATAGGGAATTCTTCACAGCAACATTAGTCGAATCATAAGTTTAAAAAAAAAACAATGGTTGCCTGTAAAGTCGGTTTTACGGGCGAAGATTTTACGTGACAACGGTAGAATATTTATTGATATGAATATAATTAAATTGCACAATAGGAACAAGGAATTGAATGAAAATAAGAATTGCACAAATTTTAACTATAGAAATATATTTTGTTTACTAAAACATTGTACATGTAAACTAAAACTTAACTAATTCCTATTTGAGTGATTTTGTTGAGGATAGGACGATGATAGGAGAAATATGAAATGAAAGGAAGTGTTTCTGCTGTAATGTGTCTTGCGAAAGTCAAGTCGATAGTTGTTCCTTTTAACGTAGTTGACTTAGAAACGTTTGATACGCAATCAAGATTATACGTATTTTTCATGAATTTAAGAAACGAGTTGTCAGGCTTTACGTTTTTGTTAAAATCACCACACAGAAGAATCGGTATACTAGAATCAACTTGCACGAACGGTGGCACGTACTGGCTGTTGTGAATGTACGGACCGAGTCCTTGCCATAGTAACATTCCAATATCCTGCATACTAGCTCCTGGATGAATATATACAGCACCGAGTATAAACTTGAAGCTAGTATTAGCGGCGAAGCAAGTAACTTCAGTCATGCACATGTCACCCTTGGTTTTAATGACACGAGTTACGTCTGTAATCGCAACTTGGAACACTTCCGCCGTAGATGTCGATGATAATTTACGATAGATCGCCACTCCACCAGCCGCGTTGGTATTTGAAAATCAAAACACTTATTCAGATCGAAGGTTCAAATTTTTGCTAAATAAATTTGAAATTAAATAAAATTTGTAATTGTAAATGATGAAGTTGAAAATTAAAACATTTACTTAAATTAGATGTTAAAATTCTTGCTCAACACAGTTTAAATAAAGTTTTCTTATATCTGCTATATATGGTCTAATAAGACCAAATCAAAATAAATAGTGATTATTTAAATTTGTTCTTATTATACCTTGTGTTTCTAATCTATAATCCAAATTATATACCTAACTATAAAAAATCTTGAGTGTGTTTGAAATTCTATGATCTATGGGTAGCTCTGTAGGTTAAGGTCCCCATGACTAGACAAGGCAACCATCTCACCAAGATATCCGTTGTTGTTGACATGTCCAATGAAGAGCCTCAGATGTCTCCATGCATGTTCTTTATCTTGGATATGTAAATCTGCTGTTCTGGGTACATGTCAATTTTCTGCAAGGTTGCTGCCATTGCTGGACATGAGAATATGTGGGTAGGTGTTAGTTCCAAACCAAGACAATTGTTACATGTCCTGTTGGTTATTGTGGACTTAGGGAAGTTGTATCTTTTAGCATGTATATCAGGACTCAAGACAATAACACAGAAAGATATTTGATACACAGTGACTTTTATTGGAGACATACAAGATGACCAAGTGTGAACAAAATTACTTCGGTCCCCTAAAAAAAAAAAATAGATGACCAGTAACATTAAAGGCTTTTCACTTCCTTAAGTTTTGTACATAAGTGTATATTTGGTCTTTTTTTACAGTAATTCAATTAAAAACTATTCATTTTCAAATTTAATAGCACACAAAAAATATTTTATTAAAACATATAGTCTTATACCCAGATTCAACACAGAGTCTTTCAAGGAAAAAAAAAGTCAAAAGTGATTGATATTTACATTTATTAATAATAATGTAGATGTGTTATAGACATGAGTACCTAATTAAGACAATCTCATGCCAAGATTTGTACAGTCTGAGAAAAATAAAGATATAAAAACAGAGTTTAAAAAAAATAAAAATACGAATATATATGTATAAAAAAGGGTGCACCTGGATCTGTAAAGAAAAAAAAAATTCTCAAGATATTTCGAGAATTTTTTTTTTTTCTTTACAGATCCAGGTATGCCTTTTTTTATATATAAATATTTAATGGATTGCCTTTTGACTTAAACTAATATTTATATAAGATACAGGCATCCACATAAGTTTTTATCAACACTTTGAAACTATTAATAACAAATATGTTATCAAAGATTCATTTCAATTATATCCTGGCTTGAATAAAAACCTTGATGTGTCATTCATGGAAAAAACTAAAGGAAGTTGTATCTTTCAGCATGTATATCGGTATTCAGACAATAACTCTGAAATATATTACAGTGACCTTTATTGAAGACACATTAGATAACTAAGTGTGAACAAGTGGGATCGTTGTTTGATAAATTTCCAATGTCTTCTTTAACAAAGCCGTGTCCTGTAAGAATTGTAGAAGAGGTGCTACAAATGTTAATTTTGGGAAGAATATAACAAGGAAGGTTGGAATGAACTTCTATCTTGATGATTTGAGCTTCCTATTCTTTGCCTTCTATGCCGCTGTGGCTTCTAACCCAGTAGAGTTGTACATTTAGATAGTTGAAATTGGGGACAATCTTTGCTATGAGTGGTGTTTTAGGGAGTTCTGGGTTTCAAATGGCGTGGAGGATTGCAAGACAATCGGAAGCAATTACAGTTATTTTCCTGGCTGGATATATAAACCTATAGTTGTGTAGAATTTTACTAGAAGGAGGCGCATCAATTGTAGAGCTTTAGTGGTGTTGGAGTGTAGGAAGGAAGAGGAATAACTGCAGCATCTTTTGGAAGACTGCAAGCCATCTGTGTTTATCATGGTAGCATTTTCTTGAGGCAAAAACTGAAGTTACCTTCTAGAAGGAAATGTGGAAGTCACAGTGATATCAAGGTACGGAATCTCCCTGAGGTCCCTTTATTAGGATGATCATGATATAATAATCTCTTTATTAAAAAAAAAACAATGGTTGCCTGTAAAGTCGGTTTTACGGGCGAAGATTTTACGTGACAACGGTAGAATATTTATTGATATGAATATAATTAAATTGCACAATAGGAACAAGGAATTGAATGAAAATAAGAATTGCACAAATTTTAACTATAGAAATATATTTTGTTTACTAAAACATTGTACATGTAAACTAAAACTTAACTAATTCCTATTTGAGTGATTTTGTTGAGGATAGGACGATGATAGGAGAAATATGAAATGAAAGGAAGTGTTTCTGCTGTAATGTGTCTTGCGAAAGTCAAGTCGATAGTTGTTCCTTTTAACGTAGTTGACTTAGAAACGTTTGATACGCAATCAAGATTATACGTATTTTTCATGAATTTAAGAAACGAGTTGTCAGGCTTTACGTTTTTGTTAAAATCACCACACAGAAGAATCGGTATACTAGAATCAACTTGCACGAACGGTGGCACGTACTGGCTGTTGTGAATGTACGGACCGAGTCCTTGCCATAGTAACATTCCAATATCCTGCATACTAGCTCCTGGATGAATATATACAGCACCGAGTATAAACTTGAAGCTAGTATTAGCGGCGAAGCAAGTAACTTCAGTCATGCACATGTCACCCTTGGTTTTAATGACACGAGTTACGTCTGTAATCGCAACTTGGAACACTTCCGCCGTAGATGTCGATGATAATTTACGATAGATCGCCACTCCACCAGCCGCGTTGGTATTTGAAAATCAAAACACTTATTCAGATCGAAGGTTCAAATTTTTGCTAAATAAATTTGAAATTAAATAAAATTTGTAATTGTAAATGATGAAGTTGAAAATTAAAACATTTACTTAAATTAGATGTTAAAATTCTTGCTCAACACAGTTTAAATAAAGTTTTCTTATATCTGCCACTTTTTCTTAATATTTGTAATTTTAAAGAATCAATTCGAAAATCAAAACATTTATTCAGATCGAAGGTTCAAATTTTTGCTAAATAAATTTGAAACTATTTAAAATTTGTAAAATAATAATTAATTAATTAATTAATTTTAAACTAATAATTTACTTAACACTATCAACATTTATCAATAGTATGACATAACCTATAAACTCAGTTTCTCAACTTTTGTGTCAATCTAACAATTAATCAATCAATCATAGTTTACGATAATGGAATATCAGTGTACAATTATTTACCTTTATTGTTGTAGTTGTTCTAAATGACGAATCTAAGCACTCCACATTTTCACTACAGACACAGCTGTCGATACTTTAACCACACGTGTGAACTTGTATTATGACACTTTCTTGTTTTTCCAACGCCAAGAACGTTCGAGAAAGACAAAGACAGAGACAAGCATGCGCCGATTCAATGCGCCTAATTCTCTAGCGCTGCGCGCGCAGCACTCTCGTTTGATGACTCATCGTAACGTTACCGGGCGTTACACTTTTTCATAAGTGACTCCCAGCCGCAACCTAATTTAAGATGTTGTCACGTCAAAAGTTACTACTTAAAAGAAACTAACAAATATTTTCAAAAGTTGCATTATTGGATGTTTTATAAAAATATTTGTAGACTTTCTTCCAATACAATTAAAGTTACTATATATGTAGGTAAAGAATATGGTGTTCTAACAGCTACAATTTGTAGTTCCAAGGTAGAATTGTGGCGGTAAAAACTACAACTATCTCTTACAATGAAAGTTTTTTCTTTTTCAGAAATCTTTTTGGTTTTTAAACAATTTATTGTAGCATGAGAAATTAAAAATACTAATAAATACAAAAGGGAATTAGAGACAAAAATGACAAAGTTTAAGTGAGTCATTTGAAATTATTTGACTGTACTCCGAGGACTACAGAAGGTGACTTTCTGAGATTGGCTTGGAGAATTTGGAAGGATATAGTCATTCCGGGTGAGTTGAGTGAACTTCACCAGAGGACAAGTCTGGGATGTCGCGTAGTTGTCGTGGAGATATACCCCGAATAAGTCTACCACAAAAAAACTTGTACTTGCGGAAAAGGTACGTTTAATTCATCAAGCAAGCTGTGCGCCTTACTCTACAAGCCAAGCCACTCTACCACGACGACGACTGCCGGTACAGGCAGCATCGCCTTTTATAAAGGCAAAAGATAAAATAAAAGAAAAATGCAAAATAACTATTTACATAAAATAATATAAAAATACAAAATATCTATTTACATAACCAACTAACATTCAACACTGTCCCACCTTGGCTTTTTAACTATCAGAAAAAAAAAAGGTCGTTGCCTTGTACTCCAGTACAACACTATGGCTTCCGCATCCACTGTGACGTTTCCCATGTCAATCTTTTCAATGTCAGGGACTTCAAAAGGGAACAACTGCTGTGCAGCTCGCTTAATTGGTCCCAATCCATTCTGCACATTAAAAAGTAGTCTTCCGTGATCTGGTCCATCTAGTACCTCCGTTGTTTGTGAAGTTGAGATTGCTTCTTCTTGAATTATATCCAGAGTATTCCTGCTGACTTCTGGATGTTAAAGGTGAGGGGCTATATCATGAGGATTCTCAAAGTTATCCATAGCTTGGGTGATATCTATATGGAGGTTCTAATTTTCTTGAAGCCACTCCTACCACCATTCAGTTTGGGCTAAAACAGATGGAGAGCACCTCCTTGAGGGTCAATCAGGAATCTCGAATGTGTTGACGCGATGGTTTGTGACAAGGAGAAATGAGTCTTCTCGGCCAGATCATCTTGATTTTACAAACACTGTCCAACCGAACTTGGTTTCTAAAGCTACGACTCCACTTTTCAATTTGTGTCTTCTTCCTGTCAGGATACTGTCATACAGGTCCACACCAATCAAAATGTGTATATCCAGTTGCTCTGGTCCCTGATGAACTTTAGTTAGTTGGATCCCCTTTGTTTTCACTTCGTTTATCAGGGCATCATCATTGACCAGACTCATATGGCCACAGATAACATCTTGATCCAATAAGGCAAAGGTGCGGGTGAAATTGTTCTTCAGGCCAGAGAGCTTTACTTTGTACTCGCCGTGTTGTTGTTGGTACAGCTCTTCACCTCCAAACAAACTAGGCGTCAGCATTACTTTTTCTCCCTCGACATTTGATCAATAAATGTCCCGGAACCAGGCAAGCATAGCACGCTCGCATTTCTCTGATCCTGTCTCGCTTCTCGTTCATACTTGTTATGATTGATCCGGCAACACTGCCGACTCGACTTGTAAACACTCTTAGATATATAACCACGTTACAATAAATAGATGTTAATAAATAAATACTTAGTTCAGTTGCATTCTGCGTGATCAAATAGACACAAGAACAACATAAACAACATGGTGGCAGCGGAAAAGTGAGTACTTTTTCAAATAAATATATTATTGAAAAATATTAGTGAAAAAAAGAAAACATGGACTTTGTTAGGCCTAGCGAACTCGCCTTGCACGGAAATGTAGCGGAAAATTGGCGAAGGTTCAAACAGCGATTAATGCTTTATCTTGAAGCAACAGAAAAAGCCACAAAGCCTGATAAACTGAAAGTTGCCATTTTATTAAATTTTATTGGCAAAGAAGCCTTGGAAGTTTTCAACACATTTCATTTAAAAGAAGATGAAGCAGAAAATTTCGATCTTGTAATAAACAAATTTGATGATTTTTGCGAGCCTAAAAAGAACGTCATTTTTGAAAGATTCAAATTTTTTTCAGCGACCCAGAAGGATGGTGAATCCATCGATAGTTTTATAACAGAACTAAAAGGATTATCCACATCATGTGAATTTGAATCACAAAAGGATAGTTTAATAAGGGATCACATTGTGTATGGAATACAAGACAAGGCTTTGCAGGAACGCCTCTTAAGAGAGCCCAATTTAACTCTTCTAAAAGCCATTGAAATGTGCAAAACAGATGAAATAAGCAAGCAACAGATCAAGATCATGCAGAACAACCAGAACAATTGTCAAATAAGAAAATATGAAAAGAAACACAGTCCAAAACAAAATCAAGAATCTGAAAAAGAATTCAAATGCCAAAGGTGTGGAAAGTCCCACAGAGCAAAAAATTGTCCTGCATGGGGTAAAAGATGCTCCAAATGCAAAAAGATGAATCATTTTGCAGCTTTCTGTAAAAGTTCAGCTATCAGAAGTCTGAATGATGAAACAGAAGAAACTGTATGGTCAATACATGAAGCAAAAGTAGTCCATACTTTGGAATGGAAAAAATCCATCATAGTGAATGGAAAGGAAATATGTTTCAAGTTGGACTCTGGAGCAGAAGTAAATGTTTTGCCATACACATTCACCAGACAAATGAAAGGTTTGGAAATATTTCAGACTAACCGAAAGCTAACATCATATACAGGACATGAAATCAAGATAAAAGGAATTGCCACACTAAATTGCAAAACTAAAAATAAGACGGAAAGTCTAGAATTTTTCATTGCTGATGGATACTATCAACCAATTTTAGGAATAGAAGCTATTGAAAAGCTTTCACTAATTAAGAAATGTGATGCTGTCCAAACAGAGCAAAACAATTCAGCAAAAGAAATTTTGAACAGGCACAAAAATATATTTGAAGGCATAGGAAGACTGCCAATTGAACACAAGATTAGAATAAATGAAAATACAACTCCAGTTATTGCTCCAAGCAGAAAAATTCCTTTTTCCATTAGAGAAAAAGTTAAAGCAGAATTGGAACGGATGGAAAAACTTGACATTATTGAAAGAGTTGAAGAACCAAGCGAATGGACACACCCTATTGTAGTGGTACAAAAACCTTCTGGAGATGTCAGAATTTGCATGGACCCCAGGGAACTGAACAAATATGTTCAGAGAGAGCGCTATATTCTGCCAACAGCTGAAACAATATTTTCTGAACTGAAAGGTGCTACAGTTTTCTCTGTATTTGATGCATCATCAGCTTTCTGGCAAATCCCATTAGACAAAGAAAGCACCAACCTGTGCACCATTGCGACTCCCTTTGGAAGATTCCGGTTCAAGCGACTTCCCTATGGATTGAACAGTGCATCGGAGGTATTCCAGCGATGCATAAACAATATTCTTTCAGGTTTCCAGGGAACTGCTTGCTATATGGATGACATCTTGATCTATGGAAGCACAATGGAAGAGCACAACCGAAACCTTGAAACAGTTCTTCGAAGGTTGGAAGAAAACAATGTCAAGCTCAATGCCAAGAAGCAGCAGATAGCTGTCGACAAAGTAAATTTCTTAGGCCATATAATCAGTCGAGATGGAATAGCCATTCAAGCTTCAAGAGCAGAGGCAATACAAAAGTTGAAAAGACCTGAGAACAAGACTGAAGTCCAAAGATTCTTAGGTATGGTAACGTACCTTGGCAAATTCATTCCTAATCTGTCTGACAAGACTGCACCTCTAAGGAAATTGATAAGCAACAAGAGTGAATGGAAATTTGGAGGCGAAGAAAATGATTGTTTTGAAAAACTCAATAATATGGTTTCGAATGCTCCAATATTGACATTTTTTGACCCAACCAAGCCAATCACCATTTCATCTGATGCAAGCCAATATGGTATTGGTACAGTGCTCATGCAAGGGGGACAAGCAATTGAGTATGCGTCCTTCAGCCTGAATGCAACTCAAAGAAAATACGCACAGATAGAGAAAGAACTTTTGGCTATAGTCTTTGGATGTGAACGCTTCCAGTATTATATTTGGGGAAATGATGTTATTGTGGAAACTGACCACAAACCTCTCCTGAGTATTGTTAAGAAACCTTTAGAAAAGCTTTCCCCAAGACTGCAAAGAATGGTCTTACGTCTCATGAGATTTCAAATATCTTTGAAGTTTACACCAGGGAAAAACATGTTTGTAGCTGACCATCTGTCTAGAGATCCATTAAAAGATGAGGTGGACACAAGCTATTTAGAAGGTCAAACTGAATCAGTGCACATGTTGCTGGTTACCACAGATGAAAAAATAAAGAGACTACAAAAGGAAACTCATGGGGACCACACCTTGATACAACTAATAGAATATGCGAAGAATGGATGGCCGAAATATAAAACTATGGTCTGTGATGAAGCAAAACCCTACTGGCAATTTCAAGATGAAATTCATGTGAGTGACGGAATTGTTTACAAAGGAAATTGCATCATGGTGCCATCGACTCTTCGAAAAGAAATCCTGCAGGTTGTTCATTCATCACACCAGGGCATAGCAGCTTCCAAAGAAAAAGCAAGATCAGCATTTTACTGGCCCGGCATGATAACACAAGTAGAAAATGAAGTGGAAAAGTGCAGAACATGTCAGGAATATTCAAGAAAGAATCCTGAGGAGTCAAGAATAGCTCATGAAATCCCTGAATTTCCATGGGAAAAAATTGCTGTAGATTTCATGGAGGTGAGTGGAACCAGTTCCATCTTGGTTGTCGATTACCACTCAAAGTTTGTTGAAATCCGGAAATTATCAAGCAAAAGAGAAACCGAAACCATCATGCAGTTGAAAACCATTTTCAGGACTCATGGAATTCCAAGAACTCTAGTTTCGGATAATGGACCCCCTTTTAACTCTACTGGATTCAAAAATTTTGCTCAGAAATATGAATTCAAACACCAAACCTCCAGTCCCAAATATCCAAGATCTAATGGACAAGTTGAGAGGACAATTCAAACCATCAAAGGACTGATAATTAAAGCTGTGAAGTCAGGAAGAGATCCCAATCTGGCTTTGATGGAGTTCAACAACACACCTAAGTATGACTTGCCATCTCCGACCCAAATGCTTATGGGAAGATCTGTGAGAACTCTTTCGACATACACCCGACAACAGTTGAAACCACTGTTTGACACAAAGAATTATCAAAAATTGAGAGACCATCAACAAAAGTATGCAGGAAGTCCAAAGAGAATTTTGAGACCTTTGGAAGTAGGAGACAACATCATGTTGCAGGAAAGGCATAGAAAATGGGTTCCGGCAACAGTGACCGCAAAGCATGAAACTCCACGCTCATATATGGTGAAAACACCAAGTGGTTCTGAATACCGCAGGAACAGGTTTCACCTTAGACCGAGAAAGTTCAGTGTAGAAGATTCTGCCCCAACAAGTCAAAGTCCAAGCATTCCTGGATCTCAAGCAGGGACAGCCATGGATGACAACATACAAGATCACGGAAGACCCACTTCCGAAAACAGAAGAGCATATGATCCAAGGGAGGACATTGCCAAGAAAGGTGAAGAATCATCTACTTCTCCTAGTGTGCGAACCCGCAGTGGTAGAACAGTGAGAAAACCTTTGCGTTATAGAGACTAGGAGAACTGCAATCCTTTTTTATTTTTGTTTAAAGGAAACATGTTATGATTGATCCGGCAACACTGCCGACTCGACTTGTAAACACTCTTAGATATATAACCACGTTACAATAAATAGATGTTAATAAATAAATACTTAGTTCAGTTGCATTCTGCGTGATCAAATAGACACAAGAACAACATAAACAACAATACTCATACGCTGCGCCGAGAAACAATCTCGACTTGGGTGAGATTTCGTGCAAAAGATGCACTCCCTTCTACGCTGTGTCGTGTTTGCCAAATCCATCGCCGTGGGAGTTTCATAATCGGATTTCTTCCTTTGCTGAAGTTCTTTCTTGAATACTTGTCACTGAGGCTTTTATCCCTGAACGCTGTCTTCGCCAAGTTGACTTTATTTTCTCCAGCCACTTCTGTCTTGAGTAATTCCACGAGTCGAGTCAACTTGTCCTTAGGCTTCTGTCCAGCTGATCCCGGCGTGGCTTCAATTTGACTTCTCGCCTACACTTTGTGTCTTCTGGTAGCGCAGATTCCACTAGAGGGTTGAACATAGATTCATGTTTGTCCCTGGTCACATTCAAAGTTTCCAGTGCCCTTAGCTAATTTTCCAGCTTGTTAACCAGTTTCACAATGGAGATTTTGTCTTGTTCACGAACTTTTTGAAGAACATTCGGGACCAAATCACACATATTTCCACCAGCATCTCATTCTCTCCAACCGAGATTTCAGGTAGTCGATCACCATGGGATAGTTGTCTGCACTAGGCGGGAAAATTTGCACAACCTCCCTCGCTACAGAGTTCTCTGTGGTAGCTTGAAGCAGGTACTGAAACTTGGTTTCTCGTAGTATTTCCAGATTTCGATCAATTGTACTAAACTGGCTCCAAAACGTTATCCAGTCGCGTGGTTCACCTCCAAATTTTTTAAACTCCAACTTCGGCAAACGGTATGCTATACCTTGAAACACACCTCTTCTACTTGCGGAAGAGACTTCAACTTCTTTACATAAAGCTTGGTATTTAGTGTGGGCTCGCTGAAACCTTACTTGATAATCTTCGACGGATTCAAATTCAGCAGCGATGTCCTCGTCAGATCCCTCTTCTTGTATCAGAGCTACCATAATCTGTTCATTCAAATTTGTGAGTTCTTCCTGGTGTCCATGAAGTCGAATATAACCAAGATCGATGTCCTCGCGCTGCAAATCTTACTTCCCAAACTCCGCCAACAATTCATTGTACGTCCGGGTGAAGATATTTCTCATCGGCGTTCTGAGTCTCTTCAGATCCGCCAAACTCACAAGTTTGTAGGCCATCTTGATTCTTCTGTTGTCTTCAAACGTTGGATCACAGATCCTATCGACTGCGCCAAATGTCGCGGAGATGCCCCGGATAAGTCTACCACAGAACAAAAATTGTATTTGCGGAAGAGATACGTTTAATTTATCAAACAAGCTGTGCGCTCTGCTCTGCAAGCCACTCCACTATACCCTACTCTACCACGACGACGACTGTCGGCACAGGCA
Organism: Cordylochernes scorpioides; assembly: GCA_030710605.1. Classification (NCBI taxonomy): domain Eukaryota; kingdom Metazoa; phylum Arthropoda; class Arachnida; order Pseudoscorpiones; family Chernetidae; genus Cordylochernes; species Cordylochernes scorpioides. The sequence goes on along the minus strand of CP092881.1, from coordinate 37,373,548 downwards.
TCATAGCCTTTTATAAAGGCAAAAGAAAAATTAAAAATAACTATTTACATAAAATATAAAAATAGAAAGTATTTATTTACATAACCAACTAACATTCAACAGTAGTGATCCAGCTTCTCAAATACTGTTTCGATCTTCTTGCATTGGTATTAGGACAGGAGTGGCCCTCGTGGCACTACTTGGGGCGGCAGGGTCCTTTATTGAAGACACACGAGATAACCAAGTGTGAAAAAAAAATGCCTCTGTCTCCCTCAGAAAAAAAAAAAGACTACCGGTAACATCAAAATATTAAACTTCCTCAAGTTTTGTCCATGAGTGTACTTAGCGTTAAGTTGAAACCACCGCCATAAGCTCTACCCATCACTTTAAAGTACCGTTGCTTCCACTCCGGCAAAACAGAAGTTCTACAGTGAGAGGGGTAATTTTCTCGGCACATCAAGATTAATCCAATCGTAGATAACACCACTGTTTCTTCAATATAAGCCGGCAGTGGATCATGTCTAGCCGCCATCTTAGATATTTCTCCCTCTTCAGAGATTTGTTCCCAATTGTTGACATCGATATAACTTTGTTCTTTATAACTCCATCCTCCTGAAACCAACAAGAAGGTATAACCAGAAACATTCTGTGTTATTCAAAATTCATAACATCGTAAATATCGTATATTCAATTATAATATACCTGATCTATTTTATTCTGTGATTTGAATGTTATCACTCATGGCGTGTCCATACCGGACTTTCTAGCGGATTTCTTGGATGTTTCTTCATCTTTGTAAATTCTCGAAGATTTGACTTTGGCTCCCTTACAACTACCTCGATCAAAGAAATGTAAAAATTCAAGTAAAATAGAATATCTGATCCATCTGTGGCATTATACAGTTGAATATTAAAAATATAATATTGTCGCTGCTCTTTAAGCTCTGGTTAGCGAGATTAGGTTGTACTCACTATCGCGCCAAATATCTGAAGCATTTTGCGTGAGTTTTTTTCCCATTAGAAGGAAAAACTCTTAAATGCCGATCATTTGTCGCACATTTTCGCCATGTGCCAAGATCATAGGGGATATCTTCTACCGAAAATAAGACCTCTAAGCTGTGTCACTAGCTAATTTATCAAGAAAAATAATTGTCTAAACAAAAATGATTGTTGAATTTATAGACCTTTCATAACATAGCGTCAATATACAAAATATAATTTCCTGACAATCTTCACAAGATTCGCATCAGAAGCCAAATTGCCATAGAGTGGCATCTATCTTAGGACTTCATCTTCACTTATATCTTGCATAGTCCCACTCTCTTAACATTAATTTATAATTATAATTTTACAGTCATTTCTATATATTCTACATATCTTGCCATATAATGTTCAATTTACCTACTGTCAACTTTTATCTCCCCTTTTCAAAACAGGAATTGACAATCCTTTCTTCTACCAAATATCGTTAAAGCTCCGATCCTACCTTCTATCGAATCTCTCCATCACGGTCTTTGTAAAACTATTCTTGAACATGTTAGACTGTAAGGAAAGCCCGAGCTATGCTTGACTGTAAGGACAGTCAGAGCTATGTTATACCGTAGGGAACAGACCGAGCTGTGTCAGTTTGTAGAAACATTCATGCTATGTTATACCGTAGGGAACAGCCCGAGCTGTGTTAGTTTGTAGATACAGTCAGAGCTATGTTATACCGTAGGGAACAGACCGAGCTGTGTCAGTTTGTACATACAGTCAGAGCTATGTTATACCGTAGGGAACAGCCCGAGCTGTGTCAGTTTGTAGATACAGTCCGAGCTATGTTATACCGTAGGGAACAGCCCGAGCTGTGTTGGTTTGTAGATACAGTCAGAGCTATGTTATACCGTAGGGAACAGCCCGAGCTGTGTTAGTTTGTAGATACAGTCAGAGCTATGTTATACCGTAGGGAACAGCCCGAGCTGTGTTAGTTTGTAGATACAGTCATAACTATGTTATACCGTAGGGAACAGACCGAGCTGTGTTAGTTTGTAGATACAGTCAGAGCTATGTTATACCATAGGGAACAGCCCGAGCTGTGTTAGTTCGTAGATACAGTCAGAGCTATGTTATACCGTAGGGAACAGCCCGAGCTGTGTTAGTTTGTAGATACAGTCATGCTATGTTATACCGTAGGGAACAGCCCGAGCTGTGTTAGTTCGTAGATACAGTCAGAGCTATGTTATACCGTAGGGAACAGCCCGAGCTGTGTTAGTTTGTAGATACAGTCTGGGCTTTGTTATACCGTAGGGAACAGCCCGAGCTGTGTTAGTTTGTAGATACAGTCATGCTATGTTATACCGTAGGGAACAGCCCGAGCTGTGTTAGTTTGTAGATACAGTCATGCTATGTTATACCGTAGGGAACAGCCCGAGCTGTGTTAGTTTGTAGATACAGTCATGCTATGTTATACCGTAGGGAACAGCACGAGCTGTGTTAGTTTGTAGATACAGTCAGAGCTATGTTATACCGTAGGGAACAGCCCGAGCTGTGTTAGTTTGTAGATACAGTCAGAGCTATGTTATACCGTAGGGAACAGCCCGAGCTGTGTTAGTTTGTAGATACAGTCAGAGCTATGTTATACCGTAGGGAACAGCCCGAGCTGTGTTAGTTTGTAGATACAGTCAGAGCTATGTTATACCGTAGGGAACAGCCCGAGCTGTGTTAGTTTGTAGATACAGTCAGAGCTATGTTATACCGTAGGGAACAGCCCGAGCTGTGTTAGTTTGTAGTAGAGTCTGGGCTATGCTAGATTGTAGGGAACAGCCCGAGCTGTGTTAGTTTGTAGTACAGTCTGGGCTATGTTAGATTGTAGGGATAGCCCGAACCGTGTTAGATTATAGGACAACACCCGAGCAAAATATGTTAGAATGTAGGAATAGCTGGAGCTATGTTAGACTGTAGGAATAGCTGGAGCTATGCCAGATTGTAGGACAGAAATATCTTTTCACGAGCGCACTCTTTCATCCATGATTGTTGACAGTTGACACAGACTGTGTGGCAGACATTATTAGCCGGGACTACCGCTCACCTGGACTGGCTGAACAAGAACTGAGTCCAGCCCACACTCCACTGATACCGAGGGCCTACCCAGGCTGGACACATCCTACCCTATATCTACTAACTTATGATAATTATTAAACGAAGAGTCCGTTCGCCACGGGACCTGTCTGAGCCGAACGAGGAGTCCGGCAAACTGGTCCGTGAGTAGTAACGTCGTGTGGAACATCTCATACATCAGACACAACCTCCAACCCGATGTGGAGCATAATGGTCAACACAGAACAGAGGAGATAGAATAAATTACCATTGATTATGAATCTTAATAACTTTACCTGAAATAACCCAACTTGGAGATAAATTTAGTTCTATATTGGTTTGGTAACACAATTTGAGTTCAGCTCAAACCTCCTACAGAACAATTCTAGTCTTTTACCTTAAATATGTTATATACTATAATTTTTCAATATATATATATTTATAAAAGGGTTGTTTATATAAAAAGTGATTTTAGCCAGAATTGAGTTGCTTTTTTATTATACATAATTACTATTTTGTGTACAAACATCTTCCACTGATGTGCGAGCTAAGTATTCCTGATTCAAAGAACACATTGTACTTCAACCTCAAGATGGACTTGAAGCGAGATCACTTTTGGGAATTCTTCAACAGTCCAAATAAGTCCCAGGGTGAGAGGTATGGACTGTGTGGGGGATGATCCATTACCTCCCACCTGAAGGATGGAAGCAAATGTTGGGCAATCGACCTAAAGTAGGGACAGGCGTTAAATGACACCTCTGGTCTACTGTCTTCGTCGCTTGTTTATTACCCTGAGGAACAAGTCACAGAGTCTGTTACAGCAGGCCACTAATTGATTGTCACATTTTTAGGAGTGGAAAGTCAAAAGACCTTGCTTATGAAAGTAAACGGATCCCAAATTCTTTGAACCTGCGATGCTGGTTAGTAATTTCTGGGAAGGAGCCGCTCATTTTAGTAGGCCTTGGCGTCTTTGTTGTTTCGTGTCACCTGCAACAATCTTGTCCAAAAACACGTCTCCTTCAGGTGGTACTGCTCCAAATGATGTTCGCAAACAGTGTTCTGGCTTGCTTTTGATATCTATTTCCGGTAATAATATTAAAAATCCATTTTGAGAATGTCTTCTTCAACCCCAAATGTTTGATTAAGATAAACAGGGTCGTTTGTGGACAAATGGAAAGGTTCGAAGCGTTTTAACACATAGTCTGAAGCGATCTTGTTTGATTAGTTTCTTTGTGCGTTGTTTGATCTAATATATTGCTGCAAAGGATCAGAATAATTAGAAACTTGCAACAAAACTTTAATTCTTTAAGAAAAATAAGATAAGACAGTCAAGAATGAAAATATCAACATATTTCCAAAAAGCGCGATACACAAACAACACGTGACCGCGCGTATGCTCTTTCTTTCTCTCTATCAAAATATAATATTCCATCGTGTTTGCGGAGTAGTTGATTAGGTATTTAAAATACAATATATTATGATGCACTAGCGCGCCATTTGTTATGTAAATTAGAAACTATTATAGACGCGTACAGTTCTTTTAAAAATTAAACAATTTCTACTGCCCTTACTGCAATGGAAATATTAATGGGAGGGCCTGGCTCATCAGTGGTGAACCCTCCCAGCGTTAAACTGGCGAAAACGCTGGGAGGGTTCCATTGCAGTAAGGGCAGTAGAAATTGTTTAATTTTTAAAAGAATCAAACGCGTCTATAATAGTTTCGAATTTTAGAAATACAACATAACAAAATGAATAAATTAAGATTATATTAAAAACTGAAGATTTAATATTTTTCTCCGAGTTGAGGGACTCCGTCAAGATCAAATGGGCCATCGAAAGGGCTTGACTAGGGGCCTCCGGGGAAGGTCAACAATAGTCTGAATGGAAACCACCCGACCTTCCTTCCCAGTATGAACCTCTAGGGTCAATCCATCAATCTCTTTGTGAGGGGCAATCTTTATTCTTTGATCAACACCATCGCGTTGATCCAGACCTTAGTGGAGCTGGTTTTCCATTTATATCGTTGTTGCAAACTATCGACCTAATCAATCGACCATATCTTCAATAGAGGATGTAGTACTCTCCGTACAACTGCCATCTTGACAAGAGAGGATTCTTCACCGTTGGTTGGTTTTCTTCTGGGACGCGGGATGTCGATGTGGTCAACAGAAAATGGCTTGATGGTCAGATCTTTTTAATCATTGGATAATTACTCATGGAATGGCAGTACGTTTTATTCGAGGTCTGGGAAACCTACGTTTCAGCAAGATAATGTACGACCGATGTTGCCGGTATTTCACGGACCTTTATACCTACAGAAAATGTTCAGCTGCGTCTTGGCCAGAAGAATGTCCTGATCTGCGACCAATAGAAAACGCCTGGTCAATGGTCGCCGAGCGACTGGATTGTCACCACACACCAGTCACTACTGATGATGAACTGTTGTTGAATGTATGGGATCTGTACCTGTACATGTCACCCAATATGTTCGACTCAATGCGCAGGTTCATACGTGTTGTTATTGCTGATAGAGGTTAGGTGGTTCTTCGGGACAATGATTTCTGCCCAAAAAATCACATTTTTTGAAATTAGTACGAAAGAGTGAAATTGTGTATTGGGATCAGATGGACTAATCCCTATATGCATAAAAGTCAGTGTATGTATGTATGTGTGTGTGTTTGTTCCTATGTCGGCTATACACGTCCACAATACGTAACTAATCTGAATGCAATTTTAACAGTATATAGAGTAGAATCTGGAAAAACTTATAGTGAAAATTTCAGGTCTCTAATTCGAATATTCTTCGAGTTATTTGTAAATTGCGTTGCCCGGGTCATTCGGCTAGTTAAAAATGAAAAAAAAAAATTGGAAGGGATTATATTATTAACATAGATTATATTATAACATTTGAAGAATATAATTGAAAATATGATATTTTTTCCATAGCATTAATGTTTTTATGGAATAAAATGACGTCTGTAAATCAACAAATCAAAAAATCAACAACTGTATATGGTGTTAATAGTTATTATTAAGTTAAACATATTTCTTTATGTGTTTGAAACATAAGATTTGTGGAAAGACACAAGTTGGGCAAAACTTGTAAAGGTTCTTGTAACTGGTGTCGCGGGAAAGTTGATTTGGAGATAGAGCAGGTCAGGTGTTGATCTTTACTTCGTTCTAGAAGAAATCTTTATCAATAAAGTGTTCAACAAAAAAGAAAAACATGTAACCGCGTGAAGTACGAAAATAGAAAGTACTTTTTGCCCAACTAGTAATCTGTTGAAACTAGCATCTGAATTATAAGAAAGTGTGAGAAACATATTTGTTGTAGAATGGTAATTAGATAGTGGCTAGATAGTACTGGTGTGTGACGACAGTGGGTCGGAGGTGGCGGCTAGATAGTACTGGTGTGTGACGACAGTGGGTCGGGGGTGGCGGCTAGATAGTACTGGTGTGTGACGACAGTGGGTCGGAGGTGGCGGCTAGATAGTACTGGTGTGTGACGACAGTGGGTCGGAGGTAGAGGCTAGATAGTTCTGGTGTGTGACTTCAGTAGGTCGGAGGTGGCGGCTAGATAGTTCTGGTGTGTGACGACAGTGGGTCGGAGGTGGCGGCTAGATAGTTCTGGTGTGTGACGTCAGTGGGTCGGAGGTGGCGGCTAGATAGTTCTGGTGTGTGACGACAGTGGGTCGGAGGTGGCGGCTAGATAGCACTGGTGTGTGACGACAGTGGGTCGGAGGTGGCGGATAGATAGTACTGGTGTGTGACGACAGTGGGTCGGAGGTGGCGGCTAGATAGTACTGATGTGTGACGACAGTGGGTCGGAGGTGGAGGCTAGATAGTTCTGGTGTGTGACGACAGTGGGTCGGGGGTGGCGGCTAGATAGTACTGGTGTGTGACGACAGTGGGTCGGGGGTGGCGGCTAGATAGTTCTGGTGTGTGACGACAGTGGGTCGGAGGTGGCGGCTAGATAGTACTGGTGTGTGACGACAGTGGGTCGGAGGTGGCGGCTAGATAGTTCTGGTGTGTGACGACAGTGGGTCGGGGGTGGCGGCTAGATAGGTCTGGTGTGTGACGACAGTGGGTCGGAGGTGGCGGCTAGATAGCACTGGTGTGTGACGACAGTGGGTCGGAGGTGGCGGCTAGATAGCACTGGTGTGTGACGACAGTGGGTCGGAGGTGGCGGCTAGATAGTACTGGTGTGTGACGACAGTTGGTCGGAGGTGGCGGCTAGATAGTTCTGGTGTGTGACGACAGTAGGTCGGAGGTGGCGGCTAGATAGCACTGGTGTGTGACGACAGTGGGTTGGAGGTGGCGGCTAGATAGTTCTGGTGTGTGACCTCTGTGGGTCGGAGGTGGCGGCTAGATAGCACTGGTGTGTGACGTCAGTGGGTCGGAGGTGGCGGCTAGATAGTTCTGGTGTGTGACGACAATGGGTCGGAGGTGGCGGCTAGATAAAACTGGTGTGTGACGACAGTGGGTCGGAGGTGGCGCTAGATAGTTCTGGTGTGTGACGACAATGGGTCGGAGATGGCGGCTAGATAGTTCTGGTGTGTGACGACAGTAGGTCGGAGGTGGCGGCTAGATAGTTCTGGTGTGTGACGACAGTAGGTCGGAGGTGGCGGCTAGATAGTTCTGGTGTGTGACGACAGTAGGTCGGAGGTGGCGGCTAGATAGCACTGGTGTGTGACGACAGTGGGTCGGAGGTGGCGGCTAGAAAGCACTGGTGTATGACGACAGTGGGTCGGAGGTGGCGGCTAGATAGCACTGGTGTGTGACGACAGTGGGTCGGAGGCGGCGGCTAGATAGCACTGGTGTGTGACGACAGTGGGTCGGAGGTGGCGGCTAGATAGCACTGGTGTGTGACGTACTATCGTCACTCCCCGGTGCAGTCTAGCCACTGTCCCCGACTCTACTATCTTCACTCCCCGGTACAGTCTAGCCACTGTCCCCGACTCTACTATCGTCACTCCCCGGTGCTGTCTAGTCACTGTCCCCGACTCTACTATCGTCACTCCCCGGTGCTGTCTAGTCACTGTCCCCGACTCTACTATCGTCACCCCCCCGGTGCTGTCTAGTCACTGTCCCCGACTCTACTATCGTCACTCCCCGGTGCTGTCTAGCCACTGTCCCCGACTCTACTATCGTCACTCCCCGGTGCTGTCTAGTCACTTCCCCCGACTCTACTATCGTCACTCCCCGGTGCTGTCTAGTCACTTCCCCCGACTCTACTATCGTCACTCCCCGGGGCTGTCTAGTCACTGTCCCCGACTCTACTATCGTCACCCCCCGGTGCTGTCTAGTCACTGTCCCCGACTCTACTATCGTCACCCCCCGGTGCTGTCTAGTCACTGTCCCCGACTCTACTATCTTCACTCCCCGGTACAGTCTAGCCACTGTCCCCGACTCTACTATCGTCACTCCCCGGTGCTGTCTAGTCACTGTCCCCGACTCTACTATCGTCACTCCCCGGTGCTGTCTAGTCACTGTCCCCGACTCTACTATCGTCACCCCCCGGTGCTGTCTAGTCACTGTCCCCGACTCTACTATCGTCACTCCCCGGTGCTGTCTAGTCACTGTCCCCGACTCTACTATCGTCACTCCCCGGTGCAGTCTAGTCACTTCCCCCGACTCTACTATCGTCACCCCCCGGTGCAGTCTAGTCACTTCCCCCGACTCTATTATCGTCACTCCCCGGTGCAGTCTAGTCACTGTCCCCGACTCTACTATCGTCACTCCCCGGTGCAGTCTAGTCACTGTCCCCGACTCTACTATCGTCACTCCCCGGTGCTGTCTAGTCACTGTCCCCGACTCAACTATCGTCACTCCCCGGTGCAGTCTAGTCACTGTCCCCGACTCTACTATCGTCACTCCCCGGTGCAGTCTAGTCACTGTCCCCGACTCTACTATCGTCACTCCCCGGTGCAGTCTAGTCACTTCCCCCGACTCTACTATCGTCACCCCCCGGTGCAGTCTAGTCATTTCCCCCGACTCTACTATCGTCACCCCCCGGTGCAGTCTAGTCATTTCCCCCGACTCTACTATCGTCACCCCCCGGTGCAGTCTAGTCACTTCCCCCGACTCTACTATCGTCACCCCCCGGTGCAGTCTAGTCACTGTCCCCGACTCTACTATCGTCACTCCCCGGTGCAGTCTAGTCACTGTCCCCGACTCTACTATCGTCACTCCCCGGTGCTGTCTAGTCACTGTCCCCGACTCTACTATCGTCACTCCCCGGTGCAGTCTAGTCACTGTCCCCGACTCTACTATCGTCACTCCCCGGTGCAGTCTAGTCACTGTCCCCGACTCTACTATCGTCACTCCCCGGTGCAGTCTAGTCACTTCCCCCGACTCTACTATCGTCACCCCCCGGTGCTGTCTAGTCACTGTCATCGACTCTACTATCGTCACTCCCCGGTGCAGTCTAGTCACTTCCCCCGACTCTACTATCGTCACTCCCCGGTGCAGTCTAGTCACTTCCCCCGACTCTACTATCGTCACTCCCCGGTGCAGTCTAGTCACTGTCCCCGACTCTACTATCGTCACTCCCCGGTGCAGTCTAGTCACTGTCCCCGACTCTACTATCGTCACCCCCCGGTGCAGTCTAGTCACTTCCCCCGACTCTACTATCGTCACCCCCCGGTGCTGTCTAGTCACTGTCATCGACTCTACTATCGTCACTCCCCGGTGCAGTCTAGTCACTTCCCCCGACTCTACTATCGTCACTCCCCGGTGCAGTCTAGTCACTTCCCCCGACTCTACTATCGTCACTCCCCGGTGCAGTCTAGTCACTGTCCCCGACTCTACTATCGTCACTCCCCGGTGCTGTCTAGTCACTGTCCCCGACTCTACTATCGTCACTCCCCGGTGCAGTCTAGTCACTTCCCCCGACTCTACTATCGTCACTCCCCGGTGCAGTCTAGTCACTGTCCCCGACTCTACTATCGTCACCCCCCGGTGCTGTCTAGTCACTGTCCCCGACTCTACTATCGTCACCCCCCGGTGCAGTCTAGTCACTTCCCCCGACTCTACTATCGTCACCCCCCGGTGCTGTCTAGTCACTGTCATCGACTCTACTATCGTCACTCCCCGGTGCTGTCTAGTCACTGTCCCCGACTCTACTATCGTCACTCCCCGGTGCAGTCTAGTCACTGTCATCGACTCTACTATCGTCACTCCCCGGTGCAGTCTAGTCACTTCCCCCGACTCTACTATCGTCACTCCCCGGTGCAGTCTAGTCACTGTCCCCGACTCTACTATCGTCACTCCCCGGTGCAGTCTAGTCACTTCCCCCGACTCTACTATCGTCACTCCCCGGTGCAGTCTAGTCACTGTCCCCGACTCTACTATCGTCACTCCCCGGTGCAGTCTAGTCACTGTCCCCGACTCTACTATCGTCACTCCCCGGTGCTGTCTAGTCACTGTCCCCGACTCAACTATCGTCACTCCCCGGTGCAGTCTAGTCACTGTCCCCGACTCTACTATCGTCACTCCCCGGTGCAGTCTAGTCACTTCCCCCGACTCTACTATCGTCACTCCCCGGTGCTGTCTAGTCACTTCCCCCGACTCTACTATCGTCACTCCCCGGTGCTGTCTAGTCACTGTCCCCGACTCTACTATCGTCACCCCCCGGTGCTGTCTAGTCACTGTCCCCGACTCTACTATCGTCACCCCCCGGTGCTGTCTAGTCACTGTCCCCGACTCTACTATCTTCACTCCCCGGTACAGTCTAGCCACTGTCCCCGACTCTACTATCGTCACTCCCCGGTGCTGTCTAGTCACTGTCCCCGACTCTACTATCGTCACCCCCCCGGTGCTGTCTAGTCACTGTCCCCGACTCTACTATCGTCACTCCCCGGTGCTGTCTAGTCACTGTCCCCGACTCTACTATCGTCACTCCCCGGTGCAGTCTAGTCACTTCCCCCGACTCTACTATCGTCACCCCCCGGTGCTGTCTAGTCACTTCCCCCGACTCTACTATCGTCACCCCCCGGTGCTGTCTAGTCACTTCCCCCGACTCTACTATCGTCACCCCCCGGTGCTGTCTAGTCACTGTCCCCGACTCTATTATCGTCACTCCCCGGTGCTGTCTAGTCACTGTCCCCGACTCTACTATCGTCACCCCCCCGGTGCTGTCTAGTCACTGTCCCCGACTCTACTATCGTCACTCCCCGGTGCTGTCTAGTCACTGTCCCCGACTCAACTATCGTCACTCCCCGGTGCAGTCTAGTCACTGTCCCCGACTCTACTATCGTCACTCCCCGGTGCAGTCTAGTCACTGTCCCCGACTCTACTATCGTCACTCCCCGGTGCAGTCTAGTCACTTCCCCCGACTCTACTATCGTCACCCCCCGGTGCAGTCTAGTCACTTCCCCCGACTCTACTATCGTCACCCCCCGGTGCAGTCTAGTCACTTCCCCCGACTCTACTATCGTCACCCCCCGGTGCAGTCTAGTCACTGTCCCCGACTCTACTATCGTCACCCCCCGGTGCAGTCTAGTCACTGTCCCCGACTCTACTATCGTCACTCCCCGGTGCTGTCTAGTCACTTTCCCGACTCTACTATCGTCACTCCCCGGTGCAGTCTAGTCACTGTCCCCGACTCTACTATCGTCACTCCCCGGTGCAGTCTAGTCACTGTCCCCGACTCTACTATCGTCACTCCCCGGTGCTGTCAAGTCACTGTCCCCGACTCTACTATCGTCACCCCCCGGTGCTGTCTAGTCACTGTCCCCGACTCTACTATCGTCACCCCCCGGTGCAGTCTAGTCACTTCCCCCGACTCTACTATCGTCACCCCCCGGTGCTGTCTAGTCATTGTCATCGACTCTACTATCGTCACTCCCCGGTGCAGTCTAGTCACTTCCCCCGACTCTACTATCGTCACTCCCCGGTGCTGTCTAGTCACTTCCCCCGACTCTACTATCGTCACTCCCCGGTGCTGTCTAGTCACTTCCCCCGACTCTACTATCGTCACTCCCCGGTGCAGTCTAGTCACTGTCCCCGACTCTACTATCGTCACTCCCCGGTGCTGTCTAGTCACTGTCCCCGGCTCTACTATCGTCACTCCCCGGTGCTGTCTAGCCACTGTCCCCAACTCTACTATCGTCACTCCCCGGTGCTGTCTAGTCACTTCCCCCGACTCTACTATCGTCACTCCCCGGTGCTGTCTAGTCACTGTCCCCGACTCTACTATCGTCACTCCCCGGTGCTGTCTAGTCACTGTCCCCAACTCTACTATCGTCACTCACCGGTGCTGTCTAGTCACTGTCCCCGACTCTACTCACGCCCCGCCCCGTGCTGTCTAGTTTCTGTCTCTGACTTTACTTTAGTTATTTCGTATATTAAGTAAAAAATGGTCAAACCTTTCTAAAAACTATGCAAAAATGAAACAAATAGCAATCTAAAATTCTAGTTTCAAGGCCAACATTACAACTAAGCAGAAAGCAAAAGAAAAAGGAACCTGAAATTAGATTTTGCAATTTCAAAAAATTCTTATCGAGGATATCTCAAATTATATAGATTTATGTTGTTAACATTTTAAAATTTAATATAAGATATATAAATGATGAATTTTATGTGTTTTACATAGAAAACCAGTAAACACCACATGATGTAACTTTAAAAAATCATGTCAAATAAAAATTAGTGTACAACCGGAAAAGGTGAGGCAGCACCTAGAAAGGTTGTATAACAGGTCATTGACATTGTCTAAGAAACTAAGATATGATGCAGACATATTGGCCATTCAAGTCCTTGATTGAACAGGGACACCCAAAAAAAATCTACCCTCTCTCATAGCTCCATTAGTATATAAGTTTTTTATTTCTTAGCCAACAGGCCACAGTAGTAGAGCAGCAGAGAGGAGTCAGGTGTAGTTTGGAGGCTTCACTGTCTTGACGGTCGCCGAGATGGTACATTAAGCTCAAGAGAGAGATGGCTGGTATCGCATCGTGTTTGGGATGTAATACATACAGTGAGCCACAATGTTCGATCGAGAATACAATAATTTATTTAGTTTACTCTAGCTCTTTGGTCTCTCTATGTTCTTCTTTTTCTTCCTTATTTCCTACAATTATACCCTAACTCCAGAATTTCTAATGACCTAAGAAGAAAAGCATGTGGCTTCTGTTATACATTCAAACATTGAATCTAGAATGATTTGTAGGATGGTATCAATATATACATAGTTAGTACTGGGCCTAATGTAAAGGAAATCATCATAGCTGAGCATGTAGAGAAACACACTTCCCTATTAATAAGTATTTTTACAATTGAGTCACTTTATTCACACAAATTTACCATCTTCAATGAGACTCATCACAAAATATATAATTGGTGTGAGCCTGAAAGTTCGCCCCCTTCTTTTTTTGCTTATCCCTAGTACACGTGGTACAGGCCATGATAATCATGGTGGGTAGTTAGCGACTGCTTTTTACTGTAAGCGCACCACATATCTACACATGTGAAAGCAGTTCGACTTTGCACTTACAAATGTGCCAGAGCCCCGTTTGGTTACTTGCACTCGCTGGTGGGGTTGGACTTTTTCAAGAATCGGGGGCCATTGGAGCATTTTTTTTTTCAAACAGAAAAAAGTGTCCAATGCAGGAATCGAACCCGGGTCGTAGTGGTCGAAAACCAAACGGTTTAACCAGCCTTCCACCGACCCCCGCCCCCTTTTTGAATGAATTCCAAGAAAATTTCAATTATTCAGGAAAATTTTGTTAGAGAAAGGAGATGTGGACAAAACTCTCTGGATGTGAAGGAAAACTGTCACATTTGAAAGTGACATTTATGAAAAATAAGGGATAGATATATACACTACAGTTGAACCTCTCTCTAAAAGACATCTAGATGCAGAGTCAAAGTGTCCTTTAGAGAGAGGGGTGTTCTTTAACCATAAAATTACTTATTAGGAAAAATGGTGATTTTGATTATGAAAACTGTCCTTTGTAGAGAGGTGTCCTCAAGCAGGAGTGTCTTCTTATGGAGATTTCACTGTATTTCACCATTATTTTGATTGGAAGAAAGCACAAATATTTTCCACATGGTGTAACTATTATTGATTATGGATATTTTACCCTACCAATGAGTGCAAGCAATCATACGAGTGCAAAAGTTTAACTGCTTTCTATATGTGCATAGACATGTGGTTCCCTTAGAGTAAAAGCATGCCAACATGAATACTTATATCATATATATAAAATGAAAGGATTTGAGCACAAATGTTTATTTTATACACAATACAAACTTCTACTGTTCTTACTGCGATGGAAAATATATATTGGGAGGGTTTTTGGTTCATCAGTGGTGAACCCTCCCAGCGGTTTCGCCAATTTAATCTACCAGACCGCTTCTTAGAGCTCTAATACTGTATTGGATGATTCTGCTTTTAGATGGCGAATTATTGCTTTGTGTTAACTTATATATAAGAGAGTAATGATACTTTTTAAAAATAACTCAAAACTTTTTTTTTTTTTGCATTTTGTACTTTAAAAGAAAAAATTTTGTCAAATGAAATATGGCGGATAGTTGACAACAGCTCTGGACCAACGACAACCATCAACAGAGAGTGGTAGGCTTGCCTGTGTTGGGGCTACACCCACACAAATACTCAATGAAGGCACTGGCTGAATGGCAAACTTAAGTACTGCCAACTCCTCCTTTGCCTGTCCCAAGCCCGGATAAAACAGGAGGAGGTGGAGCAGTAACAAGCTCACTAAAAAACCTGGGCTCAGCTCACCCGGCTGATAGTACACAGTAAGGGCTCCTGATCTAGGGATACAGGATGAGCAGCGTTTGTACTCCATGTTAGGAGCGGCTGCACAATGGCGTCTGTTCCTCATGTCAGAGGCGGCATTTCTTTTGGAGCTAAGTCGGCCTGCCACTGAGTAGTGTTCCCAGTCTTAATGACAAAGGCAGACACATTCTACTTCACCCAGTCATGATGGTTTTCAAGCTTCACAAGCTTGATACCCTAATATGATTGAGTGGAGATAAGAAAGAAGAAGTACTGCCATTAAAAGTAAGCATTAACAGCTGAGACTAAATCTATGTCTTGATAGGTAGCAAAGGTTTCTGATAAGTCAAAATTTGGATTATAGATTTTAAACACAAGGTAATAAGAACAAATCCAGATGAATAAATAGTGTATGACATATTGGTAACAATGCTGTTACAGAAATGTCACACACTATTTATTTATTTGGATTTGATCTTATTACCTTGTGTTTCTGTTTTCTGTATAGGAGTGACCTTATCTGAAGATAAGTTGGGGGCCTCCACAATATAACCTCATTCATTCAACCAACTATAATTCAACACTTTAATTCAACCATTTTTCATAATCATTTATAATCAGCCTATATACTTTACTTTAACTGACTATAATTCAATACCAACTTTATTCCAATAGGAAATTTTGATCCTTAGATTTTTGAGTTATATAAGTTAGAATGTCGAGTATCTCAGGACACCTAGTTGCAGAGCCAAAGTGGAGAGGTTTAAGGAGAGGTGCCCTCTTACTGGAGAGTTGCTAAATAGTAAAAATGGTATTTTTGGCGATGAAAACTGTTCTTTTTAGAGAGGTGTCATCTAGCATAAGTATTCTCTCATGGAGTTTTTACTGCATTTATATCGGATTCTTAGTACTGTCTTAGTTTTTTGTTATTGTTTCTTATCCCCTTGTGGAAAGATTTTGAATTCCATGAGTCCATACTCTTCGAGCTGTTTGATGATAAGCAGCGGCCTCTCCCAAAGGTCCTGTATCTAACTTATCCCTTATCTTTTACACAATTTCATGAAAATTTTTTTTATTTATCCTATTGTATAATGGTCATGGAGATTGAATTCATGGATTAAATTTATAATCTTGTAGGGTTGGAATATAGACGTAATGAAAAATGTATTCCATCAATTTAAAAATGATTTCACCAGTTTCAACTGAGAGAGCTATAGTGTCAGGCAATAAATAATTTTATTTTCCAGACTAAAATAATTGCCATAAATTCCTCACTTTGATAAACATATCACAACAAGATTTCAAAAATTTGGGTAAACGTTAACAAAATGCAAGTTGAGATTCAATCAACAGAGATTCCTGTGGTGTAGTACATGAGCTTCTTGGAGTATTCCAGGGTACAGATTAGGGCTGCAGTTGAAGGGAAGGTACGGAGTAGTGTTGGCCATAGACCTGCGTACAGTCCGCGTATGCCATAATGCATCACTGTGGATCGTATCACAGTGAAAGTCCCCTGGTCCAGGCCTTCCACCTGGATCTTGGACTTGGCCAGGTCAAAGGGATAAATGACAGTCCAGAGCGTGATGCCTCCAATCCCACCACTGATGCCAGTACGCAACAGCCCAATCTCATCCTTTGTCTTCCCTTCTGGGGTCAGCAAGATTCTTGTGCCTTCATACGCTCCAAAGTAGAAGAAATATCCAGGCATTTCTCGAATTAGGGTACATCCCAATCCACGATAGATTCCTCTTGGCCCTTCTTCTTTTATTATATTCATTGTCAGCTTTCCTGCACCAATGTACTCTCTTTTACCACCTTTGAGGGCAGTGACTTCTTCCATTGCTTGTAGGCGACACTTTACCAACTCTGTTGGGCAGATTACAAGAGCTGAAAAAAAGGCTGCAAAAAAACCACAAGTTGCATTTTCTAGAGTATTCAGATCTTTTATTGATGGCTTATCAACAAGCGATTTTATAATTTGTTGTATGGCTCCATATGCAGCAAACACAACTGAGTTTTCAGCAATGTTTGCAACTAAGGCTGGTGTCATACCTGCATAAACACCTTTTAAACCTTCTGACTTAAAGGTTTTAATTAAACAAGCTGTACTTTTTTTATATAATGAGGGAAAGGTTTGCATTTTAACCTTCACTGTATCAAATGGTTGGCCAACAAAGACATTTGCAATTCCACCAAGCCCACCGCCAACAAGGTCAATAGTTCCCAATATAAATTTTTTGTATTTCGAATTGCGTATCCTATCATCTTTGATATTCAGATAAAAATACATCTCTAATTATAGGCCTGTGTAACCTAAAATTGTGAAAGATACATATGGGTAACATGTTTGCTACGATTTTTTCTCTCTAAATACATCTCGAAACAACGTCTTTTTAAAAATAAATACTATATATATAAACATTTAAAATATTGGTCAAAAATATTTTTGTTATTATTTACTTTTTTATTGCTGCTTTACAAAATAAAAAATATATAAAATAAAATATTATTTGGCTTTAATATTAATATATAATTTATTTTATATTTTAGAACTATCAAAATAAATAGATTCAAGGAATTTTCAAAAATTAGTCGTTAAAGTGCAGGTATTATTTTATTTTATATTTAGGTTATATTTATTTTTATTATAAGGCAAGAAAATTTTAAACAACTAAATTAATTTAAGCGTTTAAATATAGGTTTTATTTTTGATAGATGGCGACTAAGATGGGGATTCATTATGGCGGGTGGCTTCAGTGGATGTATGAGCTCGTTTAAACGTTGGCTCGGATCTCCTTCTGGTCTTTACTTCGGTGTTTGGTGTATAATCGTCGGTAGTCTTCTGTACGTTCTTCGTGGTCCTCTGAGAATAATCGAACACATAGCAATGGGTAAATAAAGATTTTATTATTATTTTTATTTATATTTTGAAATGACAATTTTTTTAGGGTTAAATGACAATTATTGGTATTTTAATTAAAACACTGATAATAATTGGCGTAGAATTGTCTATTTACCTTTACATTTTAGCCTCATAAAAAACGAATGCTGCACGTTATGGTTAATTCTATTTTGGAAGTGTTAACCTGTCACCAAGGCAGCATAAACAAATGGACGTAAACATAAGGAGCCTTTAATAATAAAAATCACATTAATGATATTTAAAATAAGATAGCTCTTAATGAATATAAAATTTAACAAGTATGTAAATGAAAAATATCGGCTTGAATATATTTAAATAAATTATTCAATGTTGATAAATGAAATAACAATATGCCAAGCATACTCGGACACTAACCATTTTCCCCAACGAATAAATATATACAGCCAATAATAATTTATAGTTTATATACATTATATACAACTATATAAAGGAGCCAATAAAGTAATGACAAAAAATATTAATGCTTGTCCTTCATCAATTGTTATTATTTTTTGTTTGTAATTTTATTAACAAAAAGATACTAGCAAAATACTTGGACAGCCTCACACACCAGTTTGAATATAAAAAGATTAAAGAATCAACAATGGAATCAATACACTAACATTCTTATCTTAGTTTCCAAATTAAAATATTTGTAATTTTGATCAACTTGAAACTAAACTTTAATAGCCTTAAAGATAAATTTTATCATGGCAACTTGTTATATATATATATATAATTATGTACCAAAACAAGCACCTCTGTTTAAAAATGCATCACAACTTATTTGTAACACCTATGCAGAACGCACAGATTAAAAGAACGTGCCCCAACACATGCTTTGGTCTTCTTCTTATTCTTTCTTATCTCCACTCAATCATATTAGGGTATCAAGCTTGTAAAGCTTAAGACTTTCGATGGTGTATGCCAGGGAAGAGTAGAGCTCATCAATGGATGCGTCAATACAGTCAATAATGTGTTTTGGGGTTGTAGGTTGAGAATTGCACTTAGTACATAGTGGGAAAACCTTGCAGCCATTCTGGAACATGCTTTGGTAAATTCTGACAAGCTAACCTCTATATTGTGGTTTAAAGGTTATTCATATAGCATGAAATCATGGTATACAGATAGGAATTGGTCAGAATTTGCCAGCACTGATAACAAATTCAATTATCTATGCTTTCTGCACGAGTTATAAGCAAAATTCATTGTTTTAATCCATTTTAAAGAGAGATGTGTCCCTTTTGATACATGGATATCAGCCTCTCTTGCTTTTTTGAAATAATTTCAAGCTCTATTATATATCTAAATGTGTAAGCTGAATTTTTCCTCAAACTTATTTTAATCATTAAGAATATATATATATATATTCTCTTTTAATTAAAATTGATTTTCCACTACTATCATCCCTCCCCTATTTCAAATATTTAATATGCATATTATTGTTACTCATACGCACATGTACGCGTGTATACACACTCAACATACATCATGCATGCATACACACACAATACACATCATGTACGCGTGTATACACACTCAACACACATCATGCATGCATACACACACAATACACATCATGTACGCGTGTATACACACTCAACACACATCATGCATGCATACACACACAATACACATCATGCATGCATACACACACAATACACATCATGCATGCATACACACACAATACACATCATGCATGCATACACACACAACACACATCATGCATGTATACACACTCAACATACCTCATGCATGCATACACACACAATACACATGTACACATCCAATGTGGAGAGATAGAGGAAACAAAATACATATAAAATAAAAAGCAGTGCTATATCTATTAAATAGGAGCAAAGAGATTGAAAGAGATAAGAAGGTACAATATGGATTCTAGATTAGAACCAAAAGGTATCAAGACCAAATCCAAATTATTGAAAAGTCACAAACATTTTTGGTCTTGTTTCCTTTTGAGATTGTGAAGTACAGTAGAACCTCCCTGTAAAGGACTCCTAATTGTAGAGCCAAAGTGTCCTTTAGGCAGAGGTGCCCTCTTACCGGAGAGTTGTTAAATAGTAAAAAATGGTATTTTTGGCAATGAAAACTGCCCTTTGTAGAGAGGTGTCCTCTAGCACGAGTGTCCTCTCATGGAGGTTCTACTGTATTTAATATTTCAAAAATAATAAGGCACATTTTGGATATTAGATTATAAAAACAAGGTAATAAGCCCAAATCCAAATAAATAAATAGTGTGTGACGTTTTGGTAACAGCATTGTTACCATCTTCAGACAAAAGTACTGACAATTTGCTCTCTTGTTTACACACTTGATAACAAAACTATTTAAAACATGCTGTGGTAAAATTTCTCATTCAGTACTTTTGTCTGAAGATGGTAACAACGCTGTTACCGAAATGTCACACACTATTTATTTATTTGAATTTGGTCTTATTACCATGTGTTTATTTCAAAAATACTAAAAAAAAAGTTCCCTAAGCTTTCTTTGCATTAGCTCTTGTTCACACCTGTTGTCGTTTTTGCATTTTAATTTTTATCATTTCATAAATGAATTCTGTGAAGTAACATCTCTGATATGGAGCTAGACTATTATGGAATGCTATTTTACCTTGTTCTGTAAATCAAAAGGCAACAAGATCAAATCCAAATTATTGAAATGTTTGTGATGTTTCCGTAACAACCATTGTTACGCCATCATCAGACAAAGTATTAAATGAGAAAAAAAAAAGTCACAAATATTTCAATAATTTGGATATGGTCTTGTTAATTTTGGACTTCTAATCTATAATCCAAATTGTACCTTATCACTTCTTATAATTTCTCGACCACTCCATTAATTTATCTAACACTAAACTTTCCTTTGATTACATCTCCATTCATGTTCCAAGGTGTATATCTCCAGCATGATCAGCACTCTTTTACAGTCCAACTTCTGTCCAACACCCCAAGGGATCAGAATTTTCAGTTGCATTAAGTGGTTAGTGTTGAATTATAGTCGGATAAATTAAAGTATTCTTTTCAAACTCCGCCTTTGCTGTTCCCACACCCGGATGAAAAAGGAGGAGGGGGAGCAGTAACAAGCTTGCTAAAAAACCTGGGCTCAGCTGGCCAGGCTGATAGTACCCCATAAGGGCTCCTGATCCAGGGATACAGGATGAGCAGCGTTTGTACTCCATGTTAGGAGTGGCTGCACATGGCTTCTGTTCCTCATGTCAGAGGCAGCCATTTCTTTTAGAGCTAAGTCGGCCTGCTACTGAGTAGTACTTTCAGTCTTAATGACAAAGGCAGACGCATTCTACTTCACCCACACCATCAAAAGTCTCAAGCCCTACAAGCTTGATATCCTAATATGATTGAGTGGAGATAAGAAAGAAGAAGAAGTCTTCTTCTTCTCTTCTTCAAGGTTTCTTTAGTTTAATTAAAGTAAATTGGCTGAATGGGATTATAAAAATATTATATTGAATCAAGTTTGAATTAAATATGTTATATTGTAATATTTTGATAGAGCAATTCATGAAACAATCCTGTGAATTTTCACCAAGATTCCCACAATATTCAGGTCAAGTCATGTAACTCCCCTATTTTAAACTACAAAACCATTCAAGCCATCATCCTAGGTAGTTAATGATCTGATTGAATCTTTCGATTATATATTCTCTCAGCCAGGAGTAGACAGCAAGAAGTTGCTACCACATTGAATGCCTTTTCTTTCTCTATATCTCTTTGTAAGTTTAAATTACTAATTCCTAAAACACTACCAGGTAAATAAGATCAAATCCAAATAAATAAATGTTGTATGACGTTTCTGTATCAGCGTTGTTGCCAAAGCATCACACACTATTTATTTATTTATTTGGATTTGGTCTTATTATCTTATAGTTTTAAGCTATAATCCAAATTGTGCCTTATCATAATCTCAAAAACATATCCCCTTGTTGCAAAATTGTTTAGTCAGTTGCAAGAGAATTAAATTTCCTCAAATTATTCATTAAAAGGGTTTCTCCTGTCGCTATCAGCACAAAGGTGGATGTAGTTCACAGTGATATAATTTTATAGAAAGTTTTTTTTCAAACTTTCATTTTAGATACAAGAAAATAAGACCTAATCCAAATAATTTAATAATGTGTGACGTTTCGGCAACAGCATTGTTACGATCATCAGCCAAAATAATTTTTTTATTATTTTGTCTGATGATGGTAACAATGCTGTTGCCGAAATGTCACACACTATTGAATTATTTGGATTAGGTCTTATTTTCTTGTATCCATAATCTATAATCCAAATTGTGCTTTATCAAAATTTCATTTTGTGCAGAGACAACAGATACAATTTGTTAGAAGTGTGGCAATCTATGTAAATTATAGATGTTGCATATTTCCTTGCAATTATAGTTGACTAGTTTGAATATATATATCATGAAACAGGATCTAGAAAAAAAAGTTAAATAGATTTTAAAGAAGCTTGGGACTCTGTTATGGAATGAGCCTCAACTTTCAAGAAATCAAAAAACATTGACTTCAATTACAATAAATATAAAAATTTTAAAGAAACATTGAACAAATGAAATCCTTTTTTTTTTTAAATTATCCCTAGTACACATGGTACAGGCCATGATAATCATGATGGGTAGTTAGCGACTGCTTTTACTGTAAGCGCACCACATGTCTACACATGTGAAAAGCAGTTCGACTTTGCACTTACAAATGTGCCAGAGCCCCGTTTGGTTACTTGCCCTTGCTGGTGGGGTTGGACTTTTACAAGAATCGGGGGCCATTGGAGCATTTTTTTTTTTATCAGAAAAAAAGTGTCCAATGCGGGGATTGAACCTGGGTCGTAGTGGTCGAAAACCAAACAGTTTAACCAGCCAATGAAATCCTTAACTTTTGGAGGCATTATAAATGAGGATGGAAGATGCAAAAAAAAAAAAGGAAATGAAAATTTCATAGCAAAAGTTGCCCTTTTAAGGGCTATTGAGAAGAGATTGAGAAAATGTTTTGTTTGGTCACTTTTCCTATAGAGCTATGAAGTGTAAATAATGTTCAAAGAACTGGAGAACAAAACTCTTCAGACATCCAGTGTTCAAGAAGAATCCTCAAGATTAAACGAAACTATATAGGATGATTCAGTTGTTTAGAAGATTTAGTCTTCTTCTTTCTTATCTCCACTCAATCATATTAATATCAAGCCTGTAGAACTTGAGACTTTTGATGGTGTTTTCTGGGGATGAGTAGAGCTCATCAATGGGTGAGCTTATAGCCAATAATGTAGTTTGGGTGGGGTTGCAGGTTGAGAATTGCACCTAGTACATAGTGGGAAACCTTGGAAGAATTAGTGGAGAATAGAGACTTATAAATGGAGAGAAAAATGGAAGTTTACAGGATTAATAACATTTTGACCAACTGGAGGGATATACCTTGAAGAATAAAGGGAGAAGTAGAGAAAGGAATAAATTTGTTTTGATATTCTTAATAGAATGAAATTGGAAGATACAAAGAGGTGAGTATTGTTCTACAAAGGGCAGTTTTCATTTGCAAAATTACAATTTTTCAATTTAGCAACTCTCCTGTAAAAGGACACCTCCCCCTAAAGGACACTTTGGCTCTGCAATTAGGTGTTGTCCTTTACAGGGAGGTTCTACTGTATAGAGAAATCAGAAGTAAACCTGTATGAAAAACTTTTAAGGGAGAAAAAAATTGACACAAATTTCTAAATAAGAAAAGTTCCCAAAAATAGCTATTAAAGAAAATAGGTGAAAATCCAGAATTTCAAAAGAAGGGGAGGAAAAATAAGAATTTTTATATTTAGCATTATTTATTGTTTTTAACAAGGTTTATATTTTATTTTGAAATAATCAAGATGCTGCAGTCACTAAATATTTGCCTCTTCAGACTTTTATTGATCAGTTTTAATAACCACAGTTTGGGACCTTGGAATTGCAATATTCTACTAGAGCATTAGCCTGTTCAACAAACATGTTTAGAATGATAGCCAATTCTTAAAAATTCACCTCCTTATCTTCTTATTGGATTTTTTTTCTCAAGACATTATGTGGGTGGGAATACAAGCCTTCATTTCTATTTATATGTGATAAAAATAGGCAATGCTTACATCACCAGCTGTAATTTATGCCTGCACCACATACCTTCCAACCCATTTAGTTTCTCCTCCAATCTCTCTGGAAGATATTGCTCTTCTGGATTAAATGGATACAAGGAGATAAGCAGTCCCTTGTGGGTGCTACTGTCGAGAAAATTGAAGGAAGATCTGGAATGAGATGGCTAGGAGTCAAGAAAGCTATTGGATGGTCACTAGATGAGCTGCAAGAGATTGAATTGGGGAATATTTGTTCATATAGTCACCCAAAGTCGAACTTAACTTGATGGACACTAACAACAACAATGTGAAGACTTAAGTCTGGTCATCTACGGACAATGACTTTCCAGAATGGTTGCAAGGCTTTCCCACTAGGTACTAAATGTAATTCTCAACCTGTAACCCCAAAACACATTTTTGACTGTATTAACTCACCCATTGATGAGCTCTACTCTTCCCCTGCAGACACCATCAAAAGTCTCAAGCTGTACAAGCTTGATGCCTTAATATGATTGAGTGGAGATAAGAAAGAAGCAGATGTGAAGAAGGAAGCTAAGAAGAGACTAAAAGTTTAGGAGAAAGAAGAATCCTTTAAAATGAAATGGCCTGGCTCGTACTCCTATTCATTTTTTTTTATAACTGACACTTCTTGCAGAAAAATTGTTATTTTGACCAACACTTCTTTGCCTGGTTAATAAAGACAAAGTATCACCAAGTGTTTATTTTATTTGATTGCCCCGTTACCTGTATTTGAATTAGAATACAGTAAATCCCCCCTCTGTTTACCTCAGCTTTCCACCTTTTTTTTTTTTACCCATTGGAAATTGAACTCATAAAGGTACCATTTAAAAGCTGTTACCGAAACATCACACACTATTTTGGATTTGGGCTTAATACCTTGTGTAACCTAATCACATTGTGATTGTATTTAATATATTTATATATAATTATGTATGTGTTAATTAGAAATAGATTAATTGTTTGTTAAACATAAGTATACCAACACAATAAGAGGAATAGCCACAAGAAAATAACACCAAATCCAAATAAATTAATTGTGTGTGACATTTTGGTAACAGTGTTACAGAAATGTCACACACTATTAAGTTATTTGAATTAGGTTTTATTTTCTTGTAGCTATAATCTAAATTGTGCTTTATCACAATAAGAATAAATTATAGCTTTTTGTGGAAACCTTTTTTCTAGGGAAATCCACATTTATTTTTGCAGTGAAATATTATTGAAAGTGATGAGTGGGCAGAGAGATGGGAAGTGGGTTCCTTTTTCTGTAAGAGACTCCACGTGGGGATAGCCAAGTTTTAGAACTGTATTGTTAGCTGTTCTATGATGTTATTTCTGATCTGGAGGTATGGCCAACATACACTCATGGACAAAACTTAAGGGAGTTGTACCTTTTAACATGTATATCAGGATTCAGACAATAACCCTGAAAGTTATTACCATGACCTTTATTGAAAATACATTAGATAACCAAATGTGAACAATATTGCTTCAGTCTCCTTCAAAAACTAGATGACCCACTACATCAAAGACTTTTCACTTCTTTAAGTTTTGTCTATGAGTGTAGATCTTCACCCTGTCCTGAGCAATTCTCTTGATCTCTTATAATTCCAGACCATTCTATCAGTTCAATTAGCATGTTTTAACTCAATCCAGCCTGTTTTTATTTACAGCTAAACCTGTCTAAAGGTGGGGGTGCTATAGACAGGTCACTTTTAATGTAAATTGCATCGTACTACGTATTTAAAATCGGGTGCTATAGAGAGGGAGGCGCTATTTAGAGGGGGCGCTATAGACAGGTTTTAACTGTATTTTATTTTATAAAGTAGGCTATATCATACATTGAACAGCAAAACATCTCTTACACAGTGTTTTGTAGTACCTATTCTAAGCAAAGATTGCTGATCCAAAATTTTCAACCATTATAAAACTTTTCTTTATTTAGGTTACTTTGCTTTTAAGATCTCAAATATTTGTCTCCTTGAAAGGTCTTACTAGAGGGGCTTTATTAGTATTTGTGCTTTCTTTTTTCTAAAAACGGCTTATTTCTTGTGAAAAAAATTATTATCCCCCCTAGTACATGTGGTACAGGCCATGATAATCATGGTGGGTAGTTGTTAGCAACTTGCTTTTTCACATATAAGAGCCCTCATTTGGTTACTTGCACTCATTGGTGGGATTAGACTTTTGCAAGAATTGACGGCCATTAAAACAATTTTTTTCTACAGAAAAAAAAAATTCCCTGTAGGATTCAATCCTAGGTCAACAGTTTTTGCCACTCTTCTACCAACCCTCAATGATCCAAAACAAGCCTTTACAAGTGAAAATTCCCAATTCCATAATCTCTCCCCCTCCCCTACTAAATTTGAAGATTATCCATCTATGTGCTTTATGCTCCCTCTATTGGCAATTAGTGGCTCAGTGTGACATGAGCTGACACTGTGATGTCCAGCTGCTATGTTCCTTAACACCCTCACTCCCAAGTTCTATGTGGCCCTGACTGGAACCTCCTCCCTCATCTCTGGACTCATCCTGGTATGTGGCTGCCCTCCTTCCTATCCTTTATAACACCACACCATTCTTGTGTGTCCATTTTGACAACAAGGTGTGCACCTCAAAACCATTAAACCAATATTTAAAAATTGCCTAAACAATCGTCAAGATCCACACTGCTCCAGAGTTGGTTATCAAACAGCCATAAAATTGTGATCATATGTGGACTTTGTAATAATTTTAGAAGAGAAACAATAATAGCTTAAGTTTAGTCCTGTTGCTCCTCTATGAATTTTAGCTATGATCATTAGCTCCCCTCCACCAGTCCCCTATACTACATCTCAACTTACAATATATCTATGCAAGTTTATTGACTTAGTTCTTTGTTGGTATCTGGCAAGTCCTGAATTTAATGTGATTTTAACATGTTTTTATATCATGTGTTGCCTATTTATTGTTATTTTATACCTTTTTTTTCCAAGCAATAATATTGCTTTATTGATAATTGTAGAATGCACAAACAAGCAGGCACTTGTATAAAACTGCGCAGTGTGATATTTAATATAGAGAGTAAAGTTGATAGATGAAGAGAACAAGGCACAAAGAGATGTACTGGGATATTCCTGTTGTCATTTCGTCACTTTAGATGCCTTTTATTATTCAACAAAGATATCATGCCACTGTTCACCAGACATTGGTTCCTCACTTTATATAAAATTTCCTGTTTAGCTAACAGCACTAGTTACTGTTTAGCCATTCAGTCCTTTATCTGAAGTGATAGCAATGCTGTAACAGAAATACCACATATTATTTACTAATATGGATTTAGTCCTGTTAATTTGGGATTCTTTTGAATATATTCAAAATGAAGGAAATGAAACTATTTTTGATGCATATTGATGAGACAAAGGTGGGGATGTACTACTCAGAAGGTTTATTTGGTGCAGTACTGGGCTTGTGGTCCAGTCCAGGAAGGTCATGATGTTCGGGATCTCGCTGGGCCGGTTGTAGGAGGGGATGGAGCTGTAGCTGGACATTTCTAAATCGCCAGGTTGAAATCCAAACAGGACGAAGATTAATTTATTATTGGCATGTTGTATTTAACACATTGCCACGAAACGGTGGTCAATGGTCAAATACAATTTATTCCCGTCATCTCTGTGGTGCCGTTTCTCTGATAAAAGTAATTAATTAAAAATAAACAAAAATTAAAATAATGTTTACTGCTCCGGTGTACTATTGGTCGGCTACTTGTTGACCCACAACAATATGATTCTTTTCAAAATAAAATAATTTTCTACCGCCCTTATTGCAATAATCTTTAAAAAATAATAATAATAATAATGCGCGTCAAAGATAGTTTCAATTCTTATAACAGATGGTCTACTAATACACCATAATAATATTCCAAATATATAGATTGCGGAATAATTGCAATGACGATTAAAAAAGGTATACACCGATCAAATTAATTGCAAAAAGTTTCTTTAATATAAAACGGCTAGCTTTCAAGCATTAGCTCATCATCAGGCCTTTTTTTTTTAGGGCTTGATGATGAGCTAACGCTTTGAAAGCTAGCCATTTTATATTTTTATATTAAAGAAACTTTTTGCAATTAATTTGATCGGTGTATACCTTTTTTAATATTCCAAATATTATAATTAATATTCCTCATCCATCTATCAAGTTTGCATGTCATGGAACCATGTGCTAGACGACAACTCTCCCAAAATAGCAGAGTTGGAATCTGAGCTACCTGGCTTATATTCCATTCTCTCCACTGCCAGACAACCTCAGCTCTATTCCAATATTTGGCTCCATTAAAAGGGTCAATACTACAGTAGAGCCTCTATAAGCTCCATTGAATTGTCCCCAGTGTGTTGTATTAATATATACAGTTATCAGCGTCATGCGCAATTCTTTCTTAATCAATTCTGTCACTGTTTGCTTTGTGAATGGAATAAATACCCAAATATGGCCATTTCTCATAACCATCGGTGGTTCAGTGGTAGAATGCTCGCCTGCCACGCGGGCGGTCCGGGTTCGATTCCCGGCCGATGCATTTCTTTTTTTTTTTTTTTTACAATTTTTAAAACTCATTTATATATTATACAAGAATGACATCCACGGCGCCAATTTATAATTGTAACGAATAGTATTTGAATAAAAGCATTTAATCGGGTAAAACCCGGGCGTTGCCCGGGTCATTCGGCTAGTTTTACATATTTTAGCTGGCTTTTGTTAGTGTGATGTCAACCAATGGTTCCCATAAGCCTGTAGATACTGTATATATATATATACAATAAGTAAAATATTACATCAAACATTAGCCTGTTGTGATGGTGAATAATTAGAGTATATCTCTAAGTACAAAATTTGTTTATATTCTCAACTTGATAAAATAAGAAACTGTAAATGTGACACCTTTGTTGTTGTTGTTTCTTATCCACATGTGTAAAGATTACACAAATTTCATGAGTTCATGCTCCTCGAGCTGTGACACCTTAGTAGTGGCTTGAGGCTTCAAGTTTGATTTAAATACCTGGTGAGAAACACTTGATCATTCATAATAAAGCACAATTTGGATTATAGATTATAGCTACAAGAAAATAAGACCCAATCCAAATGATTTAATAGTGTGTGTCATTTCGGTAACAGCATTGTTGCCATCATTAGACAAAATAATGGATTTTTGTCTGATGATGGTAACAATGTTGTTATCGAAACGTCACACACTATTAAATTATTTGGATTAGGTCTTATTATCTTGTAACTTGATGATTCAGTTTGTGCATGTGTCTCATTGACCTCTCATAGCAGAACTTTTCCTTCTGTAGGTAGAGGGTGTGAGCCTGTCCATCCCACAGTAAATGAGGTGGCACTGGGGAGTAGAGGAAACCAATCAGCAACCACATCTATAATACTAAATTAGAAGCACAAGGTAATAAGACCAAATCCACATAAATAGTGTGTGACATTTCGGTAACACCATTGTTACCATCATCAGACAAAAGTAATGAATGTGAAAATATATCACAGCCTGTTTTAAATAGTTACTGTTATATCAAGTGTATAAATAACGTTGTTATCGAAACGTCACACACTATTTATTTATTTGGATTTGGTGTTATTACCTTGTGTTTCTAATCTATAATCCATTTGGATTTTGTGTGTGCCTTATCATATACAGTGGTACCTCGACATACTAGCGCCCCAACATACGAGTTTTTCGAGATACGAGCCGACGAGCAAGTGATTTTTTGCTTTGAGTTACGAGCGAAATTCGAGATACGAGTTCGGTTCGGTAGTGTTGAAGATATTAATCTGTGATTTTAAATGGGAATTCTGTATGGGGAAATTTGCTTCGAGATACGAGTAATTCAAGATACGATCAAGGTTGCGGAACGAATTAAACTCGTATGTCGAGGTACCACTGTACTAACTTTGATTGAGAATAGCTTCTCATGAGAGACCGTAGCCTAAAAACATGGCTAAAACTCGTTTATCTTGGAGTTACTCTCTCATTTGAGACTGTTTCAATTGAAACATGACTTAGCCTGACATGACAGTCTCCGATAAGAGACCACCACCTCCAGGAGAGACTGGCTTTACCCATGTTTATAGGCTATGGTGTCTCACGGGAGACTACTGTACTGCTAATTATCTCTGCCTGATCCTTTTGCTATCTTCACATTCCAACAGTATGTGACCATACCTCTTTATTTCTCTTTAGACCACTTCCTTCTGTCTACATTTTAAATAATTTTTTTTTTATTATCCCTAGTACACGTGGTACACACCATGCTTATCATGGTGGCTAGAATTTGGCGACTACTTTTACTGTAAGTGCACCACATATCTAAACATGTGAAAAGCTGTTATACTTTTGCATTTACAAATGTGCCAGAGCCCAGTTTGGTTACTTGCACTCACTGGTGGGGTTGGACTTTTGCAAGAATCGGGGGCCATTGGAGCATTTTTTTTTTAAATTGGAAAAAAGTGTCCAGTGTGGGATTTGATCCCGGGTCGTAGTGGTTGGAAACCAACAGTTTAGACCATCCTTCCACCCTCCTCCCATTTTAAATAATAATATGGTAAAACCACCCTACCACCTGTTTATTATTAAAATAAATCTCATATAAACACAATGCTAAAACCTATTTTTTTATCTTTTTCACACACCCACAAAATCTTCTTTACCAAAAAAAAAATATATATTTTAATTATTCAATTTTTTTACCTATCAGCCTATTCTAGGACTGCAATTTGATCAGAGAGGAAATTTACCTGAGTTCTAAAGAGGTCTTGAGAAAGCTAGATGTGGACACAAGAAAACTGGTGTGAATACTGATAAAGCAAAAGTTGGATTATAGATTAGAAACCAAGGTAATAAGACCAAATCCAAATAAATAAATAGTGTGTGACGTTTCGGTAACAGTGTTGTTACCAAAACGTCACACACTATTTATTTATTTGGATTTTGGTCTTATTACCTGGTGTGAATACTGGATCCAACACCATCACTACCACCTATCAGCCTTTTTTTTTTTTTTTTTCTTTTTTTTTTGCTTATCCCTAGTACACGTGGTACAGGCCATGATAATCATGGTGGGTAGTTAGCGACTGCTTTTACTGTAAGTGCACCACATGTCTACACATGTGAAAAGCAGTTCGACTTTGCACTTACTAATGCCAGAGCCCCGTTTGGTTACTTGCACTCGCTGGTGGGGTTGGACTTTTGCAAGAATCGGGGGCCATTGGAGCAATTTTTTTTTTCTTTAAACAGAAAAAAGTGTCCAATGCGGGATCGAACCCGGGTCCTAGTGGTCGAAAACCAAACGGTTTAACCAGCCTTCCACTTTGTGAAAGTTCCACTTTTGTGAAAGATTTAAATACAGTTGCCTTTTTCTTTTCTAGAAAGTAACACTGACTTATTTTAAGTTATAATTAAAGATATATTTTATGTGCACACTACTATATGTGTTTTCTTAAAAAAAAAAAAGCCTTTTAAAAATAGGGAACTGTGTAATAAATGGAAAAATTACAGTTTTTTATTTATTACATAGTTACTAATCTCTGTCCCACTTTTTCAATCCATTGAAAAGTTACCTCTTTATATTAAATTTTATAACTACAATTAAAACATAAAAGAAGTTGGCTTATAAAAGAAGTTGTTATTACAAGATTTTACACTTGATAAAGCACAATTTGGATTATAGATTATAATAAAAGAAAACAAGACCTAATCCAAATAATTTATTAGTGTGTGACGTTTCGGCAACAACATTGTCACCATCATCAGACAAAAAAATAAAAAAATAAAATTATTCTATTCTTATTTTATTCTTTTGTCTGATGATGGTGACAATGTTGTTGCCGAAACGTCACACACTAATAAATTATTTGGATTAGGTCTTGTTTTCTTTTATAAGATTTTACACTGTATATGTTGGTGAGGCTCTATTATTATTATTATTATCCCTAGTACACATGGTACAGGCCATGATAATCATGGTGGGTAGATGTTGGCGGCTGCTTTTACTGTAAGTGCACTACATGTCTACACATGTGAAAAGTAGTTTGAATTTGCACATACAAATGTTCCAGAGCCCCGTTTGGTGAGGTTCTATAAGTTTGTGAGCTCTTCATTCCAAATTGAGATGTATTCCAGACTCACCCAACCTAACCCATATGTCTGTACCAATGTGGTTAGAATTGAATAATCCTTACATGCATGCATCCACAGCAGCACATTAATTACACCTTACATGATTGTTGTCTTATAACACTTGAGTTGCTGCAAGAGTGGCTTTGGTTCCAGATCTTTGAGTGGTGGTACTTCCGCAAGTACGGCACTTCCTTCATTGAGCAGGTGTCCCTCAACCACCTCTCCCCCTGGCTAGGGAATGGGGAGAACGGTCCTGTTCCAGAGAATGGGAACGGGGCTGCAGGTCCTGGGGGCGGGGGCGCTGCAGCCAACGGCATCCAGCCCTCAGCTCCAGGTAAGAACTGATCCACTTCATTCTCCCTCCCCAAAGCCATTTTCAAAACTGTATAGGCACCTGTTAAAAGATTAGTACCTATATCCATCATATTATGGGAAATTGTTGTACAAAAATACTTTTTGAGTTTATCAACAATAAAAGTCTTAGTTAGGGCATCTTGCCTATAAAGACTTGACTCTGAGTCTAAAGAGAAGAACAAATAATGGTAAGAGTATCATTAAATGGACAGAACTATACCCAGTCTTGGTGGTGAAACTACATATAGTCATCTTCATATTTTAACACTTTTTCTCAACTTTTCTGTTGACTGTAGAACTTAGTAAAACAAGCAGGTAAAGCTCTTATCCAACAAATCAGAGAAAAATCTTGTAAATAGTTGACTTGCTATGTTTTTTTAACATGACATATGAAATTTATAATTTTTGTCATAAGGTGTATATGATTTGGTAATTTCGGAGAGTGTATTGTTGAGAAGGAATATAATTGTATCATCTAGGCAGTTCTTATCTGGCACTGTGATGCATAATTTGGAATGGACCACATGCTGTGAGAATGGCAACATTAAAAAATCTCATAAAGAATGGAAAGACACTCCTCGACTGTGTCCGCTGAATGCAATTATGTATATTCTCTCACCGTCTTCTCTGTGCAAACTAGATGATTTCCACCAATACATTCACCCCACAACCTCTCTTTTAGAAAATTTACTTATGCAAAATACAGTTAGAGATCCCCCATCCCTGGTCAATTTAAGGAAACTTTAGATTAGATGAGATATCCATAACAATTAGACTCTCACTAAAGAGCTAGCTGGCCTCTAGTAGAACAAATCTTTGACATCAACATTTCTATTTGTCATAATAAATATTCCCCCATTGTGATGCATGGGGACATCTGAGGTTCTTCATTGGACACAACAACAACAAATATTCCCCCAGCCATCACTACTATTGGATCATTGCTTTCCAAACAGCGTTCACTTTGGGGTGTATACTATATTTTTGTGCCAAAACTGATGTTATGATAGCACATGTGATGCAGAAGTCAGGAATTTGGAATGGACCACATGCTGTGAGAATGGCAACATTAAAAAATCTCATAAAGAAGGGAAAGACACTCCTCGACTGTGTCCGCTGAATGCAATTATGTATATTCTCTCACCGTCAAGGAGTGTTGCTGAGGCCATTACTATGTAAACTAGAAGGATAATTGATACATTTTAAAGGAGAATCCAGTCGGAAATGTTATGAAGTTTTTATCACCACTACTGATTGGTCTATAAATGGCCATTTTTGCTTTGTGAAGGACCACTTAACCCACTTTGTGTGGTGCCACTTCTCCTTGATTATCTCTATCCAAATCCTCTTTGTTTTTTGACTAAGTCAATGCAAAATTGTAGATATTGCACCACAGTTCAAAATCCATTTATACATTAGGTTAACTACTCAAATGGAACAATCCAGGTCATCATATTTGTAATGCCTATGAAAAAGTGTAATTCATATTTTTTATAAATGTTGTGTCTAAAATCTGTGGCACTGAGTTTTGTTTATTCCAAATAAATACATTGTTAGGCCTTGACAAAGGTGGTGTTCAGCCAACTGAAATATTGGCTAATAAATCCTTTTTTTCAATTGATATATACCTTTTTATTATCTAATAAAAATAATATCAAAATAAAATTGATACTATGTGCCTCTATTTTAAGTGACAGTTACTTATGTGTGTATCAATTCACTATACTTTTTAAGGAAAACTTTAGGAAAGTTATTGACTTATTGGATCCAAAGACTAAGGTGATAGAAATGGTAAAAACATGGCTCTCCAAAGAAAATATTTATAAGGTCAAGTTACAGAGGTAAATTCCTTTATATTTCTATAAATGATAGAACTATTTCTTCATTAATGAAAAACAAAAAATATATAGATCTGTCACTGCTGAAAACAAGTTCCAAAATTGTTAAGCCCTAAATCTATTTGGCAGGTTTATATTACCCACTAATCTTGGAGTCTTAAATTTGTACAGAGAAACCTCATAGCTAAAATGACCTGAGGGATATAGGGAATATTCCCTTATATAACAAACCTAAAGTAATCCTTATTATTTATTTTATAACATAGTGAACCATGGCTCTAATGAACCAAAAGATCAGTCTCAGTTGGAGTTCATTTTATCGAGAGGTCTAACTGTACATGTATTTCCCAGCCTCTACCTCAGTGCCTGCCGCAATATACTGTTGGGGGAATGTTGGCTCATGACAGATTTACAGTTAAATAATACAACAGGTTTCTGGAGAGATGAGTTTCTTTTCATATTTATTAAAGCTATCTCAAGCTTTCGGGCAACTCTGCCCTTCTACAGGAGTACATAGAAACCAATAATAGCCTGGAAGTTTGAGATGGCATTAATAAATATTATTATTATTATTTATTTAAGTCTTCTTGGATTTATATACAATGCCAGTGGAAGTCCAATTAATGAGGTGTCGCCAGGCAGATTTCTTTCTTGGGAGATTTTCTAGGGATGCTGGACATATGTTGGTGATACCTAGGAGAGTGGCTGTCTGGAATCTTTGGTATTGGAAGGTTGGGCAAGTGAAGAGGAGGTGGTCTACGGTTTGGTTTTCATCTTGGCAGTGGGGGCAAGTTGGGTCTACTTTCGATACCGTTGCAAGGTCTGCCTGAATGTAACCATGGCCGGTCAAGATTGTTGTGGAGGTAGATCCATGCTTGATGTTTCGAAGCATTTGGAGGAGTAGTTTCGGGGTAGCAGCAAATCTTCGTAGATTTCTGGTGGAGTAATCTTGGATGTAGAGGATTAATAAATATGAAAAGAAACTCATCTCTCAGACTCTCAAACTCTTCAGATTTAAATCAATTGAGAGAGAGAGACAGATTCACATTGACAGGAAATTTATTACTTAAGGATCCATGGTTCACAGAGTTGAACAGTTGGCTCAATGCTGCCTGAAGAAGGGTTGGGTTCTTGGAAGTCCTCAGGCAGGTAATAAATGAACTCTTCATTCTTATACTGATTGTTAATAATAATAATGTTAACTGACACATGACAGAACACAAGTTGTAGGTAAACCAAAATGATGTTGACAGAATGCAAGGTGTGGCGTAATGCGCTGAGCCTGTTCCGGGGCTCGGAGTACAACAGGTTCCTATGGACGGCCCGCAAGGAGCCCCTCACCTACTATGACATGAATCTCTCTGCCCAGGACCACCAGACTTTCTTCATCTGTGAGGCCGATGCCGGCAAGCCAGAGTATGAGAGTAAGTCTCCACATTGGCTGAACTGTAGATTGTACACTTCAGGTATGTAGATTCTTGCAAAAGTCCAACCCCACCAGCGAGTGCAAGTAACCAAACGGGGCTCTGGCACATTTGTAAGTGCAAAGTCGAACTGCTTTCACATGTGTAGACATGTGGTGCGCTTACAGTAAAAAAGCAGTCGCTAACTACCGACCATGATTATCATGGCCTGTACCACGTGTACTAGGGATAAGCAAAAAAAAAGGTATGTAGATTGGAGGTGAGAAACACAAAGTAATAAGACCAAATCCATATAAGTGCTCTGTAGAAATAGTTTGTAAATTATAAAAAGTTGTGTTAAAAAATGTGTCTTAATTGTTATGCGTGCCATGTTGGTAGCTGCACTATTACAGGTATTTCAATTTTGGTCTGAGGTGATATTTTAATTAATTAGTTTCAACTTTTGTGGTTTTGTTTTACCATTTTGTAATCCGCCATCATATTTATTCCTCTTTCCTTTATTTAACTATCCCACTACTGAAGTAAAAAAAGAACCGTCTACAGCCACAACCTGGGATTGAATCCTGCATTGGGCACTTTTTATAATACAAAAATGGCTCCAATGGCTCCCACTTCTCACAAAAGTCCAATCCCACCAGTGAGTGTGCAAGTAACTAAACTAAAAAATATATATAGATGACCGGTGACATCAAAGACTTTCCATTAGTATTGTAACCAGATTGTTGCCCATATGTGATGTGTGTGTATACTAAACATTGAAGATTTGAAATATAAAAACTTGTGTGAGATAAAGCCAAAATAAAAAAATACAAGATGCTCAGTAGGTGTCAACATTGTCATAAACTGATAATGTCACCTCTCTTATCAAACTTCAGTTTTTTCCTTGATAAATTTGACATCATACTTCTATGGAAGTTTCAGGTTACAGAATGGTTTGTGCACACTCTGAACAGGCCACTATTTAGATGGCAGCTACAAGAAAATAAGACCTAATCCAAATAAATTAATAGTGTGTGACGTTTTGGTAACAACGCTGTCACGCACTATTAATTTATTTAGATTAGGTCTTATTTTCTTGTATCTATTCTATAATCTATAATCCAAATTGTGCTTTATCATCAGATGGCAGCTACAAGAAAATAAGACCTAATCCAAATAAATTAATAGTGTGTGACGTTTTGGTAACAACGCTGTCACACATTATTAATTTATTTAGATTAGGTCTTATTTTCTTGCATCTATTCTATAATCTATAATCCAAATTGTGCTTTATCATCAGATGGCAGCTAAAAAAGTTAATTAAGGTCAAATTTAAATGAGTCCGCCTTTTGAGCATCTATTGACCCTATTGGAAGGATTATAACACCTTGAAAGAATAACGTGGGAGGTAGTTTCAAAGAAAAAAGGGAATTTTTTCAATAATATCTCAGAGAGAGAGAGTGTATGGTCTGAAAATTTTCAAAGCAAATGGCTTAGAAAAGACGTTGATGCTGGAAAAAATAGATGGAAGAGAGGAAGACTTGTAATGAGCTGGTTAAAAGAGGTCAAGAAAGCTATCGGAAGGTCACCACTATATTAGCTTGGCCACTAACAGATCACATTGGAGAATATTTGTCCAAATAGTCATTAAAAGTCAACTTGATGAGTGCACATGGTCTGAAACTAGAAGATATAAAGTGGTGATGAGATGGAGCAGAAAAAAAGGTTAAATTGTTTGGAAGATGACACTACATGATGAAGCCATGTGTGATAATTTTCCTTTTATAATTATTGCCGTTGTTAACTGATGATTTGTTGTTTTTAGTGTCCATCAAGTTCAATTTTGTCACTATATAGACAAATATTCTCTATTCAATCTGTTAGTGACCACATCACTTGCAACTCATCTAGTGACCTTCCAGTAGTTTTCTTGACCTCTTTTAGGTAGCTTATTGCAGGTCTTCCTTCAACTTTTACTGACATCAACATCGTTTCTGAACCATTTTATCTCATTATGTGGTTCAGACTTTGTTTGAATATTTGGGATTCTTGGGATCTAACAGGATTAATTTCATTTAAGATTGAAATATTTGTTCTTTAATATGCCCTTGACACTGATTAGCTTTCTCCTGGTCCATATTTCAAAAGCTTCAAATTTTTTTTCTTTCTTCTTTTCTGATAGTCCACCGCTCTCATCCATTAGTGACCACAGGGAATACCAATGCTTCTACAATTCTCTTTTCCATCTTGAATGATTAAATGACAAAATAAAGCTATCCATAAATCAAAATAGGCTCACATTGGAATATAATAGGTTTATTTTAGCAATACACACTTTGATTAGTGAAATATCATCATTTTTCTATGTAATATGTTACAGATACAGAAATAAACAAGTATTTGCTTGTACATACCAAATACCTTGAAAAGATTTGTATCTCCTACTAATAGAAATTTTGGCTAAAATAAACATTTTAAAAATCTAATGAATTCTATATACAGTTACGAGCGTCATCCGTTCTTAATTCTTCATCTCCTAATCATTTATCATCTCTGTCACTGTTTGCTTTTTCTTTGGGATGGCGCCCTCCTAATGGTTGGCTACAATCACGCCACCTTTGCCCCCCCATCATGCCCCCCACTCGCTTTTTCATTTTTGTAACTATTGTGTTGGAGCGGGTCGCTCCTTAAATAAATGCATATATTAGTTAATAACTAAATGGAATCCTCTCTTTCTTTTTCCCAGTAAGAGAAGCCTACGGAAGCCAACAGTACATAGACAGATAAAGCACATAGGCTATAGTTATTAACTAATATATGCATTTATATAAGGCGCCAATTTATAATTGTAACAAATAGTATTTGAATAAAAACATTCAATCGGGTAAAACACGGGTGTTGCCCGGGTCATTCGGCTAGTCTTATATATAGTTCAGCTTTTTTTAGGTTGGGTCTTGTATATGATTTATGTGTAAAAAGTGGAAATAATTTTTATAAATCAGACATTTACATCTGCATTAGAGCCTTCATGAGTGGACACTCCCACTAGAAGACACTTTTCTTCAAAGGACAGTTTTCAATCATCCTAATTATCTGGTAAAAGGACACCTCTCTCTAGAGGATTCTTTGGCTCTGCAACTATCTGTCCTTTAGAGAAAGGGGGGTTCTGCTGTATCGGATATCTATATACATTTTTTGGGGGAAATAAAATATTTCATTCACCTTTTATCTTTAAATGCTCATTGTCTGTTCATTGATAGAACTGTATGTACAGTTATGCAGACAGCCTGGAGGGAAAGAGACCCACTCCAGAGGATCAAGGCGGCCCATGATGCTCTCACCAAGAATCCAGAGTAAGTGCTTTCATGTCTTGACATTACTCTGTTAAAAAGAAATATTGATATTTAAGGTTGTTCAGATGTTGCAATCTATTATTACAGCTTCTTTAAAACAGCTTTAGACTATTTAAGCCCCACTAAAGCGTGTCATTTATTTTTAAAGCTACTCCTATGTTTGATTGTTGAGGCAGGTCCCTTTGATTGTTAAGAGTGCCCTAGAGATTTCATCAATTATCAAGGTAGCTCTAGAGGGACTGGTTTATTGAGCAGGCTCTAGGGGGCAAGTGTATAATTGTTCTGGCTTTACTTTAACCCTTAGTTACTGGCGCTTATTTTCCTTACACAATTACTGGCGTTCGGCCTCTCAGGCCGTCTTTTAAAATCAATAATAAACCATGTTATTTATAAAATAAAAAGAAATTAAACGTATACACATAATTTCCAAAGAATAAATATTTTGTTTTTTTTCGAATAAACAGAGCTCTAAACAAAATTAAATGAAAATGTACAAGAAACTCTTTCTATCTAAAATATTCTATATATATTCTATATATTCTATCTAAAATATTTTATTCAAGATTAGATGCACAATTCAAGCATATTTCAATAGAATGATCTTTGCAGATTGGTTCTTTGCATTTTTTGAATTACATTTGAGTTCGACGATCTTTTTTACATAGGCAGCATCTTTTGCGTTTTTTGGACCAAGGACTGCCGCTTGTGGATTCCTAGATAACACATATTATTGATATTTCGTTTGAATATCAAATAAATATTTGCCTACCTCAAGTGATGAAGTTCCAGCATGCTTCTGAATTAATACTTGCAGATCTCTTGACAAATTTTTGGCTTGATTTCTCATATTCAAGGCATCTCTCATTAGTTGTAGAGCAAGCTGCTTTATAAAATCTTTTCGAGCCATTCCACCGTCTTGCTTGACAGCCTTATAAATTACTGCTGAATTTATTGCAACCACATCCAAAAAGTTGAAAAATAAACACAGGGGCCATCTTTTGGTTCTTCTTCCAACTGAATACATGTCTGATCAACTACATCTACACCACCTTTGGTCATATTATAAAATGTGCTTATCTCGGGCTTTTATTGTTCAACAGTTTCTTGATCAATTGTTGTGGTCGAATGCATTGTGGAGAGTAATATAACAGATTTTCCAATTTTAGAGATAGGATACCAAATTTTAGTTTTTTGAAAAACCAAAAGTGGAACCGAACTTCTATTATATTATACAAGATTACAATCACAAAACACAATTTAGAATGCATATAATTGAAGCAAGAGTAATAAAAAAATGAATGCTCAACTTATTTGTTGCGTTTAAACGTCTATAAAACCAAAAGTGAAACGGCCAATAATAGGGGCGCTAAAATTCCCAGTGACGTAATTACTGGCGCTCGGCTTTAATGGCCGTTTGATTTAATAACTCGGGATATACAAAATAGATTTCTCTTAAAATGAAAAGTTCTTCAAATAAATGCATTTTATTAAGCTACCTAAAATTTTGATGAAAAATATTGCATTTTGAAAATTCCGCAAACATTTTAAATTTTCACACGACCTTTCAAGCCGAACGCCAGTAATTACGGGTTAAAAGGGGCTATTGATTGTTGAGGTTGCTCTCTCTAGAGAGCTTGTTCAACTGTTGAGATTTCTCAAGAGAGCTTTGAATTGTTGAGGTTACCCCAGAAGGTTCTTTCAATTGTTGATTGTTGCTCTAGTGGGTTATTTCAATTATCGGGGTTGCTATAGAGGGTGTTTTTTCAATTGTTGATTATTTTTCTATTGGTTTCTTTCTCAATTATTGATTATTGCTCTAGTGGATTCTTTTAATTGTTGCTTATAGCTCTAAGGGATTCTTTCAATTGTTGATTGTTACTATAGGAGGTTCTTTAAATTTTTGATTATTTCTCTTGTGGATTCTTTCTATTGTTGATTGTTTCTCTAGTGGATTCTTTCAATTGTTGATTGTTACTATAGGAGGTTCTTTAAATTTTAGATTATTGCTCTTGTGGATTCCTTCAATTGTTGAGGTTGCTCTAGCAGATTCTTTCAACTGTTGATTGTAGCTCTAAGGGATTCTTTCAATTGTTGATTGTTGCTCTAGTAGTTCTTTAAATTTTTGATTATTACTCTTGTGGATTCCTTCAATTGTTGAGGTTGCTCTAGCAGATTCTTTCAACTGTTGATTGTAGCTCTAAGGGATTCTTTCAATTGTTGATTGTTGCTCTAGTAGTTCTTTAAATTTTTGATTATTACTCTTGTGGATTCCTTCAATTGTTGAGGTTGCTCTAGCAGATTCTTCCAACTGTTGATTGTAGCTCTAAGGGATTCTTTCAATTGTTGATTGTTGCTCTAGTAGTTCTTAAAATTTTTGATTATTACTCTTGTGGATTCTTTCTATTGTTGAGGTTGCTCTAGTGGATTCTTTCTATTGTTGAGGTTGCTCTAGTGGATTCTTTCTATTGTTGAGGTTGCTCTAGTGGATTCTTTCTATTGTTGAGGTTGCTCTAGTGGATTCTTTCTATTGTTGAGGTTGCTCTAGTGGATTTTTTCAATTTTTGAGACTGCTCTACTGGGTACTTTCAATTGTTATGATTATTCCTGATTGTTGAAGCACTGCCAAAAAAATAAAAATTATCTTGACTTCAGTAAATGATAATTTTTCGAATCTATTATTGAAGATATCAAAAAAATTTCATTTTGCGCAAAATTTTGCTGGATGTTATTCCCCAATATCAGGATTGCAATAAACATATACAGTAGATTCTCCCATAAAAGATTGCCCAAAAAATCTGGCAATCCCCAGTCTCTCAAGGAGACAGTCTCTCATCGGTGACTTGGGTCATGTCATGCCAAGTTATGATGAATATATTGTTTGTGGAAGAGCATTGCTCGATGGGTGCAAATATTTATTTGTAATTCTATTCTCCTAATAGATTATGTCCATATTGTTAGCTTAAATTCCATGACCAAGATTCAGTGTCGCCTATATAAACAGAATTGTCCAATACAGTATTAGAGCTAATAAAAGTGTGATGCTGGGAAGGTTCACCACCAATGAGCCAAGGCCTCCCTTAATTCTATCACTGCACTAAGGACAGTAGAAAGTTTGTTTTAATTAGAAATACTCTCTCATTATAATCATTTTAGCAGTGAAGCTCATCTTCTTCTTTCTTATCTCCACTCAATCACACTAAGGTATCAAGCTTGTAAAGCTTGAGGAATTGTTCTACGAATTATTTATAACCCTGTTTTCCATATTTTTCTTATACCCTACTTCTAAAAATGAATAAATAACCTTTAAAAAACACAAGGTAATTAGATCAAATCCAAATAAACAGTGTGTGATGTTTGTTACCATTGTTACCATCATCAGACAAAAGTACTGAATGGCACTGAATACTATCCTGTACTTTTTTCTGAAGATAATAACAACACTGTTACTGAAACATCACACACTGTTTATTTGGATTTGTTCTTATTGCCTTATTTTTTTAATCTATACTCCAAGTTGTACCTAATCATTTGCACTTTAAAATTTATATCTCTATAGAAGAACTCATTCCATGCTGATTTATGACCAGTATTTAGAATATTGGTAAATTGTTTTTTCTCTTTCATAAATATCTATTCCAGATACTTTCCCCAACTCCTCTCTCTCTCTTTCATCTTTAACAAAATAATTCATTAAACTAGGTAATAGAATATACTAGCCGAATGACCCGGGCAACGCCCGTGTTTTAATTTAGACACGTGGACCTGTTGGATCATTAACGCCCATGTTTTACCCGATTGAATGTTTTTATTCAAATACTATTTGTTACAATTATAATTTGGCGCCTTAAATAAATGCATATATTAGTTAATAACTATAGCCTATGTGCTTTATCTATCTATGTACTGTTGGCTTCCGTAGGCGTCTCTTACTGGGAAAAAGAAAGAGAGGATTCCATTTAGTTATTAACTAATATATGCATTTATTTTAGGAGCGACCTGCTCCAACACAATAGTTACAAAAACCAAAAAGCGAGTGGGGGGGGGGCAAAGTAAAAAAAAAGTGTCTCGCGCAGTGGCGGCGCCATCGTAGCGAACCAATAGGAGAGCGCCATTCCAAAAAAAAAAGCAAATGGTGACAGAGATGAAGAACGCATGACGCTCGTAACTGTATTAATAGAATATATCATGTGTACATAAAATTTAAACTTTTTCTTGTTCCATAGCTCCTGTTCTCCACACAATTTTCTCTGTCTTGCAATCTCCTAGAAGAATCTTCTATTGACCAGTGTGTCTCTGAATAAAGATGTTGTGCTAGATAAGTGTACCACAGAATGTGTTTTGCAGATGTACCCCGGCCTATATTCTGCTGGCAGAAGAAGAGGCATCCACCATTGTAGAGGTTGGTCATTCTCACGATTCCTTTTTTTATCCTCTCGGCTTATTTACCCTGTTTTTTTTGCTTATCCCTAGTACACGTGGTACAGGCCATGATAATCATGATGGGTAGAAGTAAGCGACTGCTTTTACTGAAAAGCAGTTCGACTTTGTACTTACAAATGTGACAGAGCCCCATTTGGTTAATTGCACTCGCTGGTGGGGTTGAACTTTTGCAAGAATTGGGGGCCATTGGAGCATTTTTTTTTTTTAATAAAAAAAAGTGCTCGATGCGGGAATTGAACCTGGGTCATAGCGGTTGAAAACCAATGGTTTAGACCATCCTTCCACCGACCCTCTATTTACCCTGTGTGTAGGTATAGTCAACTGTTTCTAATGTTATAATGTCCATATTCTTAATTATTGAAATTCCAAACTGTCATATAATAACACCATTCCTTTGTTGCATTCATTGATTTTTTTTTACCCACACAACTCTTTCTTTGTTTGTATTTTTCTGAATGTTACTCTCTTAATGAAAACGAAATGCATGCCAAATACATATATGGATGATAAGTTGTAGTTAGCAAGTTTTAGGTATTATTTACCTATTAAATCATGATAGTTATTTGAATAATGAAAGAAATCCTCTCCCTATGTTATGTTAAAGTATATATAAAACACAATATATGCACTTATTTAACTCTTTAATACAGTAGAATCTCTCTGTAGAGAACAACACCTAGTTGTGCAGAGCCAAAGTGTCCTTTAGATAGAGGTGTCTTCTTGCCGGAGAGTTGCTAATTAGTGAAAATGGTAATTTTGGCAATGAAAACTGTCCTTTAACTGAAGTGTCCTCTCATTATACTGTATGTACTTGGCCTGACTCAGTAATGAACCTTTAAAGCTTTTTGTTCATTCTATGATTGTCTAAACAATGTATGATGAGAAATTCTTAAAATTGATTTTCAGTTTTAAGATATCCCATGCTGTGGATATTTCACAGAAAGGTTCATGGAATAGTGGAGTCAAGAATGGTCTTGGTAGAAATATGCTTTCCTATCAAGGCAGGTCTGCAGATTCCTTGAACTTCCCAGACCTACATATCAATAACTGTGTGCAAGCACTTTTAAAATACTAAAGTAATGTATTTTCAGTGTTCTCTGTGCCATACGATGCAGATTCATTTTGGGTGAAGTCCAACAAAAAGGCAACCTATATATACAGTAAAACCTCGCAAAAACAAACCTGGAATATAGCGAACCTTCCCTTTTAATGATCCTGAAATAATCCCCATTTTTATTTTATAATACAGGGAACTATGGCTATAACTAACCATGGCTATAGTGAACCACAGGTTCAGTCCCATTGGGGTGCGCTATAGAGGAGTTTTACTGTATATGGTTAAAACCATGATACTCATCAGATCGGGTGGTCTTCCGTTTCATTACATTCTAGGGAGGCATCAACTAATCTA
The DNA here is from genome assembly GCA_030710605.1 of Cordylochernes scorpioides. Classification (NCBI taxonomy): domain Eukaryota; kingdom Metazoa; phylum Arthropoda; class Arachnida; order Pseudoscorpiones; family Chernetidae; genus Cordylochernes; species Cordylochernes scorpioides. Next base: position 37,328,735 of record CP092881.1, on the reverse strand, counting down.
AAAAAGAGCTGCTGTAGCTGGGGGGAAGTGATATGATTGTCTTTAAGATAAATTACATTGTCACCAATTTGTGAATATTGTCCAAAATGTCCTGGTTGGATTTTCATTAGAATTTGTAGCCAGTGTGGATGAGGTGGAATATACTTGACATTGTTATGATGGCTCTCCAGCTGCCATTGTATTGCATACAATAACTACACCTGGATTCACACAGTGTACACATGTAGAAATCAATTTGACTTTTACACTTACAAGGTACTAAAGCCTGATTTGGGTACTTTCACTCACTTGTTGGTGTGGGTGGAAAAATCTGGGGGGCCATTGAAGCAGGAAAAAAGTGCTAAAAGCTGTATTGTGCAAACTGTACACACAGCTGTGCACACATCATCTGTTTGTACAGCTCCTCCACCAACCCCCAATATAAAACTTGAGTGCCATCTATCATTGTTGTTTCTTATCCCCTTGTGTAAAGCTTACACAAATTCCATGAGTTCATGCTCCTTGAGCTGCCATCTATCGTACTGAGCTATAACAGAGGTGGTGTGTGTGTCTTCCAGTCAGAGAAGTTATTCAAACAAGCTCTTAAAGTGGCAGAAGGCAACTACAGGCGCAGCCAACAACTTCAGCACCTCAGCCCCATGCAGGAGGCCTTACACAGTGGGTACCTCTACACTTTGTACCTCGAGCAGAGAAACCACCCATAAAGAAATACAAATCGTCTCTCTCTTCCACCAGAATAGACGCCAAACTGTGAGCCATCTGTTAACAGCAGAGTCTGTGACAAAGCTCCACAAGTGGGACTGACATTTAACAGATGGTTTATTGTTCCTGCATCTATTTTGATGGGAGAAGTTTGTCTTCTTTTTGTATGATCATCCCCCCACATATGTATATTTAACTCTCAGAGTGGGATGTTGATTGTGGAAAACTATGTGAAATCAGTACAATTTCACATTTGTACTATTTTTCACTATAGTTTGGCATTCTCACGCCTTTCCGCCCTAAATATATCCATTTTCATGATTTTTCAGGATGCCCCAAAGACCAGCTTTTTTCGTTGTTGAGGTAGAGCTTTCACAACACTGATAAGGGCCAACAGCCCAAAATGCATACATGTTTAGCTTTTCTTGATTAATTAAGAAAGGGTTTTTGGCCAATTCTTGGAAAATGAAAAAAATCAACGATTAGTTGATCAGATGTCATGCCATCAGCAACTTTTAGTTGCACAATCAGAAGATGCCTTTTTTCATAACTTGTACAATTATTCAAAAATAGCTTAAAACTATAGAGTTTTTAAAAAAATTATCCCTAGTACACGTGGTATAGGCCATGATAATTATCTATATATATTATTTTTTAATAGGTCTTATTACCCTGTGGAACTAATACTAAGTGACAAAATCAGTGAACAGACTGAGAAAGTCACTCCAAGAAGTCAGTCTGTAAGGGGCCATGTTGTGTGTGACAGGGCGGGACACCAACGTACTGGTCTACCTGAAGAGAAGGCTGGCCATGTGTGCTCGCAAGCTGGGCAAACTGAGGGAGGCTGTCAAGATGATGAGAGATGTGAGGCTTGTTGTGTTTACTTCTTCTTTTCCACTTTTTTGATGGAAGCAGATATCTTTTTTTTTTTGGTTATTGGCATCTGTCATTAACTTCATTGGTTATCATGTCAGTATGCTTATCTTCTATCTACGATGGAGACTATAAATAGATTTTTTTAAAATTATCCCTAATACATATACAAGCCATGATAGTCATGATGGGCAGTAGTTAGCGACTGCTTATACTGCAAGTGCACTACATGTTTCGCACATTTTGATAGAAAATTTTGACTTTTTCAATTACAAGTATGCCAGAGTCCAAGTTGCACTCATTGGTGGGGTTGGACTTTTGAAAAAATTGGGGGCCATTGAAACAATTTTTTTTTTCTTTAGAAAAAAAGTGTCAGATGCAGGATTCGATCCTGGGTTGTAGCTGTCAAAAATTGACACCACTTGTTCACCAACCCTTTTATAAATGGAATTTAATCCAGAGTTGTGCTAAGTGAAGCACTCTCATTGCTCTCAGTCCATGGTGAAATTAAGTGCCCCAATTGTGTGTAATTCTAAGTTTTCTCTCTTTTTCTAATAGGAGCCGCCTGAGTAGGCCTATTTCACTCAACCAATACCTTAAAAAAGAGATTGCATTTATTTAGTGTTGACCAGAAAAATGACCCAATGAAATAATATTAGGGAGACAAAAAGGGGCATATGTGTGCCAGATGAATTCTTGTTACCCACATTTTGTGTCTATATAGATGTACTAGACGGGTGACCCGGGCTTCGCCCCGGGATTGACCCATGTGCATATCTACCCGAGTGATATATATTTAGATAAGATTTTTATAATTGTTTGTTATTAACATTATCTATTTGTTTGCATCAGCATAATTTAATCTAATCTTTGATAGAGGGCGCTGTTCGTGAGCTAAGTAGAATAATTTGAATATATAGTTTTAATAATTGATTTATATATATTTTTTAAAATAGCTTATCGTCTTCCCCATATTTTTTTACCTATGTATGGAAATTTTGGTTGGAATTAGTGAACTACTGCGAATTTGTATACCGGACAAACAAACAAACATACAAACATTCATTTTTATATATATAGATATACCAATATTATAAATATATTCATAGGACATTGAGGATTAAAAAATGTTGGTGATTGGCTCTGTATATGGATTAAATATAGTAGAACCTCCAGGAGAGGGGATCTCTCTATAAAAGACACTTTTCATTGCCAAAATGACCATTTTCACTAATCAGATGTCCTTTATTCTCACAAAGTCCACAATACAAAGTGTGTGCAACCTTCCTTGATAGACCACAGCCCAAAACATGTCTCCTGGAGGTGGTTATTCATTGGATTAGATCAAGAAAAGTAATTTTAGTTTCTAAGAATAGAAATTGCAGTAAAACCCCGCTAAAATGAACCTGGGATATGGGATACTTTGGCCAGTAAATATTTTTATTATCTCAATGCTTCGACAAAAATCTTTTGTCCTCGTCAGGAACAAATAAAAATTAAAGCATTTGGCAAGTAGGTAAATATTATTCTGGGATAAAGAAAACCTTCTCTTATAATGATCCTGAAATAATCCCCATTTTATTCTATAATACAGTCAACTATAGTGAACCACAGGTTCAGTACTAATATGGTTCACTATAGAGGGGCTTTATTTAGTTATTTTTTTTGCTTATCCCTAGTACACGTGGTACATGCCATAATAACCATGGTGGGTAGTTAGCGACTGCTTTTTACTGTAAGCGCACCACATGTCTACACATGTGAAAGCAGTTCGACTTTGCACTTACAAATGTGCCAGAGCCCCGTTTGGTTACTTGCACTCACTGGTGGGGTTGGACTTTTGCAAGAATCGGGGGGCTATTGGAGCATTTTTTTTTTAAAACAGAAAAAAATGTCCAATGCGGGAATCGAACCCGGGTCGTAGTGGTCGAAAACCAAACAGTTTAACCAGCCTTCCACCAACCCCCCGTATTTAGTTTTTTTTTTTCTTTTCAAAAAAAAAAAATCATACTATTTATATAAAATTTCCTTCTAAATTTCTGTCCTGGCTTCTTCAGTGATGAACCCCTTCAGAGTAAAAATGGAATCTGCCCTTCTCTAATGGAATTGAATGCCCTAACTCTTCCCTTTAATTTAGCTGTGTGAATTAATGCCAGAGGTAAATTGTTCAGTTTGTTTATAATCTAATATTTTTTCTGAAATTTGAAAAGATTTGCTACTATAAGCTTTGATGTTAACCCTTTAATGGAACTAATTTATTATTGTAATATTTCTATTTTTTTATTTTTTTTTTGTTTGAAAAAAAATTTAAAATTATGATCATGCATTGGTCTTTTTAAAGAAAAATGTAGGCAAAAACAAAATTTATGCAATTTGTGAGGCAAACATTACAAATATGTCATTTGAGTCATTTTTCAAAGAGTTGTTGGACTTATTTTATTTAGGGAATTTGGGTACAGTAGAAACCTCCCTGTAAAGGACACCTAATTGCAGAGTCAAAGTGCCCTTTAGGAAGAGGTGTCCTCTTACTGGAGAGTTGTTAAATTGTAAAAATGGTAATTTTGCAAATGAAAACTGTCCTTTGTGGAGAGGTGTCTGCTAAAGGGAGGTTCTACTGTATATGTAAATAAAGTTTCATTACTATTAAAAATGGAGCAGTTTTATAAATCACACATCTGAGAGAATCTCATTGTCTTTGCTACAATGGTAGTAGTAATGTACGGAGGCTGCCATGTCTTACATGATGTGTGGTATGTCCACAGCTGATGAAGGAGTTCCCCATGCTCAATGTGTTCAACATCCACGAGAACCTCATTGAGGCCTTGCTGGAGATGCAGTGCTACGCTGATGTCCAGGCTGTGTTGGCCAAGTATGATGGTAGGTTCACACACATGTTCACTAAGAAATTTCTCTCTGTATTTTGGCCATACATTTGGCCTAGCCACTTTGCCAGCTAAACACCTCTTTGGCAGATTGTGAAGATTCCAATGTATATCACATGTCTCCCCATGTTGAAAGCAAGATTTGGTTGCCTGCACTCACTATAATTAATTCTTTTAAAAACTGCTCAATGCAAATTTTAATCTCTAAAGGGTTAACTGATTTTTGAAAATTGTCAATTTATACTCCATCTAATATACTTAGAATCTCCATGAAAGGACATTAGCTCTGTAACTAGGATCCATTAAAGAGAGGTTCTATATTGCTATGTAAATTCATCTGAATGAATATGTTTCATGAAAGACCTTGCTTTTTCTTATCTATATTACTCTACCAGTTCTTATACACACAAGGCTGTCCAACATGGGCTGAGGTGGTGTCCAGACATCAACCTGCCCAAGTCAGCCACCATCTGCTACACTGCTGCCCTGCTCAAGGCCAGAGGTGTTAGTGACAAGTAGGTCCCTCCCACTGTGGCCACTGCGGCGGCTTGATGGCATCCCTGTGGCAGGTTCTCCCCAGATGTAGCGTCCAAGCGGGGCCTCAGCACCGCCGAGATGAATGCTGTAGAAGCCATCCACAGGGCTGTTGAGTTCAACCCTCATGTTCCCAAGGTAGCTAATTATTTGAGCCCAGGTAGCAAGATTCTCTTCTATTGGAACACAGCCAGAATTAATGTCTTCTTATCCTGTTGGTGACCAATTCATGCTACTTTTTTTGTAATTTTGTAATAAACTCTGTGTTAAAGAAAGTATGATGGTGGTCCAGTACCTGCTGGAGATGAAGAGCCTCATCCTGCCCCCCGAGCACATCCTTAAACGAGGGGATAGTGAGGCCATCGCTTATGCTTTCTTCCACCTGCCCCACTGGAAGCGAGTGGAAGGGGCTCTCAACTTGCTTCACTGCACCTGGGAGGGCACCTTCCGCATGATTCCTTATCCCCTGGAGAAGGGCCATCTCTTCTATCCCTACCCCACCTGTACAGAGTCCACAGACAGAGAACTCTTGCCAGGTACCTAGCTGGGGCAACTTACTCCACTGTTCTTATCTTTTTTTGTAAACACATTGGTTGGCTGGCAGTGTTCTAGTCTTTCCTCTCTACGGATTGTCTTTTGGAGATTCAGAAGGTCTTTCTTCCAGAATTATCCATGAAGTACATTATCTGTCTTCCTGGTCTCCGGCTTATGGATAGAAAGATCTGGGAAGCCATTTGCTTCTAGGATGTCTTCCTGGTCTCCGGCTTATGGATCGAAAGGTCTGGGAGGCCATTTGCTTCTAGGATGTCTTCCTGGTCTCCAGCTTATGGACCAAAAGGTCTGGGAGGCCATTTGCTTCTAGGATGTCTTCCTGGTCTCCAGCTTATGGACCAAAAGGTCTGGGAGGCCATTTGCTTCTAGGATGTCGTCCTGGTCTAGTTTCTCTCCATACATCCCTCCAATAATACTGCTCCAAGTGTCAATGTCTAAACATGCTCTGGTTCTTCTCCCATCAATTGTATCCATATCCTTCCTTGATCCTTTTGCAGACATCTCTGTTACCCAGTCTGTCACTCCATGGTATTTACATCTTTCAGAACCATATCTCACAGGACTATAGTTTTGCTCTCTTTCTAAGAGTCAAGGTGTCAGGAACACACACTCCAACTGAAGCTTTTAATAAAGTACTTTTGGTTTCAAGCATGTTTTTTTTATGTGTGTGTGTGTGTTAAAATACTTTTTTTGTTTCCTGTTGTTTAATAAAATGTTCCCTTTTAGGTGATTTTTTCCTTTATATCTTCTTGACCTTTTCCATATTCGCTGATAAATATTTCTAAATTCCAGCCTTTTTTACCTTGAGTTAGAACCATAGTCATGCTGTGAAGTATGCCGGGAATTCACTGCAACTCACAGAATGGATGCCATTGCCTTATGATACTCATTGGGCCAAGGTCAAATATGTGTGGAACCTAGCATGAAATACAAATATTTATCGTAAAGATAGAGGCTGCTTGGCTGGCATTCATAGTTCTTGAAAATTTGAGTTAGAGAAAGCAAAACGATCAGAATGGGAGGTTATAAAGAAATTAAAAAATAATTATGGCCGAAGTATCTTTATTTTCAAGAAATACAAATATTTATCTTAGATGTAAACATTTTTGGCCAAGTTTTTTTCAAAGTCAATAGTGTGCCAATAGATAAAGTAGACCTTGTAGGTGCAAGTTTCTACACTTGTGTAGAGAGAGACTTGTGGCATACTTACTTTATAAGTAGTTTAGCTCTTTTCTCATTAGGATTATAAAGGCTCAATTACATATATGCATCTATATTAATAAAATGCAAATTTCATAAGTGGTGTTCGCTAAAAACTTTCGTTACAATGCATCAATTTTGACCAAATTTTCAACATTTATGTAAAACGAGATGGAGCAGGTTTTGCTTAACATCAAAATATTTTTCCTAACTTTAACATGCGTAACTTCGCTGTTATCGATTAAATAAATAAAAAAATCAACAGAGTTAATTTTATTTATATATAAATACAAAAAAAAAATCAGCAATTCATTCAACTCAATCTAAAAAAATATTCAAAACAAGCAATTTTAAGATAACACCATATGTAAAACAGTCGGCCAAGAAAACAACAACGATATTACATCTTTCTCACATATTCACACACAATCTTGATTAATAATTAAAACTAATCTTTAACATTGTTTATTATACTTCATAATATATAATATTCGTTAGGCAAACTTTCACTTGGATAAAACCCGGGCGAAGCCGGGTACACATCCGCTAGTATGTAATATAATTATCTCCAAAATAAATAGTTAATAATGTACCAAAAGGAGTACCTCTCCCTTTAAAAATACATTAAAATAGTGCATTTCTCAATATTCTCTGTGCCAAAGCAGACAGACTCAGAAATATTTGCAAAATTCTACAAATGCCCACAACCTGTAACAACATTTTTTCAGCACATAGCCCTCATCAGTATGAGCTTCATGTCATCATCCTATGAGAGAGGAGATATGAAATCAATCTGTCAAAAAGGTTTTTTGGTGAAGTTTAGGCAGGGAGTCCATTGTAAAATTCACTTCACCAACCTAATTGTTTTGGGCAGATTCAGCCATTCCTTTCATAGGATATGTGCTATGGAATTGAAGCTGCCTCCTGTACTGTTGAGTGAAACCACGGTGTACAGGTTGGTCTTTGTAAAATTTGCCAAAGCTGGTGTTGTGGGATATCCATTGAACTAAGTCTGCCTGCTTTACCCAGAGAAGATTAAGAAATGTATGTTATAATACATTTATAAAGGGAGAGGTGCCCCTTTTGGTACATGACTACTATCTCCTCTAGCAACTTTACCTAGTAAACTAATATAGAGAATGTCTACCAAATCCCTGCTGCCAAATCCATACTCAGGATGTAGTACATAGATATTTTTACTCAATATTATTGATACAAGGAATTATTGAGCTGTCAACTCAAGTTAACCATGAATCTATCGCCAAATCAAATAAATTATTACTTGAATTGCAAAAAAATCATTGCAGCTAAAAAAATGGAGATGTCATCTGAGCTTCAAGTGTTTCTGTGAAGAGGGGCACTTTATCCCTCCATCCTTATGGAAATTGAAAAGAAACCTCTCCCTGGAGGCCTGACACTCAATATTGGGATTCTTTTATTGAATAGATGTATGGGCTGTGTCCAGCGTTCCACGAAGTGTCGGTGTATCCCAAGAAGGAGCTGCCATTCTTCATCCTGTTCACAGCGGGACTGTGTTCCCTCACAGCCCTCCTGGCCCTCCTCACCCACCAGTACCCGGAGCCTATGGGGGTGCTGGCCCGCACCGTGAGTGCTCACTGGAACTTTTTTTACTTATAAATTGGCAAATGTTATCAATTCGAGGTTTTTCCATCTTAAATGCTTCCTTTTTAAAATCAATATTTGAAAGAATCAAGTCACCTATATCTTTTTAAAAGCTTTTATTTAACTTGCATCCATGTCTGTGTCCATAAATCTTGTGTTCAATTTTTAGCATGCTTACCTAGAAGTGCTAAAAATTTGGCATACTTGATGATAATGCTAGTTGACAAAATTTCAGACTTCTGGGTGGTCAGGAATGGACTAATTTCTATTTTTCTTTTGAAATGTTGTGATTACTATTTAAAAAAATATACTTACAGAGCACCCCTAGAATAGAAAATATAATTTTAATTTTTCTTTTCAAATGAAGAAAATAGGAACAGCTGTTTCTATATAATAGTGTAATAAGTGTCTGGCCACCCATATACAAGGGGTGATCCAAGAGTAATACCTGTTTGCCCATAACTCTATTAATATTTGACATATTTTATTTAAATTTTAATGTGGGAGTTGGTGGAAGGGTGGTCTAAACCGTTGGTTTTTGACTGCTAGGACCCAGGATAAAATCCCGCATTAGGCACTTTTTTAAATTAAAAAAAAAAAATGCTCTAATGCCCCCTGATTCTTGAAAAAGTCCAACCCCACCAGCCAGTGCAAGTAACCAAACGAGGTTCTGGTACATTGGAAGTGCAAATTCGAACTGTTTTTCACATGTATAGACATGTGGTGCACTTACAGTAAAAGCAGTTGCCAACTTTTACCTACCATGATTTTCATGGCCTGTACCACGTGTACTAGGGATAATAATAATTGAAAAAATTAATGTGTTGTTAAGTAAAGTCTTATAATTTTCCATTTGTTTTCTGATATCTTAAGTAAAGTATGGAATCAAGATGAAACAAAGAGCCGTTATTGATTTTCAGAGAGATTCACCAGAGACATGTATACAGAGAAGTCATAATTGATGTAAGCAATGTGAGAAGATGGATGAAAATATTCTTAAGTCATGAGATTTCTTTGGATGACAAACCACGTAGTGGGAGGCCATCAACAACAACCAAACCTGGAAATGAAGACAAGATTGATGACCTTATCTGTCATGATTGAAGAATAACTATCAGAGAGTTGTGTAATATACTGAATGTTGGATCTAATGCAATATAAACAATGATTGAACATCTAAATTATAGAAAAGTCTGTTCAAAATAGGTTCCAAGGAAACTAATCCCTGATCAGCGTGATCAAAAGATTCAACTATGCCAAGAGATACTAGATATCTACGAGGCCCAAAAGGACTTTTTTTTTTTCAAATATAGTGACTGGAGATGAAACCAGGGCATACCTTTATGACCCAGAAACTAAGGCACAGTCATTAGGCATCATCCTAATAACCTAAGAAAAAAATTCAAAGTGCAGAGGTCATCCAAAAAGGTAATGGCAACTGTCTTTTGGGACATGCGAGGTGTAATATTGATTGATTTTCTAGAAGGTAGCACTGTGAACAGTTCTCGCTATGTTATAACTTTACAAAAGCTTAGGGAAGCTATTTGGGGAAAAAATGACCAGAGGTTCCTCTTGCTGTTGTTTCTTATCCCCTTGGGTAAAGATTACACAAATTTCATGTGAGTTGTGAGATTCCTCTTTTTTTTTTTGCTTATCCCTAGTTCACGTGGTACAGGCCATGATAATCTTGGTGGGTAGAAATTGGCGACTGCTTTTACTGTAAGTGCACCACATATATACAGATGTGAAAAGCCGTTCGACTTTGCACTACAAATGTGCCAGAGCCCCATTTGGTTACTTGCACACACTGGTGGGGTTGGACTTTTGCAAGAATCGGGAGGCCATTTGGAGCATTTTTTAAATCAGAAAAAAAAAAATTGCCCAATGCAGGATCGAACCCGGGTCGTAGCAGTCGAAAACCAATGGTTTAAACCATCCTTCCACCGACCCCCAAGATTCCTCTTAAATCCGTCAAGTTACACCATGACAATTCACGGCCACACACATATCTTATATATATCATACATACATATCTTATATACATACATATCTTATACATACATATCTTATATCTTGCCATATATATGCCACAGCCATATCTTATATCAAGGTTATCTACAGTAGAGTTGTACCATACACTAATGCAGTATGTATGTATGTATGGTGAAGGTGGTCAGCTGGCTATCTCTCCCGGTCAGTTTCCTGCTGGACAAGGTGGAGGCAGTGCTCCCCTCCAGTCTGCTCCACCAGCTCTCCCGTATCTAGTGGCTAGGTTTACTTAACTTGTTGTACAGGTTGGTGTAAATAATAGTTTGTAGATTTTTGTTTGTTTGTTTCAAGTCATTGATTTTTTTTTTTTTTTTAAATTCACTTATCATCATACAATAAAAATGTGAATCATTGTTTTGAGAGTCTTCTTTTAACTCTGGTAAAAGCGAATTTCATTATCATTGTTCACACATTCAAAATACCTTTTCCAAGAGTTAAGGGCTAGTATCGGTGTAAAAACAAAATAGCCCATTGCAATAAACATAAGGTAATAAGACCAAATCTGAATAAATAAATAGTGTGTAAAGTTGGTCTTCTTCTTCTTCTTCTTTCTTATCTCAAAAGTTGGTCTTAATACCTTGCGTCTATAATTCAAATTGTGCACCTTATCAGTCCAATGCAATTTTACATAGGTATTGTTCGTGGCATGAATGTTCAGTAAAAGATACTAAGAAGCACTTTGCCACTTGTCTTGAATTAGTTTTATTGTCTTTGGTTTTAGAGTTATGAATAGCTACCACATGAATTTAGATTACATGAATTTGACTTAGATTTTGATACTAGTGGTAGAGAGAGAGAGAAAACAAAAAGGCTATTAATTAATTAATCAAACTAGAAATTAACATACATGTTGATTGCTTTAAAATTTACATATTAAAGATTTATATTGTACAATTGAATTTAGAATATTTTGGCTTAATTTTCATATATAAAATTGAATTTAAGGAAATTATTAACTATAGGATCCAACATACTCCCCCGGCTGGGAAGAGATGACCAGAAAATAAAAAAAAATAAAAAATAAAAAAAAAGAGTTCCAATAGTATAGATGCTGGACTAATTGGATTCCGACTATGTAGCTAAGATTACAATTCTCATTGTTTGAAAGGTAATGGAATCAGCTTCCATCTTTGAGTATCCGATTGAGGTGAATCTTGGATGAGATTTTCAGATTCGTTGGCCAGTTCTCTTTCGGGAACTGCTGGATTATCAGACTCTGCGGCTGCTAAGTCGGATTCAATAGGATCTTCCCAAGTTTTTGATTCAGCTTTTATGCATGAGCCTTGTTCGGTCGATTCCTCTAAATGTTCTTTGGAGAGTTGTCGACTTTTTGCCGCCTTCTCAAAATCTTCCAGATTGACTGCCTTTTCTAAAGCTTCGGGTCTTAAGACTTCTTTCTTCAAGATTTCTGGCCATTCTATATATGCCGATGAACTGTAATTTTCATCGTCGTCTTCAGATTCCTTGACGTCTTCTAAGCATAGAGAATCGAAGGGTTTCCAGCGGGATAATTTAACCTTTTCACCGCTCTGTAGATAATCCTTTGTTGATGTATCCACAATTTCAACAGGTACAACTTTCTCTTTGCTTGACGATTCACTAGCTTCTGTATAAACATTGATTATGCCACTGGTAGCCTCTTTAGGTCGATTAAGATCAGCTTCAACTACATTGAGGTGAGCTGAGTCATCATGGCACAGTTCTTTCTTATCCAGAGCTTCTACACTGACCACTGGTTCTTTCGAATATTTGCCTTCCGATTTATCAATAACCGAAACTTCGGAGATTTCAATCTTTGGAGTCCCGATATCTTTGTTAGACTCTTCGTCTTCAATGACAAAAGTGGTTTCTAAAATTGAAGAATCATGATTCTCATCAATAGCCTCAGGAATGTCGGCATTCTCAGTTAAGAGATTTTTGATAAGTGATTCCTGGCGTGGGGATTTTGGTTGTAAGAGAGGGAATTTTTGATTTTCATTTAAATAGGAATACTTGAGTCTACCTCCAACTCTTAGAAGTCCTTGAGTGTCTAAGAAGGGATTTAGAGAAGTTAGCTTGTTGGACAGAGGTAGTTGTTTGTTTGACTTCAGTAATTTTATTTCCGTGCAGAATTCAACTTGCTGGATTGATTTGACTAAGACTTGAATTGCCTTTGTTAATTCTCTTGTTGTCAAAGGTCCTTTCTGACGAATTGGATCAAAGAGGAGGCAATTGTAGTAGAATCTCCAACACCAAGCTGTTATTCGGATCAATTTGGTCATTGTGGAATACCTTTCAATGAATTCTAGATTTAACATAGTTTCTGAATTTTGAATTAAGGTTGTTTGATCCAACACTTGACCCTCACCGACTTCTTCTTGAATGATATTGAGATTTACTTGGGTTGGTGAAGAAGGAATATATCGAACATTATTTTCTTGAAGCCAAATAGGACCCCGCCACCAAATTCTATGATTGACCAAGTCTTGAGGCATGATTCCTCTTGATGCGCAATCAGCTGGATTATCTTGACTGGATACATGGAACCAATCAGTGATTTGAGTCAAATTTTGAATTGACGACACTCTGTTCGAAACAAAGGCCTTCCATCTGCTGGCATCTGATCTTATCCAATCTATGCAGATTTGTGAATCAGTCCACAAAAAGGTTTTGTCAGGTTGAAAAGGAAATGATTCAAGAATGACTTGATTCAGTTGAGCCAAAAGCAATGCTGCACTTAGTTCAAGTCTTGGAATTGTAATGGTCTTTAATGGTGCAACCTTAGTTTTTGAGGTTATCAGATTGATTTTGATCTTTTGAATTTTGAATCTAGTTTTCAAGTAAAAAACTGCTGAATAAGCATTAAGGGATGCATCACAAAATCCATGTAGTTGTAATTCTTCTATTTCAGAAGATGAACTGTTCAGGTATCTTGGTATTTTGATTTCCTTTAGGCACGATAGTTGAGTTTGGAATTTATTCCAATTTGACTTTATATCTGATTCAATGGGTTCATCCCATGAAGTTTTCTCAGTAGGAAGTTGACGTTTTCGCCTATAATAGGGTGGTGGCTTTATCTTAGGAATAATCGAAGTTTCTTTCTTAGATGAGAGTGGTTCACTTGACTGAGAAGCGAGAGGTTGTTCTGGAGTGGATGGTTGACTTGATTCAGAAGGAAGTAATTGGTTTTGTTTAGAAGTAATTTGTGGAGTTAACTTAGAGATACGTGACTTTTTAGATTTACTTGGAATTTCTTCAGATTTACTTGGATTATCTTCGGATCTACTTAGATTTTCTTCAGATTTACTTGAATTATCTTCAGATTTACTTGGATTTTCTTCGGATCTACTTAGATTTTCTTCAGATTTACTTGAATTATCTTCAGATTCTTCTATAGAGGAGCATGAAAAATTGGAGTTCTGAGACATCTGTGACTCTGTATAATCCCCAGAACATCGGCAACTCTCTGAACCTCTGGTGGGAGATGTAGGGGACTTGGGCCCACTTTGGGCCTTGAAATCTTCAACAGAAGCCGATGAGAGAGTGTAACTCTGCTCTGGGCTCATCGGGTAGGATGGCAGATTATCAACTCGGTTCTGGCTCTCTATAGAGTCTTCTTCTATAGGAATTGGAATCTGCTTGGAGCACCCAGGGCTTGATGGCATTTCGACCAAAGGGGACATGGCCTCTTTCAGGCTGTGAACTGATACTTGTAAGGGGGTTGGAGAGTTGTGTTTGGAGCTCTGTAGGCTCAAAGTTAGAGACGGTGACCCTTGAACAGAGTCTGGTAGACTTGGAGAGGTCTGAATGGACCCCGGCAGACTTGGAAAGTTCTGAGTGAACTCCTTTAGACTTGGAGAGTTCTGAATGGACTCTTGTAGACTTGGAGAGTTCTGAGTGAACTCCTTTAGACTTGGAGAGTTCTGAATGGACTCTTGTAGACTTGGAGATGGGGCATTCTTTATACCCAACTGGGCCTTAGAAATTGGGACATCTTCAAGTTCCCAGAATTTTCTTATGCTGGAATCAAGTTCAGTGGTACAGTGATTGATTACCGAAGTATTCGACTTAATAGTTGAATGGATTCTCCCAGAAACAAGCCAACCTAACTTGGTATTAAGTGCTATAGGATGGTGCTTTAAATCTGTTTTATGACCTAGAATTATTTCTACAAAGGTATCTGCACCCAAAATTAGGTCTATGGGCTTGGTGACATAGAATTCTGGGTCTGCCAAGAGCAAATTTTCTAAATGAGGAAAGTCTGCTGACTGAATTTGGAAGTTTGGAAGGTCTGCAGTTACCCTCCCAACCACAAATGCTCTGGCAGAAAATAATTGATCATTATGATGTGGGGTGAACTCTATTTCAACCTGCGATGTTGTCCTGTTGACAACAATGTCACCTACACCTTTTAGTGTATAAGAATTTTTCCTTTTTTCAAGTCCCAACTTGTGGCAACATTGTTCTGAAATTAGGCTTATTTGGGACCCATTGTCCACTAATGCTCTACATAGCACAAATGAGCCATCCTTCGCCTTGACTTTAATAAGGGCTGTTGACAGTAGAATATTTGTTTCCGTTTCCAAAGGCATCGCATTACAGATGGTATTTGTTGAAATCAACATCTCTTGAGAGGTTGTTGGTTGTGGAATGGATGGTTCAGAGTTGTATTCATGCAGAAGAGTATGATGGTTCTGCTTGCAGTTTTTACATCTTGATGTGATGAGACATTTGGATATCTCATGATTTGCTCTAAGGCAATTTTGACAAAGTTTATGTTTTTTAACTAATTCCCATTTTTTAGGCAAGGGAAGATTTATGAATCTATGGCAGTCATTTAGTTTATGAATTTGATGACATAAAATACAATTTTGACCTTTGTTGACATAAAGGCCGTGAGCCATCATATTTTTGCTAGAGGTTTTTTGTTCCTGGAACAAAGGAATTCTCATACCTTGCAGGCTTCTAGCATGTTTTTCTAAAAATTTCACAAAGTTTTCAAACGTTGGATATTCCTCATTTTGAAGGGTTAATTCCCATTCTTTCCTGAGGGCTTCACCAATTCTTTTTTCAAAAAAATTGATCAGGATTAGATCTGTTAATGTGTTTTTCTCAAGTCCTAGCACTGAGAGATTTCTAATGCCTTCATTGCAAACATCAAGGATTTCATAGAGAGAACCAGCCGAAATAGATTTTAATGGCCTTATGGAGAATATTTTGTTGATTTGTGAAAAAGCCAATTCTCTTCTGTTATTAAATCTATTGCATAAGGTATCCCATGCTTGCTGGTAGTTTTTGTCAGAAATGGGAAAACCCCGAATCAACTTTTCCGCAGGACCCTTAACAGATGCATTTAGATATTGAAATTTTTGTATTTCAGTTAGTGTTTGATTTGAATTAATGGTGGAGTTAAATATTTCTCTAAAACTAAGCCAATTGGCTGAATCACCATTGAAAATGGGTACATTTATCTTAGGTAAATTAACATTGGATTCGGGCAGTTGTTTATCACTATGAGTATTTTCTTTGGTTTCAATCAAAGATAAAGCCTCTTCAATAGACACCAACATATTAAAAATATCCTTCTTGGCCTTTGAATAATCGTCATATTGTGTATCATCTAACTCTGATTCTAATAATGTGTTGATAACTTGATTTAGGCTAATTTTCCTTTCATTAACTTCTTGTTGGAATAGCTTTAATCCATGTATGTTTTTGGATTCTACAATAGCTTTATTCTCTGATTCCAGATCCTTTATTTCCTGAATAATAAAGTTGAATTTGTGCCGAATTTTAACTTCTGATTTGGGCATGACTTTATTTTAAGAATTTTAAGTTTTCAAATGGCTTACCTTAATTTTTTAAAGTATCCGGCTCGAGGGACCATAATGTTCGTGGCATGAATGTTCAGTAAAAGATACTAAGAAGCACTTTGCCACTTGTCTTGAATTAGTTTTATTGTCTTTGGTTTTAGAGTTATGAATAGCTACCACATGAATTTAGATTACATGAATTTGACTTAGATTTTGATACTAGTGGTAGAGAGAGAGAGAAAACAAAAAGGCTATTAATTAATTAATCAAACTAGAAATTAACATACATGTTGATTGCTTTAAAATTTACATATTAAAGATTTATATTGTACAATTGAATTTAGAATATTTTGGCTTAATTTTCATATATAAAATTGAATTTAAGGAAATTATTAACTATAGGATCCAACAGGTATGATAGATTAAACTGGTGAAACCTCTGGGAGGGTTCACCATTGATGAGCCAGGCGCTCTCATTAATTAAGGGCAGTGGAAAATACTTTTTTTTGGAAGGAGACAGAGACAATTTGTTCACACTTGGTTATCTCTTGTATCTTCAATAAAGGTCACTGTATCAAATATCGTTCAGAGTTATTATCTGAATCCTGATATACATGCTTAAAGGTACAACTTCCTTAAATTTGTTCATGAGTGTATGACATCAAAATATATATTTAAAAAATATACAAGAAGCTACAGTTAAACTACCTTAACTCAACACTTCAAGGGATTAGAATTTTTGGTTGAATATTAAAGTGTTAAATTATATATATAGTCAATTAAATTATGGAAAATACTCTGATTGTGATTTGAAAAAGGATTGAATTTAAGTGAGCATTGAAGAATATAGTCAGTTTAATTAAAGAGGTTTTATATTGTTGTTGTAGATAATTGATGAGATACTTTGACTTGTGCTTAATTAATAGGTAGAAAATCTTACTTTTGATAAATCATCTTTAAGATAATAAACTTAGTGATAATAAAACTTATAGATAAAAAAAACTTGTTGGTAATCAAACTTATAGATAAAAAACTTAGATGTAATAAAACTTATCGGTAAATAAAACACTATTTATAAATCTTTTGGTAGAAAAACTTGCTTAAATATATGTTAAAAATAGTGTACTTAACTTGGATAATTTAAGATTGACATTGGATTAAATTTAGGTACTTTAATTAAAACATAAGGATTAAATATGAAAAAGTTCGACGCGGGTTTAAATGGCGTCGCTTCCCTTCTTGGTAAAAGTTCTTTCTGCTTCTTTTTTCCGGGATGCCGGGCATGCGCACCAC
>CP092881.1:37147398-37311135 GCA_030710605.1 Cordylochernes scorpioides | reverse complement strand
CGATGGGTGCAAATATTTATTTGTAATTCTATTCTCCTAATAGATTATGTCCATATTGTTAGCTTAAATTCCATGACCAAATTCAGTGTCGCCTATAAACAGAATTGTCCAATACAGTATTAGAGCTAATAAAAGTGTGATGCTGGAAGGTTCACCACCAATGAGCCAAGGCCTCCCTTAATTCTATCACTGCACTAAGGACAGTAGAAAGTTTGTTTTAATTAGAAATACTCTCTCATTATAATCATTTTAGCAGTGAAGCTCATCTTCTTCTTTCTTATCTCCACTCAATCACACTAAGGTATCAAGCTTGTAAAGCTTGAGGAATTGTTCTACGAATTATTTATAACCCTGTTTTCCATATTTTTCTTATACCCTACTTCTAAAAATGAATAAATAACCTTTAAAAAAACACAAGGTAATTAGATCAAATCCAAATAAACAGTGTGTGATGTTTGTTACCATTGTTACCAACATCAGACAAAAGTACTGAATGGCACTGAATACTATCCTGTACTTTTTTCTGAAGATAATAACAACACTGTTACTGAAACATCACACACTGTTTATTTGGATTTGTTCTTATTGCCTTATTTTTTTAATCTATACTCCAAGTTGTACCTAATCATTTGCACTTTAAAATTTATATCTCTATAGAAGAACTCATTCCATGCTGATTTATGACCAGTATTTAGAATATTGGTAAATTGTTTTTTCTCTTTCATAAATATCTATTCCAGATACTTTCCCCAACTCCTCTCTCTCTCTTTCATCTTTAACAAAATAATTCATT
The DNA here is from genome assembly GCA_030710605.1 of Cordylochernes scorpioides. NCBI lineage: Eukaryota > Metazoa > Arthropoda > Arachnida > Pseudoscorpiones > Chernetidae > Cordylochernes > Cordylochernes scorpioides. The sequence goes on along the minus strand of CP092881.1, from coordinate 37,310,342 downwards.
AAACTAGGTAATAGAATATACTAGCCGAATGACCCGGGCAACGCCCGTGTTTTAATTTAGACACGTGGACCTGTTGGATCATTAACGCCCATGTTTTACCCGATTGAATGTTTTTATTCAAATACTATTTGTTACAATTATAATTTGGCGCCTTAAATAAATGCATATATTAGTTAATAACTATAGCCTATGTGCTTTATCTATCTATGTACTGTTGGCTTCCGTAGGCGTCTCTTACTGGGAAAAAGAAAGAGAGGATTCCATTTAGTTATTAACTAATATATGCATTTATTTTAGGAGCGACCTGCTCCAACACAATAGTTACAAAAACCAAAAAGCGAGTGGGGGGGGGGCAAAGTAAAAAAAAAAGTGTCTCGCGCGAGTGGCGGCGCCATCGTAGCGAACCAATAGGAGAGCGCCATTCCAAAAAAAAAAGCAAATGGTGACAGAGATGAAGAACGCATGACGCTCGTAACTGTATTAATAGAATATATCATGTGTACATAAAATTTAAACTTTTTCTTGTTCCATAGCTCCTGTTCTCCACACAATTTTCTCTGTCTTGCAATCTCCTAGAAGAATCTTCTATTGACCAGTGTGTCTCTGAATAAAGATGTTGTGCTAGATAAGTGTACCACAGAATGTGTTTTGCAGATGTACCCGGCTATATTCTGCTGGCAGAAGAAGAGGCATCCACCATTGTAGAGGTTGGTCATTCTCACGATTCCTTTTTTTATCCTCTCGGCTTATTTACCCTGTTTTTTTTGCTTATCCCTAGTACACGTGGTACAGGCCATGATAATCATGATGGGTAGAAGTAAGCGACTGCTTTTACTGAAAAGCAGTTCGACTTTGTACTTACAAATGTGACAGAGCCCCATTTGGTTAATTGCACTCGCTGGTGGGGTTGAACTTTTGCAAGAATTGGGGGCCATTGGAGCATTTTTTTTTTTTAATAAAAAAAAGTGCTCGATGCGGGAATTGAACCTGGGTCATAGCGGTTGAAAACCAATGGTTTAGACCATCCTTCCACCGACCCTCTATTTACCCTGTGTGTAGGTATAGTCAACTGTTTCTAATGTTATAATTGTCCATATTCTTAATTATTGAAATTCCAAACTGTCATATAATAACACCATTCCTTTGTTGCATTCATTGATTTTTTTTTACCCACACAACTCTTTCTTTGTTTGTATTTTTCTGAATGTTACTCTCTTAATGAAAACGAAATGCATGCCAAATACATATATGGATGATAAGTTGTAGTTAGCAAGTTTTAGGTATTATTTACCTATTAAATCATGATAGTATTTGAATAATGAAAGAAATCCTCTCCCTATGTTATGTTAAAGTATATATAAAACACAATATATGCACTTATTTAACTCTTTAATACAGTAGAATCTCTCTGTAGAGAACAACACCTAGTTGTGCAGAGCCAAAGTGTCCTTTAGATAGAGGTGTCTTCTTGCCGGAGAGTTGCTAATTAGTGAAAATGGTAATTTTGGCAATGAAAACTGTCCTTTAACTGAAGTGTCCTCTCATTATACTGTATGTACTTGGCCTGACTCAGTAATGAACCTTTAAAGCTTTTTGTTCATTCTATGATTGTCTAAACAATGTATGATGAGAAATTCTTAAAATTGATTTTCAGTTTAAGGATATCCCATGCTGTGGATATTTCACAGAAAGGTTCATGGAATAGTGGAGTCAAGAATGGTCTTGGTAGAAATATGCTTTCCTATCAAGGCAGGTCTGCAGATTCCTTGAACTTCCCAGACCTAATATCAATAACTGTGTGCAAGCACTTTTAAAATACTAAAGTAATGTATTTTCAGTGTTCTCTGTGCCATACGATGCAGATTCATTTTGGGTGAAGTCCAACAAAAAGGCAACCTATATATACAGTAAAACCTCGCAAAAACAAACCTGGAATATAGCGAACCTTCCCTTTTAATGATCCTGAAATAATCCCCATTTTTATTTTATAATACAGGGAACTATGGCTATAACTAACCATGGCTATAGTGAACCACAGGTTCAGTCCCATTGGGGTGCGCTATAGAGGAGTTTTACTGTATATGGTTAAAACCATGATACTCATCAGATCGGGTGGTCTTCCGTTTCATTACATTCTAGGGAGGCATCAACTAATCTAAAAAAGAGCTGCTGTAGCTGGGGGAAGTGATATGATTGTCTTTAAGATAAATTACATTGTCACCAATTTGTGATTATTGTCCAAAATGTCCTGGTTGGATTTTCATTAGAATTTGTAGCCAGTGTGGATGAGGTGGAATATACTTGACATTGTTATGATGGCTCTCCAGCTGCCATTGTATTGCATACAATACTACCCTGGATTCACACAGTGTACACATGTAGAAATCAATTTGACTTTTACACTTACAAGGTACTAAAGCCTGATTTGGGTACTTTCACTCACTTGTTGGTGTGGGTGGAAAAATCTGGGGGGCCATTGAAGCAGGAAAAAAGTGCTAAAAGCTGTATTGTGCAAACTGTACACACAGCTGTGCACACATCATCTGTTTGTACAGCTCCTCCACAACCCCCAATATAAAACTTGAGTGCCATCTATCATTGTTGTTTCTTATCCCCTTGTGTAAAGCTTACACAAATTCCATGAGTTCATGCTCCTTGAGCTGCCATCTATCGTACTGAGCTATAACAGAGGTGGTGTGTGTGTCTTCCAGTCAGAGAAGTTATTCAAACAAGCTCTTAAAGTGGCAGAAGGCAACTACAGGCGCAGCCAACAACTTCAGCACTCAGCCCATGCAGGAGGCCTTACACAGTGGGTACCTCTACACTTTGTACCTCGAGCAGAGAAACCACCCATAAAGAAATACAAATCGTCTCTCTCTTCCACCAGAATAGACGCCAAACTGTGAGCCATCTGTTAACAGCAGAGTCTGTGACAAAGCTCCACAAGTGGGACTGACATTTAACAGATGGTTTATTGTTCCTGCATCTATTTTGATGGGAGAAGTTTGTCTTCTTTTTGTATGATCATCCCCCCACATATGTATATTTAACTCTCAGAGTGGGATGTTGATTGTGGAAAACTATGTGAAATCAGTACAATTTCACATTTGTACTATTTTTCACTATAGTTTGGCATTCTCACGCCTTTCCGCCCTAAATATATCCATTTTCATGATTTTTCAGGATGCCCCAAAGACCAGCTTTTTTCGTTGTTGAGGTAGAGCTTTCACAACACTGATAAGGGCAACAGCCCAAAATGCATACATGTTTAGCTTTTCTTGATTAATTAAGAAAGGGTTTTTGGCCAATTCTTGGAAAATGAAAAAAATCAACGATTAGTTGATCAGATGTCATGCCATCAGCAACTTTTAGTTGCACAATCAGAAGATGCCTTTTTTCATAACTTGTACAATTATTCAAAAATAGCTTAAAACTATAGAGTTTTTAAAAAAATTATCCCTAGTACACGTGGTATAGGCCATGATAATTATCTATATATATTATTTTTTAATAGGTCTTATTACCCTGTGGAACTATACTAAGTGACAAAATCAGTGAACAGACTGAGAAAGTCACTCCAAGAAGTCAGTCTGTAAGGGGCCATGTTGTGTGTGACAGGGCGGGACACCAACGTACTGGTCTACCTGAAGAGAAGGCTGGCCATGTGTGCTCGCAAGCTGGGCAAACTGAGGGAGGCTGTCAAGATGATGAGAGATGTGAGGCTTGTTGTGTTTACTTCTTCTTTTCCACTTTTTTGATGGAAGCAGATATCTTTTTTTTTTGGTTATTGGCATCTGTCATTAACTTCATTGGTTATCATGTCAGTATGCTTATCTTCTATCTACGATGGAGACTATAAATAGATTTTTTTAAAATTATCCCTAATACATATACAAGCCATGATAGTCATGATGGGCAGTAGTTAGCGACTGCTTATACTGCAAGTGCACTACATGTTTCGCACATTTTGATAGAAAATTTTGACTTTTTCAATTACAAGTATGCCAGAGTCCAAGTTGCACTCATTGGTGGGGTTGGACTTTTGAAAAAATTGGGGGCCATTGAAACAATTTTTTTTTTCTTTAGAAAAAAAGTGTCAGATGCAGGATTCGATCCTGGGTTGTAGCTGTCAAAAATTGACACCACTTGTTCACCAACCCTTTTATAAATGGAATTTAATCCAGAGTTGTGCTAAGTGAAGCACTCTCATTGCTCTCAGTCCATGGTGAAATTAAGTGCCCCAATTGTGTGTAATTCTAAGTTTTCTCTCTTTTTCTAATAGGAGCCGCCTGAGTAGGCCTATTTCACTCAACCAATACCTTAAAAAAGAGATTGCATTTATTTAGTGTTGACCAGAAAAATGACCCAATGAAATAATATTAGGGAGACAAAAAGGGGCATATGTGTGCCAGATGAATTCTTGTTACCCACATTTTGTGTCTATATAGATGTACTAGACGGGTGACCCGGGCTTCGCCCCGGGATTGACCCATGTGCATATCTACCCGAGTGATATATATTTAGATAAGATTTTATAATTGTTTGTTATTAACATTATCTATTTGTTTGCATCAGCATAATTTAATCTAATCTTTGATAGAGGGCGCTGTTCGTGAGCTAAGTAGAATAATTTGAATAATAGTTTTAATAATTGATTTATATATATTTTTTAAAATAGCTTATCGTCTTCCCCATATTTTTTTACCTATGTATGGAAATTTTGGTTGGAATTAGTGAACTACTGCGAATTTGTATACCGGACAAACAAACAAACATACAAACATTCATTTTTATATATATAGATATACCAATATTATAAATATATTCATAGGACATTGAGGATTAAAAAATGTTGGTGATTGGCTCTGTATATGGATTAAATATAGTAGAACCTCCAGGAGAGGGGATTCTCTATAAAAGACACTTTTCATTGCCAAATGACCATTTTCACTAATCAGATGTCCTTTATTCTCACAAAGTCCACAATACAAAGTGTGTGCAACCTTCCTTGATAGACCACAGCCCAAAACATGTCTCCTGGAGGTGGTTATTCATTGGATTAGATCAAGAAAAGTAATTTTAGTTTCTAAGAATAGAAATTGCAGTAAAACCCCGCTAAAATGAACCTGGGATATGGGATACTTTGGCCAGTAAATATTTTTATTATCTCAATGCTTCGACAAAAATCTTTTGTCCTCGTCAGGAACAAATAAAAATTAAAGCATTTGGCAAGTAGGTAAATATTATTCTGGGATAAAGAAAACCTTCTCTTATAATGATCCTGAAATAATCCCCATTTTATTCTATAAATACAGTCAACTATAGTGAACCACAGGTTCAGTACTAATATGGTTCACTATAGAGGGGCTTTATTTAGTTATTTTTTTTGCTTATCCCTAGTACACGTGGTACATGCCATAATAACCATGGTGGGTAGTTAGCGACTGCTTTTTACTGTAAGCGCACCACATGTCTACACATGTGAAAGCAGTTCGACTTTGCACTTACAAATGTGCCAGAGCCCCGTTTGGTTACTTGCACTCACTGGTGGGGTTGGACTTTTGCAAGAATCGGGGGCTATTGGAGCATTTTTTTTTTAAAACAGAAAAAAATGTCCAATGCGGGAATCGAACCCGGGTCGTAGTGGTCGAAAACCAAACAGTTTAACCAGCCTTCCACCAACCCCCCCGTATTTAGTTTTTTTTTTTTTCTTTTCAAAAAAAAAAAAATCATACTATTTATATAAAATTTCCTTCTAAATTTCTGTCCTGGCTTCTTCAGTGATGAACCCCCTTCAGAGTAAAAAATGGAATCTGCCCTTCTCTAATGGAATTGAATGCCCTAACTCTTCCCTTTTAATTTAGCTGTGTGAATTAATGCCAGAGGTAAATTGTTCAGTTTGTTTATAATCTAATATTTTTTCTGAAATTTGAAAAGATTTGCTACTATAAGCTTTGATGTTAACCCTTTAATGGAACTAATTTATTATTGTAATATTTCTATTTTTTTATTTTTTTTTTGTTTGAAAAAAAATTTAAAATTATGATCATGCATTGGTCTTTTTAAAGAAAAATGTAGGCAAAAACAAAATTTATGCAATTTGTGAGGCAAACATTACAAATATGTCATTTGAGTCATTTTTCAAAGAGTTGTTGGACTTATTTTATTTAGGGAATTTGGGTACAGTAGAAACCTCCCTGTAAAGGACACCTAATTGCAGAGTCAAAGTGCCCTTTAGGAAGAGGTGTCCTCTTACTGGAGAGTTGTTAAATTGTAAAAATGGTAATTTTGCAAATGAAAACTGTCCTTTGTGGAGAGGTGTCTGCTAAAGGGAGGTTCTACTGTATATGTAAATAAAGTTTCATTACTATTAAAAATGGAGCAGTTTTATAAATCACACATCTGAGAGAATCTCATTGTCTTTGCTACAATGGTAGTAGTAATGTACGGAGGCTGCCATGTCTTACATGATGTGTGGTATGTCCACAGCTGATGAAGGAGTTCCCCATGCTCAATGTGTTCAACATCCACGAGAACCTCATTGAGGCCTTGCTGGAGATGCAGTGCTACGCTGATGTCCAGGCTGTGTTGGCCAAGTATGATGGTAGGTTCACACACATGTTCACTAAGAAATTCTCTCTGTATTTTGGCCATACATTTGGCCTAGCCACTTTGCCAGCTAAACACCTCTTTGGCAGATTGTGAAGATTCCAATGTATATCACATGTCTCCCCATGTTGAAAGCAAGATTTGGTTGCCTGCACTCACTATAATTAATTCTTTTAAAAACTGCTCAATGCAAATTTTAATCTCTAAAGGGTTAACTGATTTTTGAAAATTGTCAATTTATACTCCATCTAATATACTTAGAATCTCCATGAAAGGACATTAGCTCTGTAACTAGGATCCATTAAAGAGAGGTTCTATATTGCTATGTAAATTCATCTGAATGAATATGTTTCATGAAAGACCTTGCTTTTTCTTATCTATATTACTCTACCAGTTCTTATACACACAAGGCTGTCCAACATGGGCTGAGGTGGTGTCCAGACATCAACCTGCCCAAGTCAGCCACCATCTGCTACACTGCTGCCCTGCTCAAGGCCAGAGGTGTTAGTGACAAGTAGGTCCCTCCCACTGTGGCCACTGCGGCGGCTTGATGGCATCCCTGTGGCAGGTTCTCCCCAGATGTAGCGTCCAAGCGGGGCCTCAGCACCGCCGAGATGAATGCTGTAGAAGCCATCCACAGGGCTGTTGAGTTCAACCCTCATGTTCCCAAGGTAGCTAATTATTTGAGCCCAGGTAGCAAGATTCTCTTCTATTGGAACACAGCCAGAATTAATGTCTTCTTATCCTGTTGGTGACCAATTCATGCTACTTTTTTTGTAATTTTGTAATAAACTCTGTGTTAAAGAAAGTATGATGGTGGTCCAGTACCTGCTGGAGATGAAGAGCCTCATCCTGCCCCCCGAGCACATCCTTAAACGAGGGGATAGTGAGGCCATCGCTTATGCTTTCTTCCACCTGCCCCACTGGAAGCGAGTGGAAGGGGCTCTCAACTTGCTTCACTGCACCTGGGAGGGCACCTTCCGCATGATTCCTTATCCCCTGGAGAAGGGCCATCTCTTCTATCCCTTACCCCACCTGTACAGAGTCCACAGACAGAGAACTCTTGCCAGGTACCTAGCTGGGGCAACTTACTCCACTGTTCTTATCTTTTTTTGTAAACACATTGGTTGGCTGGCAGTGTTCTAGTCTTTCCTCTCTACGGATTGTCTTTTGGAGATTCAGAAGGTCTTTCTTCCAGAATTATCCATGAAGTACATTATCTGTCTTCCTGGTCTCCGGCTTATGGATAGAAAGATCTGGGAAGCCATTTGCTTCTAGGATGTCTTCCTGGTCTCCGGCTTATGGATCGAAAGGTCTGGGAGGCCATTTGCTTCTAGGATGTCTTCCTGGTCTCCAGCTTATGGACCAAAAGGTCTGGGAGGCCATTTGCTTCTAGGATGTCTTCCTGGTCTCCAGCTTATGGACCAAAAGGTCTGGGAGGCCATTTGCTTCTAGGATGTCGTCCTGGTCTAGTTTCTCTCCATACATCCCTCCAATAATACTGCTCCAAGTGTCAATGTCTAAACATGCTCTGGTTCTTCTCCCATCAATTGTATCCATATCCTTCCTTGATCCTTTTGCAGACATCTCTGTTACCCAGTCTGTCACTCCATGGTATTTACATCTTTCAGAACCATATCTCACAGGACTATAGTTTTGCTCTCTTTCTAAGAGTCAAGGTGTCAGGAACACACACTCCAACTGAAGCTTTTAATAAAGTACTTTTGGTTTCAAGCATGTTTTTTTTATGTGTGTGTGTGTGTTAAAATACTTTTTTTGTTTCCTGTTGTTTAATAAAATGTTCCCTTTTAGGTGATTTTTTCCTTTATATCTTCTTGACCTTTTCCATATTCGCTGATAAATATTTCTAAATTCCAGCCTTTTTTACCTTGAGTTAGAACCATAGTCATGCTGTGAAGTATGCCGGGAATTCACTGCAACTCACAGAATGGATGCCATTGCCTTATGATACTCATTGGGCCAAGGTCAAATATGTGTGGAACCTAGCATGAAATACAAATATTTATCGTAAAGATAGAGGCTGCTTGGCTGGCATTCATAGTTCTTGAAAATTTGAGTTAGAGAAAGCAAAACGATCAGAATGGGAGGTTATAAAGAAATTAAAAAATAATTATGGCCGAAGTATCTTTATTTTCAAGAAATACAAATATTTATCTTAGATGTAAACATTTTTGGCCAAGTTTTTTTCAAAGTCAATAGTGTGCCAATAGATAAAGTAGACCTTGTAGGTGCAAGTTTCTACACTTGTGTAGAGAGAGACTTGTGGCATACTTACTTTATAAGTAGTTTAGCTCTTTTCTCATTAGGATTATAAAGGCTCAATTACATATATGCATCTATATTAATAAAATGCAAATTTCATAAGTGGTGTTCGCTAAAAACTTTCGTTACAATGCATCAATTTTGACCAAATTTTCAACATTTATGTAAAACGAGATGGAGCAGGTTTTGCTTAACATCAAAATATTTTTCCTAACTTTAACATGCGTAACTTCGCTGTTATCGATTAAATAAATAAAAAAATCAACAGAGTTAATTTTATTTATATATAAATACAAAAAAAAAATCAGCAATTCATTCAACTCAATCTAAAAAAATATTCAAAACAAGCAATTTTAAGATAACACCATATGTAAAACAGTCGGCCAAGAAAACAACAACGATATTACATCTTTCTCACATATTCACACACAATCTTGATTAATAATTAAAACTAATCTTTAACATTGTTTATTATACTTCATAATATATAATATTCGTTAGGCAAACTTTCACTTGGATAAAACCCGGGCGAAGCCGGGTACACATCCGCTAGTATGTAATATAATTATCTCCAAAATAAATAGTTAATAATGTACCAAAAGGAGTACCTCTCCCTTTAAAAATACATTAAAATAGTGCATTTCTCAATATTCTCTGTGCCAAAGCAGACAGACTCAGAAATATTTGCAAAATTCTACAAATGCCCACAACCTGTAACAACATTTTTTCAGCACATAGCCCTCATCAGTATGAGCTTCATGTCATCATCCTATGAGAGAGGAGATATGAAATCAATCTGTCAAAAAGGTTTTTTGGTGAAGTTTAGGCAGGGAGTCCATTGTAAAATTCACTTCACCAACCTAATTGTTTTGGGCAGATTCAGCCATTCCTTTCATAGGATATGTGCTATGGAATTGAAGCTGCCTCCTGTACTGTTGAGTGAAACCACGGTGTACAGGTTGGTCTTTGTAAAATTTGCCAAAGCTGGTGTTGTGGGATATCCATTGAACTAAGTCTGCCTGCTTTACCCAGAGAAGATTAAGAAATGTATGTTATAATACATTTATAAAGGGAGAGGTGCCCCTTTTGGTACATGACTACTATCTCCTCTAGCAACTTTACCTAGTAAACTAATATAGAGAATGTCTACCAAATCCCTGCTGCCAAATCCATACTCAGGATGTAGTACATAGATATTTTTACTCAATATTATTGATACAAGGAATTATTGAGCTGTCAACTCAAGTTAACCATGAATCTATCGCCAAATCAAATAAATTATTACTTGAATTGCAAAAAAATCATTGCAGCTAAAAAAATGGAGATGTCATCTGAGCTTCAAGTGTTTCTGTGAAGAGGGGCACTTTATCCCTCCATCCTTATGGAAATTGAAAAGAAACCTCTCCCTGGAGGCCTGACACTCAATATTGGGATTCTTTTATTGAATAGATGTATGGGCTGTGTCCAGCGTTCCACGAAGTGTCGGTGTATCCCAAGAAGGAGCTGCCATTCTTCATCCTGTTCACAGCGGGACTGTGTTCCCTCACAGCCCTCCTGGCCCTCCTCACCCACCAGTACCCGGAGCCTATGGGGGTGCTGGCCCGCACCGTGAGTGCTCACTGGAACTTTTTTTACTTATAAATTGGCAAATGTTATCAATTCGAGGTTTTTCCATCTTAAATGCTTCCTTTTTAAAAATCAATATTTGAAAGAATCAAGTCACCTATATCTTTTTAAAAGCTTTTATTTAACTTGCATCCATGTCTGTGTCCATAAATCTTGTGTTCAATTTTTAGCATGCTTACCTAGAAGTGCTAAAAATTTGGCATACTTGATGATAATGCTAGTTGACAAAATTTCAGACTTCTGGGTGGTCAGGAATGGACTAATTTCTATTTTTCTTTTGAAATGTTGTGATTACTATTTAAAAAAATATACTTACAGAGCACCCCTAGAATAGAAAATATAATTTTAATTTTTCTTTTCAAATGAAGAAAATAGGAACAGCTGTTTCTATATAATAGTGTAATAAGTGTCTGGCCACCCATATACAAGGGGTGATCCAAGAGTAATACCTGTTTGCCCATAACTCTATTAATATTTGACATATTTTATTTAAATTTTAATGTGGGAGTTGGTGGAAGGGTGGTCTAAACCGTTGGTTTTTGACTGCTAGGACCCAGGATAAAATCCCGCATTAGGCACTTTTTTAAATTAAAAAAAAAAAATGCTCTAATGCCCCCTGATTCTTGAAAAAGTCCAACCCCACCAGCCAGTGCAAGTAACCAAACGAGGTTCTGGTACATTGGAAGTGCAAATTCGAACTGTTTTTCACATGTATAGACATGTGGTGCACTTACAGTAAAAGCAGTTGCCAACTTTTACCTACCATGATTTTCATGGCCTGTACCACGTGTACTAGGGATAATAATAATTGAAAAAATTAATGTGTTGTTAAGTAAAGTCTTATAATTTTCCATTTGTTTTCTGATATCTTAAGTAAAGTATGGAATCAAGATGAAACAAAGAGCCGTTATTGATTTTCAGAGAGATTCACCAGAGACATGTATACAGAGAAGTCATAATTGATGTAAGCAATGTGAGAAGATGGATGAAAATATTCTTAAGTCATGAGATTTCTTTGGATGACAAACCACGTAGTGGGAGGCCATCAACAACAACCAAACCTGGAAATGAAGACAAGATTGATGACCTTATCTGTCATGATTGAAGAATAACTATCAGAGAGTTGTGTAATATACTGAATGTTGGATCTAATGCAATATAAACAATGATTGAACATCTAAATTATAGAAAAGTCTGTTCAAAATAGGTTCCAAGGAAACTAATCCCTGATCAGCGTGATCAAAAGATTCAACTATGCCAAGAGATACTAGATATCTACGAGGCCCAAAAGGACTTTTTTTTTTTCAAATATAGTGACTGGAGATGAAACCAGGGCATACCTTTATGACCCAGAAACTAAGGCACAGTCATTAGGCATCATCCTAATAACCTAAGAAAAAAATTCAAAGTGCAGAGGTCATCCAAAAAGGTAATGGCAACTGTCTTTTGGGACATGCGAGGTGTAATATTGATTGATTTTCTAGAAGGTAGCACTGTGAACAGTTCTCGCTATGTTATAACTTTACAAAAGCTTAGGGAAGCTATTTGGGGAAAAAATGACCAGAGGTTCCTCTTGCTGTTGTTTCTTATCCCCTTGGGTAAAGATTACACAAATTTCATGTGAGTTGTGAGATTCCTCTTTTTTTTTTTGCTTATCCCTAGTTCACGTGGTACAGGCCATGATAATCTTGGTGGGTAGAAATTGGCGACTGCTTTTACTGTAAGTGCACCACATATATACAGATGTGAAAAGCCGTTCGACTTTGCACTACAAATGTGCCAGAGCCCCATTTGGTTACTTGCACACACTGGTGGGGTTGGACTTTTGCAAGAATCGGGAGGCCATTTGGAGCATTTTTTAAATCAGAAAAAAAAAATTGCCCAATGCAGGATCGAACCCGGGTCGTAGCAGTCGAAAACCAATGGTTTAAACCATCCTTCCACCGACCCCCAAGATTCCTCTTAAATCCGTCAAGTTACACCATGACAATTCACGGCCACACACATATCTTATATATATCATACATACATATCTTATATACATACATATCTTATACATACATATCTTATATCTTGCCATATATATGCCACAGCCATATCTTATATCAAGGTTATCTACAGTAGAGTTGTACCATACACTAATGCAGTATGTATGTATGTATGGTGAAGGTGGTCAGCTGGCTATCTCTCCCGGTCAGTTTCCTGCTGGACAAGGTGGAGGCAGTGCTCCCCTCCAGTCTGCTCCACCAGCTCTCCCGTATCTAGTGGCTAGGTTTACTTAACTTGTTGTACAGGTTGGTGTAAATAATAGTTTGTAGATTTTTGTTTGTTTGTTTCAAGTCATTGATTTTTTTTTTTTTTTTAAATTCACTTATCATCATACAATAAAAATGTGAATCATTGTTTTGAGAGTCTTCTTTTAACTCTGGTAAAAGCGAATTTCATTATCATTGTTCACACATTCAAAATACCTTTTCCAAGAGTTAAGGGCTAGTATCGGTGTAAAAACAAAATAGCCCATTGCAATAAACATAAGGTAATAAGACCAAATCTGAATAAATAAATAGTGTGTAAAGTTGGTCTTCTTCTTCTTCTTCTTTCTTATCTCAAAAGTTGGTCTTAATACCTTGCGTCTATAATTCAAATTGTGCACCTTATCAGTCCAATGCAATTTTACATAGGTATTGTTCGTGGCATGAATGTTCAGTAAAAGATACTAAGAAGCACTTTGCCACTTGTCTTGAATTAGTTTTATTGTCTTTGGTTTTAGAGTTATGAATAGCTACCACATGAATTTAGATTACATGAATTTGACTTAGATTTTGATACTAGTGGTAGAGAGAGAGAGAAAACAAAAAGGCTATTAATTAATTAATCAAACTAGAAATTAACATACATGTTGATTGCTTTAAAATTTACATATTAAAGATTTATATTGTACAATTGAATTTAGAATATTTTGGCTTAATTTTCATATATAAAATTGAATTTAAGGAAATTATTAACTATAGGATCCAACATACTCCCCCGGCTGGGAAGAGATGACCAGAAAATAAAAAAAAATAAAAAATAAAAAAAAAGAGTTCCAATAGTATAGATGCTGGACTAATTGGATTCCGACTATGTAGCTAAGATTACAATTCTCATTGTTTGAAAGGTAATGGAATCAGCTTCCATCTTTGAGTATCCGATTGAGGTGAATCTTGGATGAGATTTTCAGATTCGTTGGCCAGTTCTCTTTCGGGAACTGCTGGATTATCAGACTCTGCGGCTGCTAAGTCGGATTCAATAGGATCTTCCCAAGTTTTTGATTCAGCTTTTATGCATGAGCCTTGTTCGGTCGATTCCTCTAAATGTTCTTTGGAGAGTTGTCGACTTTTTGCCGCCTTCTCAAAATCTTCCAGATTGACTGCCTTTTCTAAAGCTTCGGGTCTTAAGACTTCTTTCTTCAAGATTTCTGGCCATTCTATATATGCCGATGAACTGTAATTTTCATCGTCGTCTTCAGATTCCTTGACGTCTTCTAAGCATAGAGAATCGAAGGGTTTCCAGCGGGATAATTTAACCTTTTCACCGCTCTGTAGATAATCCTTTGTTGATGTATCCACAATTTCAACAGGTACAACTTTCTCTTTGCTTGACGATTCACTAGCTTCTGTATAAACATTGATTATGCCACTGGTAGCCTCTTTAGGTCGATTAAGATCAGCTTCAACTACATTGAGGTGAGCTGAGTCATCATGGCACAGTTCTTTCTTATCCAGAGCTTCTACACTGACCACTGGTTCTTTCGAATATTTGCCTTCCGATTTATCAATAACCGAAACTTCGGAGATTTCAATCTTTGGAGTCCCGATATCTTTGTTAGACTCTTCGTCTTCAATGACAAAAGTGGTTTCTAAAATTGAAGAATCATGATTCTCATCAATAGCCTCAGGAATGTCGGCATTCTCAGTTAAGAGATTTTTGATAAGTGATTCCTGGCGTGGGGATTTTGGTTGTAAGAGAGGGAATTTTTGATTTTCATTTAAATAGGAATACTTGAGTCTACCTCCAACTCTTAGAAGTCCTTGAGTGTCTAAGAAGGGATTTAGAGAAGTTAGCTTGTTGGACAGAGGTAGTTGTTTGTTTGACTTCAGTAATTTTATTTCCGTGCAGAATTCAACTTGCTGGATTGATTTGACTAAGACTTGAATTGCCTTTGTTAATTCTCTTGTTGTCAAAGGTCCTTTCTGACGAATTGGATCAAAGAGGAGGCAATTGTAGTAGAATCTCCAACACCAAGCTGTTATTCGGATCAATTTGGTCATTGTGGAATACCTTTCAATGAATTCTAGATTTAACATAGTTTCTGAATTTTGAATTAAGGTTGTTTGATCCAACACTTGACCCTCACCGACTTCTTCTTGAATGATATTGAGATTTACTTGGGTTGGTGAAGAAGGAATATATCGAACATTATTTTCTTGAAGCCAAATAGGACCCCGCCACCAAATTCTATGATTGACCAAGTCTTGAGGCATGATTCCTCTTGATGCGCAATCAGCTGGATTATCTTGACTGGATACATGGAACCAATCAGTGATTTGAGTCAAATTTTGAATTGACGACACTCTGTTCGAAACAAAGGCCTTCCATCTGCTGGCATCTGATCTTATCCAATCTATGCAGATTTGTGAATCAGTCCACAAAAAGGTTTTGTCAGGTTGAAAAGGAAATGATTCAAGAATGACTTGATTCAGTTGAGCCAAAAGCAATGCTGCACTTAGTTCAAGTCTTGGAATTGTAATGGTCTTTAATGGTGCAACCTTAGTTTTTGAGGTTATCAGATTGATTTTGATCTTTTGAATTTTGAATCTAGTTTTCAAGTAAAAAACTGCTGAATAAGCATTAAGGGATGCATCACAAAATCCATGTAGTTGTAATTCTTCTATTTCAGAAGATGAACTGTTCAGGTATCTTGGTATTTTGATTTCCTTTAGGCACGATAGTTGAGTTTGGAATTTATTCCAATTTGACTTTATATCTGATTCAATGGGTTCATCCCATGAAGTTTTCTCAGTAGGAAGTTGACGTTTTCGCCTATAATAGGGTGGTGGCTTTATCTTAGGAATAATCGAAGTTTCTTTCTTAGATGAGAGTGGTTCACTTGACTGAGAAGCGAGAGGTTGTTCTGGAGTGGATGGTTGACTTGATTCAGAAGGAAGTAATTGGTTTTGTTTAGAAGTAATTTGTGGAGTTAACTTAGAGATACGTGACTTTTTAGATTTACTTGGAATTTCTTCAGATTTACTTGGATTATCTTCGGATCTACTTAGATTTTCTTCAGATTTACTTGAATTATCTTCAGATTTACTTGGATTTTCTTCGGATCTACTTAGATTTTCTTCAGATTTACTTGAATTATCTTCAGATTCTTCTATAGAGGAGCATGAAAAATTGGAGTTCTGAGACATCTGTGACTCTGTATAATCCCCAGAACATCGGCAACTCTCTGAACCTCTGGTGGGAGATGTAGGGGACTTGGGCCCACTTTGGGCCTTGAAATCTTCAACAGAAGCCGATGAGAGAGTGTAACTCTGCTCTGGGCTCATCGGGTAGGATGGCAGATTATCAACTCGGTTCTGGCTCTCTATAGAGTCTTCTTCTATAGGAATTGGAATCTGCTTGGAGCACCCAGGGCTTGATGGCATTTCGACCAAAGGGGACATGGCCTCTTTCAGGCTGTGAACTGATACTTGTAAGGGGGTTGGAGAGTTGTGTTTGGAGCTCTGTAGGCTCAAAGTTAGAGACGGTGACCCTTGAACAGAGTCTGGTAGACTTGGAGAGGTCTGAATGGACCCCGGCAGACTTGGAAAGTTCTGAGTGAACTCCTTTAGACTTGGAGAGTTCTGAATGGACTCTTGTAGACTTGGAGAGTTCTGAGTGAACTCCTTTAGACTTGGAGAGTTCTGAATGGACTCTTGTAGACTTGGAGATGGGGCATTCTTTATACCCAACTGGGCCTTAGAAATTGGGACATCTTCAAGTTCCCAGAATTTTCTTATGCTGGAATCAAGTTCAGTGGTACAGTGATTGATTACCGAAGTATTCGACTTAATAGTTGAATGGATTCTCCCAGAAACAAGCCAACCTAACTTGGTATTAAGTGCTATAGGATGGTGCTTTAAATCTGTTTTATGACCTAGAATTATTTCTACAAAGGTATCTGCACCCAAAATTAGGTCTATGGGCTTGGTGACATAGAATTCTGGGTCTGCCAAGAGCAAATTTTCTAAATGAGGAAAGTCTGCTGACTGAATTTGGAAGTTTGGAAGGTCTGCAGTTACCCTCCCAACCACAAATGCTCTGGCAGAAAATAATTGATCATTATGATGTGGGGTGAACTCTATTTCAACCTGCGATGTTGTCCTGTTGACAACAATGTCACCTACACCTTTTAGTGTATAAGAATTTTTCCTTTTTTCAAGTCCCAACTTGTGGCAACATTGTTCTGAAATTAGGCTTATTTGGGACCCATTGTCCACTAATGCTCTACATAGCACAAATGAGCCATCCTTCGCCTTGACTTTAATAAGGGCTGTTGACAGTAGAATATTTGTTTCCGTTTCCAAAGGCATCGCATTACAGATGGTATTTGTTGAAATCAACATCTCTTGAGAGGTTGTTGGTTGTGGAATGGATGGTTCAGAGTTGTATTCATGCAGAAGAGTATGATGGTTCTGCTTGCAGTTTTTACATCTTGATGTGATGAGACATTTGGATATCTCATGATTTGCTCTAAGGCAATTTTGACAAAGTTTATGTTTTTTAACTAATTCCCATTTTTTAGGCAAGGGAAGATTTATGAATCTATGGCAGTCATTTAGTTTATGAATTTGATGACATAAAATACAATTTTGACCTTTGTTGACATAAAGGCCGTGAGCCATCATATTTTTGCTAGAGGTTTTTTGTTCCTGGAACAAAGGAATTCTCATACCTTGCAGGCTTCTAGCATGTTTTTCTAAAAATTTCACAAAGTTTTCAAACGTTGGATATTCCTCATTTTGAAGGGTTAATTCCCATTCTTTCCTGAGGGCTTCACCAATTCTTTTTTCAAAAAAATTGATCAGGATTAGATCTGTTAATGTGTTTTTCTCAAGTCCTAGCACTGAGAGATTTCTAATGCCTTCATTGCAAACATCAAGGATTTCATAGAGAGAACCAGCCGAAATAGATTTTAATGGCCTTATGGAGAATATTTTGTTGATTTGTGAAAAAGCCAATTCTCTTCTGTTATTAAATCTATTGCATAAGGTATCCCATGCTTGCTGGTAGTTTTTGTCAGAAATGGGAAAACCCCGAATCAACTTTTCCGCAGGACCCTTAACAGATGCATTTAGATATTGAAATTTTTGTATTTCAGTTAGTGTTTGATTTGAATTAATGGTGGAGTTAAATATTTCTCTAAAACTAAGCCAATTGGCTGAATCACCATTGAAAATGGGTACATTTATCTTAGGTAAATTAACATTGGATTCGGGCAGTTGTTTATCACTATGAGTATTTTCTTTGGTTTCAATCAAAGATAAAGCCTCTTCAATAGACACCAACATATTAAAAATATCCTTCTTGGCCTTTGAATAATCGTCATATTGTGTATCATCTAACTCTGATTCTAATAATGTGTTGATAACTTGATTTAGGCTAATTTTCCTTTCATTAACTTCTTGTTGGAATAGCTTTAATCCATGTATGTTTTTGGATTCTACAATAGCTTTATTCTCTGATTCCAGATCCTTTATTTCCTGAATAATAAAGTTGAATTTGTGCCGAATTTTAACTTCTGATTTGGGCATGACTTTATTTTAAGAATTTTAAGTTTTCAAATGGCTTACCTTAATTTTTTAAAGTATCCGGCTCGAGGGACCATAATGTTCGTGGCATGAATGTTCAGTAAAAGATACTAAGAAGCACTTTGCCACTTGTCTTGAATTAGTTTTATTGTCTTTGGTTTTAGAGTTATGAATAGCTACCACATGAATTTAGATTACATGAATTTGACTTAGATTTTGATACTAGTGGTAGAGAGAGAGAGAAAACAAAAAGGCTATTAATTAATTAATCAAACTAGAAATTAACATACATGTTGATTGCTTTAAAATTTACATATTAAAGATTTATATTGTACAATTGAATTTAGAATATTTTGGCTTAATTTTCATATATAAAATTGAATTTAAGGAAATTATTAACTATAGGATCCAACAGGTATGATAGATTAAACTGGTGAAACCTCTGGGAGGGTTCACCATTGATGAGCCAGGCGCTCTCATTAATTAAGGGCAGTGGAAAATACTTTTTTTTGGAAGGAGACAGAGACAATTTGTTCACACTTGGTTATCTCTTGTATCTTCAATAAAGGTCACTGTATCAAATATCGTTCAGAGTTATTATCTGAATCCTGATATACATGCTTAAAGGTACAACTTCCTTAAATTTGTTCATGAGTGTATGACATCAAAATATATATTTAAAAAATATACAAGAAGCTACAGTTAAACTACCTTAACTCAACACTTCAAGGGATTAGAATTTTTGGTTGAATATTAAAGTGTTAAATTATATATATAGTCAATTAAATTATGGAAAATACTCTGATTGTGATTTGAAAAAGGATTGAATTTAAGTGAGCATTGAAGAATATAGTCAGTTTAATTAAAGAGGTTTTATATTGTTGTTGTAGATAATTGATGAGATACTTTGACTTGTGCTTAATTAATAGGTAGAAAATCTTACTTTTGATAAATCATCTTTAAGATAATAAACTTAGTGATAATAAAACTTATAGATAAAAAAAACTTGTTGGTAATCAAACTTATAGATAAAAAACTTAGATGTAATAAAACTTATCGGTAAATAAAACACTATTTATAAATCTTTTGGTAGAAAAACTTGCTTAAATATATGTTAAAAATAGTGTACTTAACTTGGATAATTTAAGATTGACATTGGATTAAATTTAGGTACTTTAATTAAAACATAAGGATTAAATATGAAAAAGTTCGACGCGGGTTTAAATGGCGTCGCTTCCCTTCTTGGTAAAAGTTCTTTCTGCTTCTTTTTTCCGCCGGGCATGCGCACCACCTCTGATTCTTCGTCATCAAACTACGTAGGCGCACCACTTCTCACCGGCGGTGGCGCCGCCAGGAGAGCTTAGCTAGATTTGGTCAATCTAGCCTCTCCAATTGTATTTTGCATATTTTTTTCTTTTCCAAATAAAAATACTTGCTCTCTCTTTACTGCAATGGAAGATAAAGGGAGGGTTCACTACTGACTCACCAGGCCCTCCCAATATATTTCATTGCACTATAAGGACAGTTGTTTCTCTTGGAAAAAGAAATAAACATGCTAAATATTTTCTTATACAGTAAAACCTCTATAAAGGAAACCTTGTTACAAAGCCAAAGTGCTTTTTAGAGAGAGGTGTTCTCTTCCCAGAGATCAGCTAATTTGTGAAAATGGTAATTTTGCCATTGAAAACTGTCCTTTGTAGAGAGGTGTCTGCTAGTCTAATCAGTCCAATTCAACCTTTCTTAACCCTTTGAATAATTTGACTATTTCCTAATTCAAATTTTGATAACATTATTAGTTTGTAAACAAATAGTACAAAAGTGAAAGACAGATGGCATCACGCTGATGAAGGTCAACATCCCAAAACACATATGTGTTTAGGTTTTCCAACAGGTGGCTCAAGTCATCAGCAACTTTTAGTTGCATCATCAGGATATGTCTTAATTAATTATTTTGGTCAAATATAATTTAATCACCAAGAATGTGCATTACCCCAGCAATTGGTAGTACACCTTTCCCCCGATTTACACAGTAGATACGTTCCTGAGAAAAATGTGTAAATCGGGGGATAGGTGTACACAGAAATAAAAATAAAATGCATTGACAGGTTAAAATATGTAGTCAGCACATAAGCTCGGGATTCCTCGTGAGATGTGTACACAGCGCATGTGTTCAATCACAGTAGCATTTAGTATAGTGCGATAAAAACAAAAAATAACTTATTTGGAAAACCATGTAAAAGCGAAAACGTGTAAAACAAGTACCGTGTAAATCAGGGGATAGGTGTACTAGGCCATAGTTAGCACTTGTGCACCATAGCAAAAAGTGTTGCATTACAGCGGCAGAAATGCTGATGCCACCCGTATGTCATGGACGATTTTCATTTTCTCATGGATGATTAAGGTGTCATTGGTTCGATAACCTAAGTGACCTCAAGTCATATATAAACAATGAAATGTCTTGGAGGTTAAAATTCTTATATTTGAAAGAACTTTTAAAGGAGAATTTTCTTTTGGAGATTTTTCTGAAAAGAAATGGGATTATTTACAAGTCAAAAAGGTCTGCATGAAAAGTGGGGATGTTTGCAGCAGCATGGACTGTCAACTAGGTGACCATGGCTTCAGCTACCCGTGACGCTACATCACAGACAGGAGTGTCTTCAATGGTGCGACCAACGATGAACCTGGACTCCTGATGAACGATGAATCCTGATTAACCTGGACTCCAGCGATAAACTTGGAATGGCATGACGTCATGTTTTCAGACATCCAGGTTCTGTTTGTAGCAACATGATGGTCGCATCTGTGTTTGGCGCTATTGTGTTTTCCACCTTGTCATTCAACTTTGTCATGCTGGCTAATCACCTGGAGTATGGTATGGGTGCCATTGAATACATTGTCTCTTTTACCTCTTGTTCATATTCCTGACACTTTGAACAGTTCCTATTACATTTCTAATGTATGGCCCATGGCAATACCCTTTATTCAAGGCTTGGGAGAAACGTTATATATCAGCAGTATAATGTACGACTGCATTATGACTTTTCTACTTACAGAAAATGTTCAGCTGCTTTCCTGGCCAGCACATTCTCTTGAACTGTCACCAATAGAAAACATCTGGTCAATGGTTACCAAGCCACTGGCTCGTCACCACACACCAATCACTACTGTCAATGAACTGTGGCTTTATGTTGAAGCTGTAACATTCAATCTCGATATTGTCCAATGCCCAGACATATAAGTGGTGTTATTGCTGCCAAAGGTGGTTCTCTTGGATACTGATTTCTGAGGATCAATATTTCCAAATTTCTTGAAAATATAATTACTTGTTATTCCCATTATAATGTATTTGTCCAATAAATATCATTTTTTTATTTGCATATCTTCCTGGTGTAGCAATTTCAATGGCTAGTAGTGTACAATGATCTTCCTATATTCAATATTTACATTAGATAAAATAAATATACATTTGGTAAGAAAGGTTATTTAAAAAGTAGTAATTTATTCCTATTTTCTGTTAAAAATCCCGAAAATGTACTTTACAGGGAAAAGCTGTATGGAGCATTCTTTTAGATGGAATAATACCTCTAAATAACGGCCTACTTTATAACATTGTTAGAACATGGTAACAAAGTTTCAAGTTTCATTTGTTTTAACTGTGATTTAACAACATAAAATCTTGGTCCCTGATGATATTGAAATATTTTTGATTGTTTATCCTTTAAATTTTAAAGACATACAGAGAGAAAATTATGTTTTGAATATAAAATGGTGAAATATATACAATAGAACCTACCTCTCCCATGAGAGAGATTGTGCCAAAAATGTAGTCCTCTTGGTCTCTCCTGGAGGTAATCTCTCATTGGAGGTTGTGGATTAGATAAGAAAACCTTTGTAAAATTCATTGCTTAGCTTGTGAGATTTACCACAGCTCTCTGGATTAAAGACCAAAAAGGGAAATACACTCATGGACAAAACTTAAGGAAGTGGAAAGTCTTTGATGTCTCCGCTTGTCTGTGTTTTTGAAGGAGACAGAGGAAATTTGTCCACACTTGGTTATCTCGTGTGTCTACAATGTGTATCAAATATCTTTCAGAGTTATTGTCTGAATCCCAATATACATGCTAAAAGGTACAACTTCCATAAGTTGTGTCCATGAATGTAGATGTTGGGCTAGTGTAGCTTTTATTGTTGTAAATATGCAAGTTTTCTCCAGCATGACATTCTTCTAGTGGCTATAGAGATATGTATTGCTAACAAGATGGAGATTTTAAGACATTATAAAATAGGGACTCTATTTGCATATGAAGATGATTGCCAAACAGAACATCTAATGTGTAGTTTATATTATCATACATTAGCACCCCATCTGTTTTGAGAATCCGAAACTATTATAGACGCGTATGATTCTTTAATCTTTCATAGCAGTAAGGGCAGTAAAGAAAATTGTTTAATTTTTAAAAGAATCATACGCGTCTATAATAGTTTCGAATTCTCAAAGTTATATTCAGCAATCATCTCAGTATTCAAATAGACTGCCTCTTTTAATGTCTTAAAATCTGTCTTTTGCTATTGTTTTATTGCTATAGTCATTAGAAAGATTTCATGTGCTGCTCAAAAATTGGCATCTTTAAAACAATAAAAGCTACACTTCCTTCATCCAATGATTGGCACATTTAGGCAAATTTGGCCTCAAATATCCATTTCTTGATTTTTCAGGAACTCTCTTGGAACAAAATTTTGGTTGTTGAAGTACAGACTGCACCATTCTGACGAGGGCCAACAGCCTGAAATACGTTCGTGGTTGGCTTTTCTTGATTTATCAAGAAAATGGGTTGGCCAAATATCAGGGAACAGACTAAATCAACTTTTAGTTGATTTCTGTTCCATTAGATGGCGTTCTGCCATCTAAAAAGCTCATGCGAGCGTGGTCAGGATACGCCTTTTTTGATTTTTAAATAAATATATATAATACCTTTATTATTGCTAGACTGTGACGGCGGGCGGCTGGCTTCGGCAACACTGGAGCTGATGTCACTTCCTGTTGATGTAACCTGCAAGAGGCATCGCCACGCTGACTTATTATTTCTTTCTCCATGTTTACTATTTAATCTATATATAATCCTTTTACCTTGTAGTTAATTAAATAATAATTAACGTTGAGCGCTGTGTGTAATCAAATTGGAATACAACAAAGATTATGAGACTGAAGAAGCGCAAAACCTAAAATGTCAGACTGAAGAAGCGCAAGGCCTAAAACGTGAGTAACCAAATTTCCTTTGATTACTAGGCCCATCCTTTTTCTACTTACCAAATATTTTGTAAAATGGCAAACACGACGATTACAAAATTAAATGGTGCTAATTACTCCAGCTGGAGCTTCCAGATGAAACTCGTTCTAATCGAAAACGACTTGTGGAGTTTGATCAATCCAGGAGAGCCTAAGCCTGACCCTAGTGACCTTGTTGCAACAAAACTTTTTTTGTCGCGGGAGGGTAAGGCGTTTGCAAAAATTTGCCTCGGGATTAATGATGAACAACAATTGCATGTTCAACATTTGAATACTTCGAAAGAGGTCTGGGAGGAACTGGAAAAATTATACGCACCAAAGGATAGTAGATATCGAGCCGTACAACTAAAAAGGCAGTTATAAGGCGAAAGGTTGACTCAGCACAGCAATATGGAAGGGTATATGGGGAAGATAAACCACATTGTAAACGAACTGGCCCAAATTGGCGACAAAATTGATGATGGCGATTTGGCTATGGTTCTTTTGGGTGGATTACCAGAGGATTGGGACACTGTTGTCTCAACCATATGTAACTTGCCTGATTCAGACTTCACGACCGCCACAGTTAAAAGACGGCTGTTGGCAGAAGCAGAAAGGCGTTCGTCAAATCTACCAAAAGATGTGGGTGCCATGGTCATTAATGCCTCTTCGAAGCCCATTGAAACAGAAAAACAATTTAAAGCAAAGGTTGTTTGTTTCAAATGTGGAGGTAAAGGCCATTATGCAAGGGAATGCAGGAAGAAAGGAAAGAATGAACAAAGACCAAAGAGGTTTGACCAAAACAAAGGCGTAAATATGTCGGCAATGTGCAACACTTTGTTTGGAGCTACCGCCGAGACCTGGATCATATATTCTGGAGCGACGCACCATATGACTCCCAAGAGAGATTACTTCACATGTCTGAAAGAGTGCACAAGCAATATGAGTTCCATCACTGTTGCGAATGGCTCTTCTATAGAAGCATGTGGTATCGGTACTGTCAGTGCCAATATTGTTGGACACAAGGGAGATGCCAGCAATTTGGTTGCCCAGAACACCTTGTACGTTCCAGATATGCGTCACAGTGTTCTGTCTGTACTCCAAATGATAGAAAACGGTGGAAAAGTTGTCTTCAACAGGAGTGGTTGCCACATTATGGACATGAAAGGTAAACTCTTGATAGAGGGAAAGAAGCTGGGTAGACTTTACTACGTCCAGACTACTCCATCCTCTCCGATAGATCAGAATGATCGTGTTTCTCTTGCATCTGAATGCAAGGAAGAGCTTACACTGGAACTTTGGCACAAAAGGCTGATGCATGTGAATGCATATACGATATCAAAGATGGCCAAGAACCAAAGCGTAAGAGGACTTGATTGCAGCCCGGCAAAGCCAGAAAAGTGCGAAGACTGCTTGGTCGGCAAGTCTTACCGTCTGCCATTCCTTCAGCACTCACACAAGGAGGAAAAAGAAATCATGCCGTTGGACTTGGTGCATGCGGACTTGATGGGTCCACTTGACGTATTGAGCTGGGGAGGAGCCAAGTACGTCTTAATCATCATTGATGAATCTACGAGATATACAAGTGTATTTTTCCTGAAAAACAAAGGCGGAACCCTGGGAAAAGTCAAAGAGTGGATTCAAGAATCTGAGAAACAAACCAGCTGGAAACTAAAACGAATACGTACGGATAATGGCTTGGAATTTTGTTCCAAGGAATGGGACACTTTCTGCACGAGCGTTGGAATAGTTCATGAACACACTATGACGTATACACCTCAACAGAATGGTGTGGCAGAAAGAATGAATAGGACACTCCTAGATCTTGTCAGGAGCACTATATCTGGAAGTGGTCTGCCAAAGGCTTCCTGGGCGGAGCTGACTTACACCGCAGCCTATGTCAGAAGCAGAGTTCTCAACAATCACAATGGTGAAAGCACGCCATATGAACTGTGGACAGGGAACAAGCCTAGCCTTAAACACATAAGAGCTATTGGCTGTCAAGTATCTGTCCATATTCCAAGACAAGTCCGTAAATCCAAACTCGAAAGGAGAGCTGTCAAAGGTAACCTTGTTGGATATGCACTCAGAGGACGTGGCTACAGAGTGTGGATTCCTGAGATGAAGAAAGTGGTGGAATCTCGGGACTGTGTCTTCAAAGAGAGTGATGTATCGAGGAACGACAGCAACCGGGAGGTGCTTCCATCAGTTGAACACTACAGCTATGGGACTCAACGGGAGATTGAAGAGTATCCAGTGTCTTTATTAGATCAAGAAGACGTGATACCTACAGAAGAGGGCAGCCATAATGAAGATACTGTGAAGCCTTCTCCTCCTAGGAACCAGAGAAATGCTCAGAACTCAATTGAATTCCTCAGTACTGAAGTAAATAAGGGAGATCCTACTTCGTATAAAGAAGCTATCCAAGGCCCTGAAGCTGAGCATTGGCTTGAAGCAATCGAAGAAGAATTGGAATCCTTGAGAAAGCACAAAGTTTGGGAACTAACAGAACTACCAAAAGACTCTGCCCCAGTTGCTTGTAAGTGGGTACTACACAAGAAGACCAACGCCGAGGGTCAAGTAGTAAGATACAAGGCCCGACTTGTGGCAAAGGGCTTCACTCAACAAAAGGGAATCGATTATGATGAGATTTACTCACCTGTTTCTAGTTTTGAAACGACAAGACTGCTCACAGCAATAGGTGTTGAAAATAACTGGTTCATAGACCAATATGACGTGAAAAGTGCTTATCTCTACGGCAAGCTTGACCGAGTGATCTACATGGAACAACCAGAAGGCTTTGTTAAACCTGGTGAGGAACATCTTTACTGCCAACTCAAAAGGTCTCTGTACGGACTGAAGCAAAGCGGCAGATGTTGGAACAAGTGCCTTGATGAGTGGTTGAAGAAAAAGGGATTTATGAGGAATCCAGTTGACCCTTGTGTCTACAAGCTCAAGCTGAACGAAGGAATGATAATCTTATCATTATACGTGGATGATATTCTTACTCTCACGGAGAATCAAGAAGTGAGAGAAAAGTGCATTGAACTGCTGAGAGGTCACTTCGAAACAAAGTACATCGGACCAGTATCCTACCTGCTTGGTGTCAACTTCACTCGATCAAAGGGTGGATGCGTAACTCTAACACAAAGAGCATATATAAAAAGTCTACTGGAACGGTTCAATCTTCAGGAAGGAAGAGAAGTCTCAACGCCGATGGAAACTAGACCAGAACTTCTTGAGGAAGAAGATGAAGAAAACTGCCAAGACCTTCCCTACCGTGAACTAATTGGTGGAGTGCTCTATATTTCACAGCGGACAAGGCCAGACATTGCCTATGCAGTAAGTCAATTGGCTCGTTATTGTTCAAAGTACACTAGAAAACACTGGGTTGCTGCGAAACGAATTTTAAGATACTTAAAATCTTCAGAGCATCTAGGCATCGCCTATAGACGGACTGGGGAACAACTGTGTGTCTATTCGGATGCAGATTGGGGAACCAACCTGGAAGACAGAAAGAGTACATCGGGTTACGTAGTGATGTTTGCAGGCGCTCCAATCCTATGGCGAAGTTCAAAGCAAACTGTCACCGCCCTCAGCACAATGGAGGCGGAATACATTTCCCTATCATCGTCAGTCAGGGAAGTGACATGGATCAGGGGGTTCCTGAACCATTTGGATATGCCACATAATATGGTTGAGCCAACTCCGGCTTGGTGCGATAACCAAGCGGCTATATCACACGCCAAGAGCTACATCAGCCGATCCAAGACCAGACATATCGCTATTAGATATCACTTCGTAGAGAAAAGGTGGATGACGGTGTGATTCAACTGGACTATGTTAAAAGTGGAAGAAACCTAGCGGACATTTTGACCAAGCCACTGGGGAGAAACCTACACGAACTTCATCGTTCGAGACTTTTGGGCGGCGAAGTGGTCCATAACTAAGAGATCACTTCGAGGGAGGAGATTGCTAGACCGTGACGGCAGGCGGCTGGCTTCGGCAACACTGGAGCTGACGTCACTTCCTGTTGATGTAACCTGCAAGCGGCGTCGCCACGCTGACTTATTCTTTCTTTCTCCATGTTTACTATTTAATCTATATATAATCCTTTTACCTTGTAGTTAATTAAATAATAATTAACGTTGAGCGCTGTGTGTAATCAAACTGGAATACAACAATTATAATGAACAAACTTATTGCGAAAAGTTTAGAAAAATACGGAAGATACATTTTATCAATCTTTTGTTCATAGAGCACGTAAATTCAGATCCATGAATATGCCGAAACCCCAGCTACAGCAAATTCTGAAAAAAGAACGATCCCCGTTTGAACCTTGTTCAAGCCTGGTCCTGTAGCATATTCCTCAACCTGAAACTTTGCACACAGAGAGAGATGACCGTTAAAAATACTTTGTTTTAATATATTTTTTAAATGAATAGCTGCCCTCCTTTCACACACATCAACATCACCCTCTTTTAAAATTGAAAAAAAAACTCGCAAAAATTAATAAAGCTGAACGACATATCCCAAGAAATCTGAAATTGTTTAATGGAACTTTATTTGAATTTCTCTATTCTGTAGCTAACTGTTAGTAAAGCTGTTCTGCTTAGGGGATAAAACATTTTAAAATTGTAATAAATTAAATATATCCTCTTAAATGCTTGATTGTTAGAGCAAACCTGGAAACAATAGAGCTAAATATGATAAAATGAAAGGAATCTTTCTCAGATAGCTTTAAAATAAAATTATAAAGTGTATACAAATAAGAGAGAAGTTGGATTTAAAGAAACGATGGGAATTTTGAAAATTATAAATATTCAATATAATAATTAGCAATGGCATTAAGCTGCACTTAGAGAATACTCAAGGAAATGATTGGCGCAACACCGAAGTGGCAAAATTTGGCCCGTGTTTTAAAGGCGATGGTTCAAGGAATTGATAATGACGGTACCACGACTGCAAGAGGCCTCAATTTGCGATGGTTCAAGGAATTGATCAGGGCGGCACTACGACTGCAAGATCTGTCCGCTGGTGTTAGGGGCCGTACTTTGCGATAATTCAAAGAATTGATCAGGGCGGCACTACGACTGCAAGATCTGTCCGCTGGTGTCAGAGGCCGCACTTTACGATAATTCAAAGAATTGATCAGGGCGGCACTACGACTGCAAGATCTGTCCGCTGGTTTCAGAGGCCGCACTTTGCGATGATTCAAAGAATTGATCAGGGCGGCACTAGGACTGCAAGATCTGTCCGCTGGTGTTAGGGGCCGTACTTTGCGATAATTCAAAGAATTGATCAGGGCGGCACTACGACTGCAAGATCTGTCCGCTGGTGTCAGAGGCCGCACTTTACGATAATTCAAAGAATTGATCAGGGCGGCACTACGACTGCAAGATCTGTCCGCTGGTTTCAGAGGCCGCACTTTGCGATGATTCAAAGAATTGATCAGGGCGGCACTACGACTGCAAGATCTGTCCGCTGGTTTCAGAGGCCGCACTTTACGATGATTCAAGGAATTGATCAGGGCGGCACTATGACTGCAAGATCTGTCCGCTGGTTTCAGAGGCCGCACTTTGCGATGATTCAAAGAATTGATCAGGGCGGCACTACGACTGCAAGATCTGTCCGCTGGTTTCAGAGGCCGCACTTTACGATGATTCAAGGAATTGATCAGGGCGGTACCACAGCTGCTATATCTGGCTGCTTGTTTCAGAGGCTATTCAAAGTCTAAAGCCAGAACCAAAATAGGCTCGCTTATTAATTACCTCAACGCCAATTGGCTGCTGAAGGTCATGTGATAAAATACAACTAATCTGCGTACATAATAAACCGGGTATCATATATACCAAATATAAACCGATATAGAGGTTTATCATTGTAATTCTATAGATAAAAAGTTATTAGAAAATAATTAAGATCATTTGGAAACTACTTCTCTATCTTTCTTTGAGTGTGAAATTACCAGAAGAAGCATCAAGCATTGCTTAATAAGGTGAAACTTCTCCGACAATGTCACACTTCCCGTCGCCAGTCGGTCTGGTAGATGCTCAGAATTTTCTTACCACGCTGATTGTCACACATTTCAGTCTATTCTCTTCTGAGATTAAGAGGGTTGAGGCCTCTTTGATGTGCATTCTTCACTCTTCTCTCATGAGATAGACTCATGGACAAACTTAAGGAAGTGGAAATATTTTGATATACGGTCGTCTGTTTCTTTCTTTCTTTCTTTTTTTTTGAAGGAGACAAAGGCAATTTTTTTGTTCACACTTGGTTATATCGTGTCTTCAATAAAGGTCACTGTGTATCAAATATCTTACAGATTTATTTTCTGTATCCCGATTAACATGCTAGAAGGTGCAACTTCCTTAAGTTTTGTCCATGATTGTATTTAAAACAGCACCGCAATATTCAAGTGAAAAAGAAGACATTTCGCGTCTTACACCAGGTATCGTTCTATGTGAGGGGGCTGGGTCCTCCAGTCACCTCTATTTACATACTACGTTGGACTTATAACACATGGTACATGGTTTTTCTTGCGTCATATGGATTTTTTTCGACAACTTGTCTAAGCGATTTCTTGTCTACGTCTTGTGTAGTCTACTTGGTGAATATTTTACCATATGTGTGATATATGCTAAAAAGTCAAGAATAATGGGTTTCTCCGTAATGGAGGAAAGGTGGCGCGTTCAGAAAGATGGTATTGGGGTCAAAGTCCTTTAAGTGTTACATCAAAATATACGTACCTGGGCTACCCGCTAACCCCTTCGATTTCTTTCACTCAAGTTGCCTTAAATTATAGAGGCAGGACCATGGCCGCGATGGGTGCAGTGGGGGAAATTATTTTGAAGTCCAAGCTCAAATCCTTCCATGCAAGTATGAGATTGTTGGATTCTATGATCTTGACAGTCCTACTCTATGCGGCTCCAATCTGGGCACATGATCAAGCCTTAATCTTAGATAGAATCCAGGATACCTTTCTCAGACGTTTTCTGTGCCTTCCAAGCTATACTCCGGGCTATATTTTGAGGGCCGAAACAGGAAGACACTCTCTTGATATCACAGTGAAAAAACTAACTTTAAAATTCTGGACTAGAATTCTGAAAATGGACGGCAGCAGGCTACCTTCAATATGTTTGGCACATTTGTAGGACATTTCAATTTCTTCAAAACAGAATATCGGACTGGTAAAAAGTATAACAGAGCTACTTAATAACACCGGCTTCTCATGGCTTGTTGGATGTACAGACTTCAATATTCTACAAAGATACATCCCCCTAATTATTAGAACGGCAACCGATCAGTCCTTGCAGCTGGATTATGTAAGAATAAGAAAATCAGTACTCTACTCTCACTATAAATACTTTCATTCATCACCTACAATGGAATGCTATCTGAATGACAATATTCCCCTAACCTTAAAAAGAATCATTGTACAAGTAAGAAGCCTTTTTGTAGTACAGAGAATTAATCATGTTTCACTATTGAAAACTAAGACCATAAAATGCACCTTATGCAACGGTGAATTTAGTCTCGATTTTCCACACTACATGTTCTACTGTACGGCAATGGAAGAAGAAAGAGAAATTATTCGTCAAGAGACCGGCTATAATAGCAATTCGCCTTATGTTTTAATGGCAAAAGTCGTAAAATCCAGACCCTTTGCATTCGCTTTTTATAAATACTGGAAATCAGCTCAATCAAAATATTTAGCACAGACACCGGATCCAACTTGATAATTGGTCGAGGTCAATACCCAATATTTGTATATAACTACGATGCTAATTTGTTATTTATTTATTTTGTTCTACAGGGAGAATCCTGTATGGCACGTGTGCCCAATAAAGGCTATTGTTGTTGTGTTGTTGATATATGCTAAAAATCATAAAAATAAGTTTTTCGTGTATATACCACATATTATTATAATTGAATGTAAATAGCACTCACTTGTTTACTCTTTTTACTTGGCAGACTCCTTGTCGAATCCATATATAGAACTTTTCAAATAAAAGTCACATTTTTTTGGATAAAAATTAGAGTTTGTTGCTTGATATTTCGACCATCAGAACACTTGTCTTTTTAAAAGATTATGCAGTGGCAAGAAAATTGTGGCATTTTCTTGCCGTTTAAGAAGTTTTGAAAATACGAACGTTCTGTTCGTCGATATATTTATTAAACCATTAGTTCCGTTTATTTTCGATCGTGCTGTTTTTATTCGAATGTTGAATTTTATGTAGATTGCGATATTTTGATAAAAAGATTCTGTTTCAATATAAAGGCGTTTGTGTGTTTGATAATTTCTTATTATGATCTCACATACAGATCCCGGTATTTAAAATTACAAATATTTTCTCACAATGAGTTTCTTTTTATTAAAAAACGCTAACTTTCAAGCGATAATCGCTCTTCAACGGGCTTAATAAAATAGCGACTTTATCCTACCAGAAATATTTACAAAAACAAACGCGCGCAGGGTGTCTTGGGTGGTCGCTATAGACAGGGTGGTCTGTCTAGACAGGTGTATGTATCACACAGCTGATAACAGGGTTGTCTAGAGTGGCCGCTATAGACAGGGTGGTCTGTATAGACAGGTGTATGTATCACACTGCTGATAACAGGGTTGCCTAAGGTGACCGCTATAGACAGGGTGGTCTGTATAGACAGGTGAATGTAACACACTGATGATAACAGGGTTGCCTAAAGTGACCGCTATAGACAGGGTGGACTGTATAGACAGGTGGATGTATCACACAGCTGATAACAGGGTTGTCTAGAGTGGCCGCTATAGACAGGTGTATGTATCACACAGCTGATAACAGGGTTATCTAGAATGGCCGCTATATACAGGGTGTTCTGTAAAGACAGGTGGATGTATCACACAGCTGATAATAGGGTTGTCTAGAGTGGTCGCTATAAGCAGGGTGGTCAGTGGTCGCTATAGACAGGGTGGTCTGTATAGACAGGTGGATGTAACACACTGATGATAACAGGGTTGTCTAGAATGGCCGCTATAGACAGGTGTATGTATCACACAGCTGATAACAGGGTTGTCTAGAGGGGGGCAGGGAGGACACGTGTTCGCCGGCAGCCAATGGACGCGCATTCTATCCGTGAGCTTCAGACAGAATAAGGCAATTATATATATAGATTAGATAGTAAAAGGCATATATTGGATTTAATAAAATATTTATTTTGCCAATATTTCGGCTGGCTGAACGCCAACCTTTATCGAGGCATTACATTTTTGTATACACTATATGTATATAGCGTATATAGTAAATATATTTATAACTGAAATTTTTAAATTGGTTTGTAATTTAACAATTTTATGAAATATGTCTATTTTCATTTTTAGGGCATCCAGAACCTATAAAATTGATCTATTGATTTCTTCCGAGATATCGGTATTGTGATGGTAAATCTATTTTCCTGTTTATGCTGTTATATTCATTGGAAACGAGAGATTCTAAGAGTAACCGTTGATATTTGTTCTTAATGTTTTTGTAGTGGCATTTCGTTTCTGTTATGTTAAATTGGTGACCGGTCTGTGCAATATGTTGATAAATCATTGAACGTTGGTTAACTCATTGTGAGAAAATATTTGTAATTTTAAAACTTTTTCACAATTTTATCATGAATAGAGATCCCGGTATTTATGTGTGTTTTCTGCTCCGATACAAGAATCTAACTGTTTTATCGAAAGACTCGATCCTATACACCGACTCTATTCAACGCTTAAAAAAAAAAGAAAAAAAAGCTGGCAGCATTTGGCAATGTTCCAGCTGTGAACATGGAACTTCTCCACTTACTGAAGTAAGTCACGCTAGTAGAGGAAATGAAGTTTCCAGTTGTGATGCTCAGGGTTTGGTTGATCCACCGGTTCTTGCAGCATCATGGAAGGAAGCCAGGCCTGGATGTGAGCTCTACCGCCCCAGGTCACATTCCGACTTCCTACATGTCATCTCTTCCGGATCATCACTTGTGATAATGTTGGATTTATCTCTTAGAAATATATAACTCTCTACTCTTCAGACATTTCTTTAGATATAAACTATAAAGCCATTAAACACACGGATATTATTTTAAATTTTGAAAAGAAGTATTTCAAAGAAAGAACACACGTGTTCTTAAAGACCAACTATGAATAACACTCCAACCCATTTACAATCACTTTTCTGAACCTATTTCCATTATTGATTGTTATGGCATCTTAAGTTTCAAGAGGTTTTTAATCCTTCTCTTTAGTAACCAGTATTATATAACATTTTTTCTATATAATATCTCTATGAAAAGATTCCCCGTTCTATGAACGGATCTAAAATTACAGCCAGTCTTAAACCTTCAGTAACATCTTAACAATTAATAAACTAGAATCTCTTTGTAAAGGATACCTAGTTGCAGAGTCAAATTGTTCTTTAGGGAGAGGTGTCCTCTTACTGGAGAGTTGCTGATGGGTAAAAATGATATTTTTTTAGATGGTGAAAACTGTTCGTTATAGAGAGGTATCCTCTATCCAGAGTGTCCCCTCAAAGAGATTTTTACTATATGTTTTTACCTATAAGCTTCTCAACAGGTAAGGGCGTAGCTTTGATTGTAGCAGTTAAATATTCCTATGAAAATTCGAAACTATTATAGACGCCTATGATTCTTTCAAATATTAAACAATTTCTTCTGCCCTTACTGCAATGGCGAGATTAATGGGAGGGCCTGACGAAACCGCTGGGAGGGTTCACCACTGATGAGTCAGGCCCTCCCATTAATTTTTTCATTGCAGTAAGGCCAGTAGAAATTGTTTAATATTTAAAAGAATCAACGCGTCTATAATAGTTTCGAATTTTCATAACAGATGGCGCGCTAATGCATCATAAAATATTCCTCTAAACATTTGCTACGCTATAGCCCGAACTGCATGTGGATAGGCTGAGTAAATACTGAGCTATTGGCAAAATTCACGCCCGGATATCACTATAATGCACATAAAGATTTGACCAAATTCAAAGAAGTTCCTGGAGTGTAAATATTTCCCAACTTACCTATGTTGATGATAAAATGTTAAGCGTCCATTATAGAAGAAAGGACACGAACATTTCGTCATGCAACATTTTTTTTAACATTCCGACATTATGCTTGATGCCTTAGAAACACGTCTTGATTGTGAAATCTATTGTTTTCTTTGATCCTTATTTAATTGGAAGTGATTACCACAAATGTCTTCTTCTTCAATTTGTTGGTCAGTTTCCTTATGGTCAGAGTTCCTCCTCCCTGCACTCGAGCTTCGAGAACCATCGTCAACAATTCACTTATTTACATACATCAGCGCGGTTATTTTACTTGAAAATAGACTACGTATGTGCTAATAGTTTTATGTTCAAATAGAATAATTATACGACATTTTGCTTGAAATTTACCCAAGGGAAGGTTCAGCCAACCTTCATTGTTATAATTCTCATTATAAAAATATCATTATCATTCCTCTTTTATCGCTTGATGTAATTAATCTACATGTTATATTATGTACACGTTTTAAGGTCAAAGGGAATTATTTTATT
The DNA here is from genome assembly GCA_030710605.1 of Cordylochernes scorpioides. Classification (NCBI taxonomy): domain Eukaryota; kingdom Metazoa; phylum Arthropoda; class Arachnida; order Pseudoscorpiones; family Chernetidae; genus Cordylochernes; species Cordylochernes scorpioides. Next base: position 37,275,168 of record CP092881.1, on the reverse strand, counting down.
AAATCTATAAGTTTTCCTGAACCTTAAGTTGATGAGAGATAATGAAGGCCCCCTGATTATCTGGAGGAGGACTCTTCGGCGTTGGGGAAGCCTCCTCAAAGAGGGGTCTTATTTATAGTTTCCCTCTTACTCTATATATTTTAACTTGATGTATAGGATTTACCATGAACGGATGTCAATAACATTGTTTTGAATTTAAATCTCTGTGGTGAAGAGTGGAATTAATGGTTGTAGTTGGGAATGGTGGTTGATGATTTAGACTCATGAGGTTCTTGGATTCTCAGAAGTAAGGATCCGAAGGTGAATCAAGATAGCAATTGAAAACTGATGGAATATGAACTCTGCCTTAAAGGATCGGATATATCAATAACCATTGAGTCGGTGCATCAATATTTCAGATTTAACGATATCTTTACTTTAAAAAAAATGTATTTTTGTTTAATTTTCAAATTAAAATATATTAATCTCCCTCTTTTCGCACAGATAATGAAAGCGTGTATAAAATATCATAACCATATACGCCATATTGGGATCCACCACTTTGAGGAAGGTTGGAATGTAGCACAGTCATTTCGCATTTTCAACTAACTTTTTGGCGAAGGAGAAAAAAAAAGAATTTCAAATGTAAATCAGGTGATATAATCTTCGCAGATCAAAAGGGAAGTGGTCGACAATCAAATTTCGATGACAAGGTACTTTTGATAGTGGGGGAATTGGACGAAATCTTGATAACAATTATGCTGTGCCGAATATATTCGCGCGGTTCTGGAGGAAAATATCCACGGGAAAAGACTGTGAGAACAAAGAAGGCGAAAGTATATGGACGACCTTAAATATTGAACTGGATGACGTGCATACGAGGAGATAAAGCAGGAGATCGGGAGATATGGAGATACCATGTGACCCACCCTCAGTAGAGGAAGGCACTGAAGAAGGGATATATGGAGACACCATGTGGCCCACCCTCAGTAGAGGAAGGCACTGAAGGAAGGAGATATGGAGATATCATGTGACCCACCCTCAGTAGAGGAAGGCACTGAAGGAAGGAGATATGGAGATACCATGTGACCCACCCTCAGTAGAGGAAGGCACTGAAGGAAGGAGATATGGAGATACCATGTGACCCACCCTCAGTAGAGGAAAGCACTGAAGAAGGGAGATATGGAGATACCATGTGACCCACCCTCAGTAGAGGAAGGCACTGAAGGAAGGAGATATGGAGATACCATGTGACCCACCCTCAGTAGAGGAAAGCACTGAAGAAGGGAGATATGGAGATACCATGTGACCCACCCTCAGTAGAGGAAGGCATTGAAGGAGGGAGATATGGAGATACCATGTGACCCACCCTCAGTAGAGGAAAGCACTGAAGGAAGGAGATATGGAGAGACCACGTGGCCCACCCTCAGTAGAGGAAGGCACTGAAGGAAGTAGATATGGAGATACCATGTGGCCCACCCTCAGTAGAGGAAGACACTGAAGGAAGGAGATATGGAGAGACCACGTGGCCCACCCTCAGTAGAGGAAGGCACTAAATGAAGGAGACGTTGAGATACCATGTGGCACACCCTCAGGAGGGAAAGGCACTGAAGAAATAAGATATGGAGGGACCAAGTGGCCTACCCTCAGTAGAGGAAGGCACTGAAGAAAGGAGATATGGAGAGACCAAGTGGCCCACCCTCAGTAGTGGAAGGCACTGAAGAAAGGAGATATGGAGAGACCAAGTGGCCCACACTCAGTAGAGGAAGGCACTGAAGAAAGGAGATATTGGGAGACCACGTGGCCCACCCTCAGTAGAGGAAGGCACTGAAGGAAGGAGATATGGAGAGACCACGTGGCCCACCCTCAGTAGAGGAAGACACTGAAGGAGGGAGATATGGAGAGACCATGTGGCCACTCTCAGTAGAGGAGGGCACTGAAGGAAGGAGATATGGAGAGACCACGTGGCCCACCCTCAGTAGAGGAAGGCACTAAATGAAGGATACGTGGAGATACCATGTGGCCCACCCTCAGTAGGTAAAGGCACTGAAGAAAGAAGATATGGAGGGACCAAGTGGCCCACCCTCAGTAGAGGAAGGCACTAAATGAAGGAGACGTGGAGATACCATGTGGCCCACCCTCAGTAGGGAAAGGCACTGAAGAAAGAAGATATGGAGGGACCAAGTGGCCTACCCTCAGTAGAGGAAGGCACTGAAGAAAGGAGATATGGAGAGACCAAGTGGACCACCCTCAGTAGTGGAAGGCACTGAAGAAAGGAGATATGGAGAGACCAAGTGGCCCACACTCAGTAGAGGAAGGCACTGAAGGAGGGAGATATCGAGAGACCATGTGGCCCACTCTCAGTAGAGGAAGACACTGAAGGAGGGAGATATGGAGAGACCAAGTGGCCCACCCTCAGTAGAGGAGGGCACTGAAGGAGGGAGATATGGAGAGACCATGTGGGCCACCCTCAGTAGAGGAAGATACTGAAGGAGGGAGATATTGAGAGACCATGTGGGACACCCTCAGTAGAGGAAGATACTGAAGGAGGGAGATATGGAGAGACCATGTGGGCCACCCTCAGTAGAGGAAGATACTGAAGGAGGGAGATATGGAGAGACCATGTGGGCCACCCTCAGCAGAGGAAGATACTGAAGGAGGGAGATATTGAGAGACCATGTGGGACACCCTCAGTAGAGGAAGATACTGAAGGAGGGAATATGGAGATTGAGATTGAAACTGATTTATTTCAAAGTCCATATATAATTATATAAGATTAAATACAGAATAAATATAAATATGAATGGGAGGTGATTCACCACTGATGAGCCAGGCCCTCTCATTAATTTTTCCATTGCAGTAAGGGCAGTAGAAATTGTTTAATATCAAAAAGAATCTTACGCCTTTAAAATAGTTTTGAATTTTGATAACAGATGGCGCGCTAGTGCATCATATTATAAATATGAATAAATAAGATTATATAATGATGAATACACGAATAAATAGATATAAATATATAAAACAATTGATAAATATACATATATATAAATATATATACAAGTCGTCATTGGTGGCGCCCACCGCGGGAAAGACTCCGCCACCGGTGGACTGCGAGAATTCTTTCCCACAGAGTGGGCAGGTCGATAAGATGGCTGGCGTTACCCACCTCAAGACCAAGATGGTACTTGTAGATGGTAGCCTTCGCCACGCTGGTCAATTTCATTGCCTCGGGATGGAGGCTGACGCCGAACAGCCAGGCCTGCAAATCCAGGGGCACTTCGCAGGAGGCGAACACCCCCCGGAGCAGGGGTCGCACGGCTCGGCAACTCCAATATCTGTGTGTCAGCTACCCGTCGCTGGACCCACAGGCGGCACAGTTGGCTCGCCTCGAGGCAGGATGGTCAGGATGTGGTAGGGCGTGGAGGGCCAGCCGTAGGGCGACATCTGCGTCGTGCCCCGAGAAGCAGTTCCGACGCAGGTCGGCCCAGGGGATGGAGCGGGGCAAATCCACGGTAGAGGTCCACCGGGCAGCCAGTTCTGCAGTAGGATACTCCTGGAGCCGTGCCGAATCAAGTGCCTGGCACGCCCTCTGGCTGGTGAGGCGGGTAATGGGAGCCGCCGATCCCCGCAGGACGATGCTCTCCGCCTCGTACTCCGCATAATAGCTGGAGCTGGCGTTTTCCTGCAGAAGACGCTGGCAGAAGACCCCCAGGTGCTGAGCATCCAGGAGCGCGGCTCGCGTTGAGCGCGTTAGGACAAGGACGCTATCGGAGAAGTCCCCGACAGTCGCCTGTAGCCAGCGCTAGGGAGTCAGCAGGTCTGGCGGCCGCAGGAATCTGTTGTAGCCTCGAAGGCGCAGGACCATCAGGATGGCGGGATGCAGAACCCTGTGGTCCAGCTCAAGAACACTTGAGGCGGTCTCCCACAGGCTCAGTAGTCTCCTCCTCCTAGACATAGCCAGACGTCAGGAGCCGGCGGTGTCAGCCACGCCCGGCTGCGGACCAGCCAAGAGTAGCCGTTGGCGGCGCCGCGAAGAGAGGCTTGGACCCCTTCAGGCAGGCGAGCCGAAGCTGGCCCGCGATGTCAAGCAGGCCGACGCCACCATCGGAGACTGGACGAGCCAGGATGCGCCCGGGGAGCCACGAGCCTCGGCTCGTACCCCACACGAAGCGCGCCAACCGCGCCTGCAGCCGGCCGATGGTGGTTTCAGGTGGAAGGTAGCCATGGAGGTGGTGCAAGATGGAACACAGGACCAGGCTGTTGGCCACGCGAGCACGACCCACCAGCGACAGGCCGCGAGTGAAGGGTGACCACCTCGCGATGGCTCGCTCCAGCAGCCCCATCAAGTGTGAGGCCTGGGAGGCGACGGTGTTTATGGTGGTGATGGTGCAGCCCAGGACGGTCAGCGACTCGGACGTCCAGGAGATTCCCAGAGGAGAATCCGTCCGGTGCTTCCAGGAACCTCACCAGAGCCCGCAGCTCTTCGTAAAGTTGACAGCTACCCCGGAGGACATGCGGAACTCTTCGAAAATCAGGGGCACGAGCTCAAACTGAGTGTCGTCCCTGATGAATAGTACGATGTCGTCCGTATAGGCGACCACGTTGCCGCGGCCCAGGGTCCTCTCGAGGCGGCGTAGCAGAGGTTCAACTCCGATACTGAAGAGCGCGGCGCTGAGACGGCAGCCCTGCTTCACCCCGTTGAGAAGCGGGAAGGCCTTGGTGTAGACATCTCCGACCCGGATGGAGGCATCTGCTTACCCGTAAAGGACAGCAATCCACCCTAGAGAGAGAGAGAGCAATAACGATTTTTCTATTCTGGGTAAAATATTGCGTTGAGAGAGAAAATAAACCACAATAAAACCACTTTTTAATTAGACAAATCCACACACCTAATGTCCAACTAAGGACTGGCTATCCATTTATTTCGATTCACCCTGCTTTCCCAGGAATAATGGACATTTAAAGTTGTTTTCGCGAACCTTGAAGGAAAGATGGGACTTTTTCTGGCATGGAATGGCGATCTGTAACTCGGCTATCAGTATTTATATATTCTTCATTTTACCTTGATGCAGTTGTTTATTCGAATTTCATGCAAATACAAGGATTGCTCACATCCAGTGATAGATGTCATATACTATCACAAAGATTTTCCTGGTAAATAAAATACTTGAAATTATCGATATCCTTGATGTTTTACAAGTTTAACCCCCAACAAATGGTGTATCTCAACTAAAGAAGCTGATTCAGTTCAAGGTTAGCTGTCGCAACATAGAATTTTTGTTGACCACGTGTGTCCTTTGCGAGTTGCATTTTAAATATATCGTTTGATTAATGAACACACCCATCTAAAATTCCTAATGCATCCTATATAATGGATGGTTGCACAGAATCTTCGATTTTATCTCTCGGACGATTCTATCTATTGGAATTCTGAAAACCTTTAGATTTTTTCAATAAACTCCTAACTTATTGTAAAAGATGACAACATCGTGATGAATGGGGTTTAGAATTGAGATAAAATAAACAATTATTTGGGAAAGAGATGTACAAATCTAATTGATTTTATTTTATTTTCAGTATAATTTTGTAATTAAATAAAGAGAGGGTATTTTATTTCTAAAAGAACGATTTTGCAACGCTGTAGCTCTCGAAAGAAGCGCGCGATTCAAATGATGTTTTATTTATTCGAAATAACACAAAGCATCGATTTATGTTTCATGAAAAAAAATATATATGTAGTAATGTAGTAGTGTTTATGCTGTTGGATGAATGCAGTGTGGCATGTTGGCTAGAAGCAGTCGTGGTTGTTGAGCGATGGGTGGTAAGGACACACAGGAGACAGAATCCAGAGGCAAAAACCCGTGAGGAAATAGATCGGGGAGGAAAGATAGAAGGTCCCAGAACAACCCCTAGAACAACTGGCGTCGAGGCCACCTCGGTGAGAACTGAACTTTGATCATCCCGTCTAGCCGCTTTTAAGCCGCTTTTTTCAAGATAAGTCCCCTAGGGGAGAATGAAGTCGTGATACTTGTTTACCAAGGGGGTTGTTTGTTAACCTGGCTATCTTCCCTCTTTCCTTGTACTCCCACACAGGCCATTTTATTTTACGTATCTCCAAATATTATTATAGATGTCCCCCCCTTTCAAAGAAGAATTTGTGCAGGAAATTCTTTTAAGGTGGGAAATAATTTGGCTATGTACAAATTAATTTTATGTGTAGGTTAATATGGTACAGAGTGTAGGTATGGACAATCATAGCTATGTACAATATGAATACATGAATGAGGAGGTGAAGAGAATGGAAAGGTGGAAAGTAAGAGAGCTGTAAAGTAATTGGTTCAACAATGTAAAATGAATAAAGGAAACCATTAGAAAGAGGCTGGAGCAAATAGTCATCTCTGCAGCATTCGTCAACAAAACGTGATGCTAATACGTATTGAGACATTTTACAGAGATACTTTAGAATGGAGGAGATTGATTAGGCAGACAACTTATGTGCGGTTCTCTTGATGACACTAAAATTAATAAATTAAACAAATAATGGACATGCACGTACGTGAAAAAGACCTTCGGGGTCGAGTGAAAAAAAAAAAGTCGACCTTTGCGGTCAATTGACAAAAAATAAGACCTCTGAGGTCGAATGGTTAAAAAAAAAAGCCTTGACTCTCAGAACCTAAGTTTCAATGTAGGAATAGATACACTGCAGAAATACTGAGAGGTTCAGCGAAAAAATTGACCATTGGTTCATAAAAAACATAAGTTGATGTACGAAAAATTAAAGAACAAGAGTTTTTTTTTTTTTTTTTTCAAGAGCGATGGTGAAGGATAAGAAAAATTCGAGAGAAACTGTTATTAAGAAGACAATAAGGCATTGTAAGCTTGAAAGGTTGTGGCATGATATCTGAAAATTGTCCATTAATTGAATTATAAATGAGAGATATGCATGATAAATATAAAAGGCAAATTTAAAAAAAAAATAAGTAAAAGTGACTTAAAAGTTGAAATAAATTTTGAAATTTGAAAAAGGTGTGTGTGTGGTGGGGATTTAATTAAATGAGATTTTAAAATTAACAATAAATAATAATAAAAGATAAAAGTTGGTCGAGGTGAACTTGAAATTGTATTGGAGTTAATAAAAAGTTGAGGATGAATATATAAAAATAAAAGACTAAATACATATTGGTTAACATGTTTGAACAAAAAAAAAAAGAAATAATTTTTATGTAAAAAGATTGATATGCCCCATGCCCATTTAAAGTCGTATGTATAATATATATTGGCGAGCGAGTATTTTTTTTTAACAGCTATTCAAATACAGTAGATACATTGTTTATGATAGTTTCAGGTAGAAATGGTACTACAGTGTGGACACGATTAAAAAAAAAAAATTGGTAACAGGTGAATGAAAAGTGAGATAATTTGGTTGAGTTGATAAAAAAAAGTTCACGCTCTGTCATGATGTGATAGTACTACACATAAGTTGTTGTAAATTTGGGGTTATTCTCAGGTGACCAGTTTGATTAAGGGGACATTAATAGTAAATATTACTTTTTAAAAATGTGTAACTCTTTAAAGTTAAGCAATTTAAGGAATTGAATTATAGTTAAATAAATGAAGTAAATTTAAACATAAAATGGGCATATTATGGTTTTAAAATTGATATGAGATAAGTTATTTAGAGCATAAACTGTGATAAAAGTGGGCTAACATGGATGTGATATATATAAGAAGCAAAAATGTAAACGGACGAAATCAAAATAAAGTTAAACACTCACTGTTGATGGGTTTCTGTTGGACTTCGAAGCTGGGTTGTGTTGAAGACTTGGAAAGCTTCGGGGTCGCAGATTGAACCTTGGTTCATGTTGGAAAGTCCCGATGGGGGTTGTGGTTGCCATACATGGCGTGTAGACGAGTCCGCGGGACGTAGGCGGCTTGATCCGCTCGTGGTGGCGTTGTTGGAAGCAATTGTCCCAGTGGGGTTTTGCATTACTCTACTACTGTCGGGATGCGTTGGATCGCAGTCACTAAAGCTCTCGTAGCACTTCTCCTCACTGAGACTGGGGTTGTCTCGCTTGTCCGGCGTGCTAGAGTCACTGAGGTCTGTGTCCTCTAACAGTAGGCGGTGGTCATGTTGAGGGTTCTTGGACATCTCATCCTCCACAGTCAGCTCATGTAGATCAGGGGTAGTGGGCTCTTGGGAAGTATGTGCAATTGGGACTTGGGAAGTCTGTTGAATTGGGACTTGGGAAGTATGTTGAATTGGGACTTGGGAAGTCTGTTCAATTGGGATTTGGGAAGTCTGTTCAATTGGGATTTGGGAAGTCTGTTCAATTGGGACTTGGGAAGTCTGTTTAATTCGGACTTGGGAAGTCTGTTCAATTGGGACTTTGGAAGTCTTTTCAATTGGGACTTGGGAAGTCTTTTCAATTGAAACTTGGGAAGTCTGTTCAATTGGGCCTTGGGAAGTCTGCTCAATTGGGACTTGGGAAGTTTGTTCACTTTGGACTTGGGAAGGTGCCACGTGAAAAATTTGGGGCGTGGCTATTGATTTTGTAATAGCTTGCTCGATGGGATGGATTTGCGCATCTCGGAGAGAAGACCTCTGCTCAGGGGTCTGTACCTGGTGGAGGAGAGTATTGTTGGCGGCGAATGGTTGTTTACGACATTGTTTGTTGCAATGATTCTGGCCACAGTACCGACATGGTGAAGATGGCAGGCTGTTTGCACCGTGGGAAGACCTGGGTTGAAATCTCTGGGTGCTGGTGTAGGGTCCCGAGATATAAGGTGGACCACTGCTCGCTTGGCGTGTCGTGGGCTGGGTATATTCCCGAATCCTTGTTACCCTTCCATACCACTCGGTTAGGGAGGTTGACGGTATGATCCTTACTAACTGTTGGTCCCCGAAGGGTAGTCCTTCGGTCAAGGTTTCCAAGATAGTCTCTTGGGGCAGGCCTAGTTGTAGCCCCATGGCGGTCTTGGTGCGGTAATATTCTTCCAAGGACTGATCTTGTAGGCGCAGGGCGAAGTATTTCGAGTAGGTGACTTCGCTGGTCGAGGGGTAGAGATCCAGCAAGGTGTCTCTCGCCTGGAAGTAGTTCCGAGTGTCCAGCCGAAGCTGGTGGAAGTATTGCAAGGGCTGTTGGACCAGGAACAGCGGCAGTCTGTCTAGCTTCTCGGAAGCGGAGAGTCCAGCTCGGTCCGCTTGGTTGTCGTAGGTCTCGAAGAAGCTTTGTGCTGGGTACGTACCGTCATACTTGGGCATCTCTATGTCTTGACGGGCCTTTGGGCGGAGGTTTTGTAAGGCAATTGTGAGCTGGGTTACCAGGTTCTCCAGAGTGATTGGGGCGGAGGGGAGCTCCACTCTCTCGTCGACCTGACCTACCTCCGATGGGGTCTGGTTCTTGTCCTTGTTCATCCTGTCGACTTTCTGTAGTAATGTATAGTTGTTGTATCTTGTTGGATGAATGTAGTGTGGCATGTTGGTTTGCAGTCGTGGTGGCCACAATGATTAGAGTGGTATCAGGCGTGATTGGAATTACACAAAAGGACGAGGCATATTGGATGGCACCATAGAGATGGCGAGCGAGTGAGTGTAGCCGGCGCCGGTAGGGGAGAGATCTGTCTAGAGGGGTCTGTCCATCATTGTGTCTCAAAGCCGACTAATCTGTTTGAGTAAGAAAGGGCACACCTAGGAACCCGACTTGTTTTTCGAACCTCTTTCCTCCTCCTGGCATCGACTGTCACTCACTCGAAATTTTATTTGTCACTTTGGCAATTACATATACATTTATACAATACATGGAGACATAGATATATTGGAATATATTACAACATATATATTAAATGCCTAAAATTAAATATTATTTTGTAAAAGGCTATGTTTTCAGACTATACGAGGAGAAAGTTTACCAAAATGATTAAAATTGTGAAAGAAAAGAGAATATATTGTAAAATAAGTCAATTAATAAAAGAAAATAAAAATATTTTTATATTTATGGAGTCAATCGAAAAAATTCCTCTGAAAAAAGATGCCTAAAGAAACCTTTAACCCCAACCGAAAGAAAAATAAAAGAAATGGTTGTCAGAGAGAATCCACCTTCTCAAGGGAAAATTTACACAATAACCAACGTACCACTTTCTACCGTTAACCGTATTATCAAGAAAAAATTGGCTTAAAAATACTTTAGAATATTTCATATCATGTTCTCAAGCCGCATCATATCGAAGAATGCGAGACCTGAAGCAGGGCCCTTAATCGAAAGTACGTACCTGGCAGGTGAAAAATAGAAGTATGTTGTTACAATGGACGAGGCATGGATTTACTTCAAAGATAGAAACCAATCCCGTGCCGTTTACTACGCTAACTCTCAAATAAATACCTTTCAGAACTGGGTCAAACAATGAAAGTTTCTAAGAGACCTTCATGATTGTTGCAGGTTTCTTCTACAATGGGAAGCTTCCAATAAATAAAATAGACCCAAATGTCAATTCTACCAAAGAAATTATTCGATAATGAGATCCCATTTTTGTACCCAAGTTTTCAATATCCGTGTAGCTGCACCAGGATAAACACGTTGATACGACGAAAAGAGGGATGAAACCGGAATTTCATACCCCCTTAAAACCTCCCTGCCAAATACCCAGACTTGGTCCCATATAGATTTTTGTGTTTTTGGCATACTGAAAACTACTCTTAGTTCTAGAAAACCAAAGACGATAGATATGATCTCTGGAAAATCGTTAAGGACTGTTTGGGATGGGGGTCTTGATCAAACTATTCTAAGACGAAGCCTTATTTTTCCTGGAAACATCAATGCAGGGCTGTTGCTAAACGTCGAGGGGCTTAAACATAGAGAACAATAAGTTGTACAAACATTTGTAAAATATTTTTAATTAAGCACTAAAGTCGTTCTTTTAAAAAACCGAACACCTTTTGTATTATCCAATAATCTGATATACATAAAAAGGTTTATTTAAAAAAGTTTAAAATTGTTTTCAAGTAGACCATTGCAGATTTTACCCATTATTTTGAGATCAATAGACCCTTTAATAATAATTTATTTCCAGCATTAATTGACGGCTTGAGGCTGTCTGTGATGTGGACAAACTTATCATGAACCATGAGGCAATAACGAACCATATATATATATATCGTATATTTTAAACTGTATAATAATGACACTTTTAGTATATGTCACATATCTTCCAATTGGTTCGAGAGCCGATACCTTATAATATCCTACCCTCCTATTGAAATGTACACTATTTCTATTTACTACCATCCCATATTTTGTATATAAACTATTTGTATTTTAACCCCCTATTTGTATTTAAAACTAAAAATGGTGACGTCAAAAATAAAGATCCAAAGAGTTTTCGGTCAGCTGGTGGCAGGGACAGAGAGGAGGAAAAAGGCAACGCCCAGCCCATGTGGGGTCCCGAGGGACATTTTTATAGACGACCCCTGTAAACAGGACAGGTTTTGGCAGGGGGTCAGCAGATGTTCTAGGGTGTGGCCATCGGCAGACGGATTCTGTCTCTCACACAGACTCTCGCACTCCATGTCTCGGTGATAAGCATCCAAGTTTGTGTCATGGCCTCTACCTCTGTCCCGTGGGCTGTCCCCGATCACTCTCTGTGCTAACATCTAGCCCTGCCTCTGCTTCTTGTTGTCCGTGTGTGGGAAGAACATCAACACTCACCTCACGTACACGACTGCCAGTTCATCCATACGTCGGCAGGATCACATTTGCAACAATATTACATATATATAAGAAATGAAACTATTAGGCATTAATTATTATTTTATATATATATAAAAAAAAAAACTTTATACTATCCTCACTGAGATGGAAAAAATATTGGGAGGCCTTAGCTAATCAATGGTGAATTCTCCCACCTGTTTCGACAATTTAATCCATGGCTTATTAGAGAGATCTCTAATATTGTATTAGGAGCAATTCTGCTTATATAATCGACACACTGTAGGGAGGTAAACAATATTTATAAATTCAATTGCCATCTATCGATGAAATGTATTACTATTGATTTTCAGACAATGTGTTTCTTTTCACATATAGCATCAAATTTTATCTCTTTATAATGTATGCACCTCTACAGACCTATAAGCCTATTGTATTCATGGTAAGCGGATTGCGGATTTCGACAATTTAGAAAGAGGGAATCATATATCGCCGCAACTCTTTTTATTAACGCGATTAAGGAAGCTTTCGGGCAAGCCCTTCTTCAGCTAACTATAGCTGAAGCTTGCCCGAAAGCTTCCTTAATCGCGTTAATAAAAAGAGTTGCGGCGATATATGATTCCCTCTTTCTAAGCTTATTGTAATTGGTTCCCTAAACACCCCTAAGCTGCTTTCCTTAGAAAATGCAGGATATATAAGAACACTAATCCAATACAATAGTAGAGCGATATGGAGATTAATTTGGTGAAACCGCTGAGAGGGTTCACCACTGATAAGACAAGCCCTCTCATTCAATAACTTCTAACTTTACAACAAGGTCTGTAGAGATAAAATTTGATGATATATGTGAAAAGAAACACATTGCCTGAAAATGAATTATTATACAGTTTATTAACTGTAGGGATGAATCTTGGGTAAGGTATTTAAGCAAACTATGAAATTTCATAGATTAGGCAATTTCTATGTAACTTTCTGCATCTATATAACGTCCATTCCCGATTAAAGACATACCATAATAAAGACCAAACCGTATTTAACCATTGTATACTCAAATGTACAGCAAAGGCCAAGATTTTATTGCTTTTTGTTTAAATATTTTCTGCTAACTTTACTTACAACAAGTCTTCCTTTCACATTATATCCTCCATGATATCTCAATTGGATTCTCCCGCAGCAACTTGCACATCTTTCTCAACTTCTAAGAGAAATCAATATTTAGTCGAACCTCTGTAATTCAACACCACAAAGAAAATAAGTATTTTCTGCTAAATTTAGTCAGAGTTTAGTTATGTCAGCGTTGAGATGATTTTCAAATTATCTATTCCTCTCAACATTCATCGCTAGTGGACATTTTCTAGGATATCTTGTTGTCAATACTTGAAGGAATATTGATTTAAAGTGTATGTTGAATTTAGCCTGTTAAAATAAATATGTTCATTGGTATTCAATAAACATTGGTATTTAATAAAGTGTTGACCTATAGTAGTGTGAATTATAAATTGTAATTTTTGAAAGAGAGAAATGGTTGAGATTTGCAAAATTGTAGAAATATAGTCGATTGAATTAAAGATGTTATACTGTTTGTATATAAAGGTATCGAAAATTTAAGCATTCTCGAATATAAATCATATCGAGAATTTAGTTTGTTGTCGGGGGTCGGTGGAAAGGTGGTTTAAACCGTTGGTTTTCGACCGCTAAGACCTGGGATCAAATCCCGCGCATTGGGAACTTTTTTCTGATTAAAAAATGCTCCAATGGCCCCCGATTCTTGCAAAAGCCCAATTATCACCAGCGAGTGCAAGTAACCAAAAGGGGCTCTGCCCCATTTGTAAGTGCAAAAGTCGAATTGCTTTTCACGTGTGTAGACATGTAGCGCACTTACAGTAAAAATAAGTCGCCAACTTCTACTCATCATGATTATCATGGCCTGTACCATGTATACTAAGGACAATAATAATAAAAAAATATTTGTTTTCATTTTTTTACATCTCTCTCTCTCTACAGCTAAAGTGAAACCTAGTTTAAGATACCCGTGTTAAATGACAACCTGTGCTATCCAAGCTTTGACCTCTGTTACCTGAGTGGCCGCCTTAAACTGATTTTACTCTGTATTTAAAATTGGAAAAACAAAAATAATTTAATAGAGAATTCTACAGTTGAATTAAATCTCAGGACCCAAACGATTTAGACAGTAAGTTGGACTAACACTTTGTTTAGACACTTGGAGAATTCTTTCAATCCCACCTAATGTATTTACCAATCTAAATTGTCAGTTTGATCAAGGAGGTAGGAGAATCCTTGAAGTCGGGAAAGTTTTTTTTTAAGTACAATTTTTAAAGGAAAAATCCTTGATGTAGACGACTTTATGTAGGAAATTTTGGACAAGTATATATATATATAACCTATTTACTGACGGAAATATTTCATAAGACATAATGTCTACAGCTATTTTAAGAAATATTTTTATTGCCAACATTTTCCCCCACGCAAATGTGTTTTAATAAAATTACGAATAAAATATGAAACTAATCACTTTCTGCTTCAATCATGTCACGAGGAAGGAATCCACGATACTTTAATGGGGGAATTAAGATGGGTTGGTATAGAGAATGAGGGGTGAAGTGGCAAGGGCTGATTTCAGGCTAGTATACAACATAAAGCTGCGGGAGGATGATATTTATGTACCTAGAGGCACTCTAATTATGCATCAGAACGAGGCATTATGTTTATTACCCTAGTAAAATCGATGAAGGGAGAGGTGCTTCTCTTAGGTACAAGAATATTATCTTCCCGAAACTTTATATTGTATTCTAACCTGGATATTGTTCTTGTCACTTCACCAGCTTTAACACCTTGTTGGTAAATTCGACGGATTTCATAATTCTTCTCGTAGGATGGATGTTATGATATAGAAGCCGCCCCTGTATACTACTTTTATATTTTTCACATGAATAGCGTATTTACGCAAATTTGGTCTTTAATACCCATTTCTTGATTTCTCAGGAAGCCTCTTTGCCTAGATATTTTGTGGTTGAGGTACAGCCTGCAACACGCTGACAAGGGCCAACAGCCCGAAACGCGTTCGTGATTGGATTTTCTTGATTTATATATATATATGAAAAAATAGTACAAATGTAACAGATGCCTTTTTCTTAATATATATATATATATATAAATGGATTGGCCAAAATATCACGGAACAAGTTAAATCAACATTTGTTAAATTTTGTTCTACTAGATGACGCTCTGCTATCTATCCTCTCATGTGAGAGATCAGGATATGATTTTTGGTGTCAATATATATATACACTGCGCGACATTGAAAATGGAATACCAAAAAATAATGGACAGAAAATTATTCAAATATCAGGGTAAGATATAAGGGAAGGAACTTGCAGAAAGGAAATTATTCATGCCGTTATTTCTTCAAGCAAAATCATCGTAGAAATTTTTTTATAGTTAAAAAAAAAAAAAAAAAACACGTGCAATAGCAGATAATGCCAGGCCGTCGTCAACGGAGGCAGTTCCAGCAGACTAATGGTTTTACGAGGGACATGGTGATCGGACTGAAAAGGGCAGGTTGGTCCATACGTCAAATTGCAGCAGACACACATCTGGGTGCGTCCTCGGTGCACCGACTTTGGAGAATATGGTTGGAAAAAGAAAATGAGGCAATTTATAGGAATGTTGGTGCAGCTAAAGTGACGTCAGTACGCGTGGATCGGCGTATCCTTCGACAATCACACATGCCACTTGTACCTCCATTCTGAAAAATGTGCAAGACACCCTAGATTTCCCGTCGATTAGTTGCTAATGGCTTGCATTCATCTCGTCTGGTAAGAAGACTGCCATTGACCCCACTGTATAGACGTCAACGTTTGGAATGGTGCCGGGCTAGATCGACGTGAATGACGGAATGACATAGGGTCGTGTTCTCAGACGAGTCACGCTTCTGTTTGTCCAGCGATAGCCACCGTGTACGCGTGTGGCGTCGACGTGGAGAAAGGTCCAATCCGGCAGCATTTGTGGAACGCCCGACCGCGCGATAACGCGGAATCATGGTTTGGGGCGCATCGCGCATGATACCAGATCACATTTAGTTCGTATTCAGGGCACTATGACAACCCAACGATACGTTGATGTGCTGCGACCGGAGAAACTCCCCTACCTTCAGGGAATACCCAATGCCTTTTATCATTAGGATAACGCCCGACCGCAAGCTGCTCGCATTAACCAATAAGCTCTGCAAGATGTACATATGCTTCCCTGGACTCCATACTCTCCTGACCTCTCACCAATCGAGCACGTCTGGGACATTATTGGACGTCGTTTGCATGCCTTGCCTCAGTCGCGTTCAGAAGACGAACTGTGACAAATGGTTGAAAGGGAATGGAGAGCCATCCCTCAGGACGCCATCCGTAGTCTGATTGACTTTCTACCCTGACGTGTTGCTGCGTGTATCGCCGTCCGCGGTGGTCCTACTTGCTACTGAGCCGACGCCGTTCTCGCTCTGTATTATGATTATCATTTTGAAATAAAGATCACTTATTGTTCGTTCCTGCCTCTCTCTGTTTTCCAAGTTTTATCACTTTCTGGCCCCTCTTTCTTGGTATTCCATTTTCAACGTCACGCAGTGTATCACCACAAATATTACGTTTCACATATTGTAATTGAAACTTGCATATTTTAAATACTTGAAAAATTCGAGAATTTACTTTTCAATATCACAAAAGATCAGTATCAATGATATGATTTTCGCTAGGTGGCCGAATCGACTGGACGTGCGTCGCATCGCTCTTCCAATTCGGTGAATATTGATTTTTATTATACTTTTTCAAAATTTAATATCATTTGGATATTTAAATTATTGATAACTTGAAAAAACTGCTTTATACTTTATCCAAGTTAGAATTACCTATGTGAACATGCCATGGATGCATTGATCAATAACCGATTGGATGAAATATTTAGATATTTTTCAGATAAATACGAAAGCAATAAGAAAAATCTAAGTAAAGATGATATAGGATACTTGAAAGGAACAATAAAGCAGGTGAAGGATAGCGTATCTGAAATTATAAAATTAGACCAAAATGTAAACAAAATACAGGAATGCTTAGAGACTAACTTTAAGTATATCAAGGGAGACTTGACGAAAATTGCTAAATCTAATAAGGATAAAGACACATATGCAGAAATAGTCAAAAACAGAATAGATAAATCTATTCAGAAGGAAGGACATGCAACCAAAGAACAAACTTTAATAATTACAGCTAATGATATGCAAAATATATCTTCCATTCACCAAAAAGTAAGTGATTATGTAAAACATCTACGCCAGGAAGGGAATAAAGCAAAAAATTACTAAAATTATCAATACAAAGAAAGGCACGATCATAAAATTACCTGATGAAAAAGACATTGATCAGTTGATTGAGAGTTTTAAGAAATCGGATGAAATCAATTCTTTGAGTAAAATATACAAAGATGCGAGACCCAACAGTAGTTATCAAATCGGTCAATAAAATTACTGACATAGTAAACTTGCCAACTATTTTATGCGAGATGAATTCAGAACTAAATGACTGTGAAAACGAAATTAAAGTACTTTTTCCTATTAAATCCAATAGGCAAGAACATGACATCGTGTTGAGAGTTTCTCCGCGGATGTACCAAATTATCAATAAAAACAACAAAATATACAAAGATATTCAACGCTGTGAAGTACGGGATAAAGTACTGGTAAATTAATGCCAGAACTGCTTTGAGTTTAATACTAACCATCGCAAAAACAATTGCCCAAATACTAAAAAATGCACCAAATGCGGTCTGGAGGGCCAACACCAATGCTCAAGTAATATGAATTGTTGCAATTGCTCAAAACATCCTTATTTTAAAAATAGAAATTTAGAACATAAACCTAATTCAAGAGAATGCCCTATATACAGTAAGCAAATTGATTTAATAATACAACGAACTGATTACAAAAGTCCAGAGATAGAAAGTTAAAACAATTAATTTGCATAAATTCACTTTTCCTGATTTTTAAAAAATTTTATGATATGCAAATTGGTGGGATTAAAATAGTGCAACAAAATGCGAGGAAAAGTATTATATGTATAAACGAACTTTATTCTTCCAATGAAATTAAAACAGTAGATATAATTTTGGTACAAGAACCCTATACAATTGATGGAGAAGTAATTATTCCATGGTCAGCTAAGAAATATCAAATAGAAAACACTCAAAATGTAAATACAGCTGTTATTGTCAATAATAGTAGTCTTCAAACGAAACTAATTACTCAATTCTTTCGCAACAACTATTATAGTTTACACTAAAACAAAAAAAAAAGATAATTTATAACATATATATACATCCTAACTCTATGAACAAAGACAACGAATCATTTTTAAAAGAATTAATTGCCAATTTCAGGAATACACCTCTGATTCTATGCGAGACTTCAATGCGAGATCTCCGCTATGGTATGATTTAAAGATAACTTATAACGGTCATAGATTATTTCCCATTATCGATGTAACTAATCTAATTATACACAATGATAAAACACCGACATGCAGGAATGCCAGTGTAATTGATTTAACATTGACAAATAAAAAAAGCTCTTACAACTATAATGAAATGGTGTACACAACAAATATCCCAAATATCTGATCACGTTGCGATACTATTTGATGTATGTATGACGGAACAAGTTTCAACCACAACCCTATATTCAACTTGGAAATTCAACAAGAAAAAAGCAGATTGGCCAAGATTTACACAGAATATGAATGATCCTGACAAGAAAAAGATTGATAGTTTATATCCACACCAGGAAAAGTTGATCAAATAATAAAATAACTTTCGTAGATTCTAATTAATTCTGCCTATTCCACACTGAAACTAAAATATAACGTAGCTCCAAAATGTGGTGCAGCTTACTGGTGGAATACAGAACTGGAGATTTTAAAAACCTACTTTCACTATATAAGAAATCTTTATTACCGAACTCGGAATCCTTCAGGATATTTAATAGAGTTATTTAAAAGAACAAGAAATAAATATTTACGAGAGATTAAAAAGGCCAAAAGAATATCGTGGAGGACCTTTTTTTGAAGAAAATATTTCTACCAATCCTTATGGGAATTTATACAAAATATACAAAAAAAAAATTAAGAGGTAACTCGAATAAACAACTACAAATATTAGAAACAAACACATATCAAGAACAACAACAGAAAACTGAGGAATTAATAGCGGCTCTATTTCCTGATGACAACCCAGGTGAAGATAAGAATACACATACAAATATAAGGAAATATGCATTAAGACTTTCGAACACAACAGAACCAATAATAACAATCAATGAAGTAAATGCTATTATTGAAAAATTGAATCCGAAGAAATCTCCAGGAATAGATAACATTTCTAATAATATGATAATACACGCAAAACAATTCGCGGTACTACTATTAACTAAAATCTACCAGAAGTGTCTGGATATGTTACTTTCCTGATGAATGGAAAAGAGCAGAGGCGCTGATCATTCCAAAGCCGGGTAAATCCGATTATAAAGATTGTGGCAGCTATCGACCTCTATGTCTAAATTCAAATCTTTCAAAAATTTTTGAAAGAATAATAAACAACAAAATCATCAAATTCTACGAGGAAATGAAATTATTTAGTAATCGTCAAAATGGTTTCACAAAATCTCGATCAACCATAACTGCATTAACTGAAATAATTCACACTGCATTAGAACACAAAGCCAAGGAGTATACGGGTATAATTGCTATAGATATTAGTGGAGCCTTTGACAATACCTGGTGGCCAATGGTGATAAAAAGACTCGATGAGGATAATATAACAGCATCAATAATAAAACTCTTGAAATCCTACTTCACTAAACGGAAGATAAGATTTAGGTACTCTACGAATATATTCACCAAAAAACTAAGTAAAGGATGTCCGCAAGGAGGACCCTTATCTCCGACAATTTGGAACATCATAATGAATGATCTATTAACCAACTTTCAGGAATCTAAAAGCGAAATTATAGGATATGCAGATGATCTAACGGTAATATGTTGGAATACAGATGTAACAAATCTTAAGATTACAATTGAAAATTCAATAGGGAAAATAAATATGTGGTGTGAAAACAACAAACTTAAAATATCAAGACAGAAAACAAAGATTTTATATTTATTCAACTGCAAAAAGTATGTAATTACCTTGCATGATAATCTTGTCAAACCAGTTGAAAGCCTAAACATACTAGGATTAACTTTCAAGAATCACCGAAACAAGAACAAATTAGATTTTATGCCTCACATCGGCAGTGTTATTGCAAAAACAACTAGAGATAGTGGATACCTTCTTGGTTTAACAAAGAAATCGTGAGATTGGATAGTAGGGGATTATTAACATTATATAAGACCTTATTTAGAAGCACAATAACTTATGGTTCAACAATCTGGTACCCATATATAAACACAAGATCTAAAAACAAAATAGACTCACTACAGTATAAAATTCTTAAACACTGTATACATGCTTATAATACAACATCTTCGAATTGTACACATGTTCTCGCAAGAATACCTAAAATTACGGATTTCATTCTGTCGAATATACTTAAAGTTTAAATAGATTATAATAGAAATGATCCAGCAAAAAGAATGATAATATCTAACTTTATAAATGAAAAAATTCAAAAATACTATGAAGATTCAAATGATAATTTCAGAGAAATTTTTGAAAACTCAAGAATACCCAATTTATCCAGCCAAACTTTTATAATATACAATTTTTTACGGGACATGGAGACTTTAACACATATTTATATAGAATTGGCAGAATTGATTCTTCAATCTGCTTATGTGACCAAGAAGATCACAACCCTGAGCATATTTTATTCCGGTGCCCACTTGTTGCTGATTTGAGAGTACAATGTCAAATGAACAGTTCTAGTTTAAGCCAAATGGTTTCCAGTAAAGAAGAATATAGAAAATTTAACAAGTTCTGTAGACTCTATCTCAAATGCCGTGGACTTGAATTACATTACGAATTGAAATTTATAGTTTTAATTAGTATAATTGTGCCACTGGTTTAGTGATTGTAATTCTAAAGATGCATTGGACTTTCGATAATATGTATGTAAATAATCTTTGTTTCTTGTATAATCTATTGCTCTAAAATGCAAATTTAAATAACTTTCACTCTCATAAAATTGATTAAACATTTACATGCAAATATCCACATAGGATATAGCATGTGTTTTGTAATAAATAAATAAATAAACAAATAAAGTATCAATATGAATAATATTCGTTTAATTTTGCTTTGATAAATTTGATAAATTCATTTTCAAAAATAAAATTTATATATACAGTGGTACCTCGACATACGAGCGCCCCAACATACGAGTTTTTCGAGATACGAGCCGACGAGCAAGTGATTTTTTGCTTTGAGTTACGAGCGAAATTCGAGATACGAGTTCGGTTCGGTAGTGTTGAAGATATTAATCTGTGATTTTGAATGGGAATTTTGTATGAGGAAATTTGCTTCGAGATACGAGTAATTCAAGATACGAGCAAGGTTGCGGAACGAATTAAACTCGTATGTCGAGGTACCACTGTATATATAAATCAAACAGCTAAGAATTAAATACCAATGTGTTATGTGGATTACCTTCAATATTTGAGAAGTGCTTAAAATTATACATCACCACAACACTTTTACATTATTTGGGAAGAACTATTGGAAATTCGTTAAGGCTACACTTCCTCGTTTGTACTCATAGATGGGCGTCTTGTCCGAAAGCTTATGAGATCGTACTCATATATAAAGAAGCTCTTCGGCCCGACTTGTGTTTTTTATTATATTGGGAATAGGGAGATCCCCTTTGTTTTAATTCAAACTTCCTCGTTTGTCTTGGACTATCTTGTATTGTAGTGAGATGCTGTTGTAGTACATAGTTGGCTATCGACATGGGATACTCTTTTGCTTGGATTAGATTCGTTAATAATTATATTGAGTGATCATGAAGATGACGGTCAATGATTAGTGAAGCCTGGATATCGATTGCTCTTTTGCATTAATGATTGATGGCCATTCAGTTATATGTTGGTGAATCAATCTGAAACAATAGGTGTGTCTCCGTTTGGTTCTGTAAAACAATGTACGCGGTCGTTGACGGGGTTAATGAAGAAAATAGTGCGGCGAGATATAGGATTGTAAAGTCGAGTAAGTTCCTTGTTGCGATAACGAGAGGACCAGAAGAAAAATTTAGCCCGCTCCTGACAGCACGGAGTAAGGAGACAAAGCTCGAAAAACCACCTCTCATAAAGAACAAGTGCTGTTAGTGAATTTTACCCTGATGATATTTGTTCATCTGCCCATAGAACCAAGAAGTTTCTCAAGAAGTCGGTTTAAGGAAGCGACAGAAGAATCAGAGCAACCGGCTGCTGAAAAGTTGGAATGTATCAGCTACCTGAGTGACAGCAAGAGGGTGACATCAACTGTACCGGCGAGAGCTCAATCTCTCCTTGCAACATACGAGGCGACAGTTGGCTAACCCCAGCAATTCGCCTGGCTCAGGTGATCGGTCAATAGCGAGGATTCCTCCTAACATTGTAACTTATTTGGGTAGTTCCATGTTGACGACCCCGGGATTTTGCTAACTTTTGCTTTACTTTATTCTTGATTCATGCATATTTTAATGGAGTTATACGGTAATGAAAAATATACACAAGGATTGTAAACTTATAAATGTGGCATATATATTTATTGTTAGCATACATTAATTTACAACATGGATAGATTTGATGAAGCTTGAAGCTGAAGATAAAGCCAAAGGAGTAGTGGTAGATATGGATATAAAAATCAACAAAAACAATTAGGTTTCGAATAGTAAAGAACATATGTATGATACCATACTTAAAGAAGTAATTTTTAATAGAATTATTTTAATAGGATACCTCATTGTTAAATGATCATTTTTGTCTTTTGCCCAATGTTTAAAAACAAATAGTCCCCACATTAGCTTCCAATTGAAACTTTATGAAAGGTAATTTAAAAAGAGAACATATCAAACCACGTAAAATAATGAAAAATAACAGTAGGAACTATGTCATCAACAGTAAATCCTCAAAACAATTTAAATGATAAAACTTTGCATTTTATATTAATTAGGTGTTTTAAAATCTATGCTTGTATGTGGATGTGATGTAAATTTAGCTGTGAGACTTAATGGTATTTCTAGGATATTCCTACATATTGGGAATAATAGGAGAAAGAGTTCCATCCACTTCAAAATAGATATGTACCATCTATTGAGCGTCTTTGTAATCTATCAGACCCGGCTAGGTGACAAATCCACAACATTGATAAATTTAGAGAGCGCTTACCTGGAGAACATTGGCAGACCTATTTAGCAAATTCTGAAGACCATAAATCCCTTGTGGATATCATGAAATATATTGTAGCGTGGTTTATTTATTTACATAATATTAAATTTTATATTTCATTATATTTACATAGTTTGGCTTGAATTGTGTCATTGCTATATAAATGTGAATAGCTACAATTTTAGACCGTTGTTACAGAGAATAAAGTTCGTTTGTGCTTACATCTCTTCGCGAATATTTTTTAACGCGACAATTTTATTAACTTTAATCGCGAGCTTTCAAGCTCTCGATCTTAAATAGGCAAAATATATATGCGATACCACCATCCTCACGGGCCATGGCCATTTACTGGCAGATATTACACGTGTGCATCCCGAAACAGACCCTACCTGTATCCACTGTTCAGAAGAGCCACAGACAGTCGATCATCTTCTCTTCAGCTGTCCAGCATTCCTGAGACATAGGATACAAACAGCTATCCTGCTCGGACTGACCCACCTCAATCCTACATCTATGGCCAGACTCCCAGACTCAAGCTCAGCATGGAAATTTCTGGTCAACTGGTTCAACTCCGCAATCAAAATAGGAGTAAAAGTGCTCAGCACTAGTCCATACTAGTGAGCTGGACTCCCCGGGTAGTTGGCGCTCTGCACTCCAGGAACCTGGGTTATAAATATCCCTCCTAAATTTAATACATATAAATAATAAACAAAAAGGCTTCCGAGGATAATCTTCGATCACAGCTCTTCCGCTTAAAAAACAACAAATACAGACCCTGTTTAGGAATCGTAAGTGAACAATACGCATACACACAGTGCACTCTGCATGTTTTGTACTAAAATATTCAAATATATTTTTAAAATAAAGGACGAATTTAGTGAAGTGAACATACAAGGGTCACTCTAAAAGTTTTTGCAATCACTTATTTTTATTAAAGTTGCAAATTTCAAATTTTCAGAGTTTATCAAAGTATTCACCCTTAGCACCTATGCAAGATTTCATCCGTGAAAACCAATTATCGAAGCACTTACATCATTCATCTCCGAGGATGGAATTTACGGCATTGATAAAGGCTTACAATGTTTCTTCATCAGTGTTAAATTTGATCCCTTTCAACAATAACTTGACTTTTGAAAATAAAAAAAAAGTCACAAGGTGCTAGTCCTAGTGAATATGGTGGATGAGTGACTAAATTGGACTTGTAGAAAGAATATTGGTGAAATTTCTACAATTAAAAAAAGCATCTTTTATTTTCCATATGGCCATCACCAATAGTAAACATTCGAGTGCAAACTATATATTCAGAATGACAACATAAAATAGTTGTAACTTAGATCTGGTGAATCAAATTAGCGAAATCGCTGGGAAGTTTCATCACTGATGAGCAAAGCATTCTTTCTTTTTCCACATTCAGTACTTTCCAATAGTAGGTATTCGTCCTTTATTAAAAAAGCGTTAAATGTCTCTGTAACGTTTCCTATTGAGAAATAAGGGATAATCACAATACTTTGTGTTTTAATATTCAATTCAATTACAACAAGGTCAATCAAAATATATAAACAAAGCAAACTTATGCAAAATTACCAAAAGAAAAGTATATACAGTGACTGCCTAACTATGAAGAAAAATCAAAGAATAATTAAATATCTTATATAAATAAATACAAAGCTTGTTACAGTCTCAATAAAAACTGCAAAGAATTAGAAAACCATAAGGTTCGATATAAGAAATCTACCTATTGCATTTTACTATGAGCAAAAGGGAAAGTTTATTTTTAAAAACGAAATTTTTGATCAGTGAGTTGCTTCAGTGCACTTTCTTGCAGCTCAGATAATTCCAAATTTCCGTATTAATCAGAGGGAAACACTACAATTTCTTTCAAACTTTCACATAAATATAAAATATAATTAATCTTCCCACATATAGAGCAAAAATTTATTCAACATTGTCTGCAACCAGCCGTTATTTAAATTTCAAGCACAAAAACTCTTTATTAAATTCTTAACATATTATTCGTATTCTTCCCATTTACGATTCAAAAAAAAAAAAAAATAACAAACATAATCTTCTTTTAACTTGCCCTCTGACTAATCAAATTGTATGTAGATACTTTTAAACATTCCCAAATTCTCTTTGTGTATATACTCTATCTTATGAGAACTTTGTTAAGTTTAGAACTATTTGTACAATAATTTACAAAACACTACTAATCCATCGTGTAAATAATTAATCATATATGTAAATAATACTGGCACAGCACAATAGTCCTTTGGACTTCGTGCTTTTTGTAACAATAAATAAATAAAAAAACATAATAGAAAAGACAAGAAAGAGAGTGTGAATATATTGAACTGAAAACTATATAAATTCCATCGTGCATTAGTGTAGGTAATTATATACATATGAAGAAACAACCTATAAAAATTCAGGAAACAAAATTAAACTAGCAAGAAGAAGCGATAAAGAGAATATGGAATTAGAGAATAATAATAATAATAATAAACATTATTCGTCCTAATAAAAATAGCTGTAGTTTCTTACCATGAGAACCATGATGAGTAGAGAATTATCGTCTCAAGTAAACAAAGTAGTTAAAAGGGTTCGCAACTTATGGGCCACTTTGTATAACTACTTGGTTTAACTTTTTGAAATTTGAGGACTAGCTTCTAAAGATGCTTTAACTAGGTTTATATTAGTTTCACAGAGTCTTCCTGATCTAGGGAGATCTGCCACACTACCGGTAGTTTAAAAATTTCTAATTATTCTTGTTCCGGCTGAAGGTGCAGAAGACTCAGAATGCTTTGACCATTGACGTCGTAGAGTTGTAAAACTACCATGTTGATAATAGAGTTTGATAATTTTAATTCTTTCTTTAATATCGAGGGATGACATTTTCTAAATTAAACTTGGATGGAACCTGAACACACTCATATGTTATTTAATTAAAAAGGCATATATTGGATCAAAATATCATTTATTTTACTAATATTTCAGTTGGCTGAACGCCAACCTTTATCAATATCTCTATCGTTCAGCCAACTGGAATATTGGTAAAATAAATGATATTTTGATTCAATATATGCCTTTTTAATTGAAGATTTATTTATGGATTGCTCTATTTTTTCAAAACTCATATGTTAATTAGACAAATATTATAAATAATTTATTAGTTACAAATTTTTAAAATGGTATCGGGACTTACGGACCACTCTATATATTGAAAACAAAAACGCATTTAATATCAACACCTAACCATTTTTCTATTTTCTTATTTTTTCACATTAACAGTGTATTTGCGCAAACTTGGCTTTAAAGACCCATTTCTTGATTTCTCGGGAAGCCTCTAGGACCAAATATTTGGTCGTAGAGGTACAGTCTGCACCACGCTGACGAGGGCCAACAGCCCGAAACGCGTACGTGGTTGGTTTTTCTTGATTTATCAAGAAAATGGGTTGGCTAAATAGCACGGAACAAGTTAAATCAACGTTTAGTTTATTTTTATTTCACTAGATGGCGCTCTGTCATCTAAAATGCTTATGTGAGCTGCTAGGATATGCCTTTTTTAAATATTACACCTGGCCATTTTCTATTTTTTACATTGTTATATATAATAAAAATGGCATATCCTGACCAGGAGCACATGTGCTTTACAGAAGGCAGAGCGCCATCTGGTGGAACAGAAATCAACTAAACATTGATTTAGCCTGTTTCCTAATATTTGGCCAACCCAATTTCCTGATAAATCAAGAAAAGCCATCCACGAACGCGTTTCGCGCTTTTTGGCGCTCGTCAGCGTGGAGTAGGCTGAACCACTGCGACCAAAAATATTTTTTGGTCCCAGTAGCTGCCTGAAAAACCAAGAAATGGGTATTTAAGGCCAAACTTGCGTAAATACGCTCAACACATGAAAAACGAAAGAAAAAAATAAAAGATAAAAAGATCAGGTGTTGAAGCACATGTGCTCCTGGTCAGGATATGCCATTTTTATTATTGATTTCAAGACCTGATCTTTTTATCTTTTATTTTTCTTTCGTTTTTTCATTGTTATATATAAAATAGAAAGTAAATAGATAGACATTTTCACACTGTTTAATTACATTTACAGTTACATACCCTGAAGTTATGTAATAGATGAGAAAGACTAAAGTAGATAAAGCCAAATTGGTGAAGTCATGGCGAACATTTGCAGAATATATTTTGAAAAAATCTTTAGAAAACGTATATAACCACTCCAAACTCAAGTCATTCGTAATCATGTATGTAGAGAGAATTATGTCCTCTAAACGTATCCAATGGCTATCATAGTAAGTTGAGCCCCGAAAAAAGTGAACTGTTAAAAATAACCACAACCGGCTTCGTGTAATTCGGTTTAATACTGCAAATCTGTTGGGGTTGGACTTGATCAATAATGGAATGAGTTACTTCAGATAGATTTCAAATTTCGACATCATTAATTAAAGAAACTATACACGGGTTTGGAACAAGTTCCAACTGAGTATTTGATCATTATACTAACACACCATCGTAATTTATTGAATGTTGATGACCTATATCTACATTCTTCAGCATTCGTATCTCTTGGACGTTTTTAGACCAGTTCCTATTACAACAATCTTGCAGGTAATAGAAGACCAATGTATAAACACTAGGTTGACCATACAGTAGAAGCATAAGATTAGGGAATGAAGTATGGTTCAAGGTAGTTCAAAGGCATGATATGATTGAAAGAAATTTAACAAGATTATTAGGGAGAAAAGGAATATAAATGCGAAAAAAGAAAATAGTTGTTGATAAATAAGACTCAAATATTTTGCAATATGACACGTAGTTCAAGTATCTCCAATCTACTGAATATTCTAATGCCGAGTATTTTAGCCAATACTTTCTCATATAAAGAATTATTTGAAACAAGGAAGCGCATACCCAACAATATCTCATATGATTATTTGAGTTCATAATATTACTTGGTAAAAAGATCTCCCAAAAGCTTTTAACTTATAAATAATAAAAAGCATAATGTTTAAATATACGTATTTGTATTTTGATATATATAAGGAGGAATTTCTCTCCAAGATTACAAATTAAAACTAAAAAAAAAATAAATAAATAAATAAAAAAGACGAAGGCTTCTAGGGAAATACTTGGACGCCTTCCTGCTTATTCTTTTTCAGAAGCTTCTAGCCAACCAATGACTGGCTATAGATGTCACTCTCCAGTCTTAGGACCTTTACTATTTGGATTACCTTCGGTACATAATCTCACAATATTTTCTAGCGTTTTAAATATATTTAAAATTCAATATTCTTGTAAGTTAAAAATGCTTTTAACTGCATTCATAGACAAAACACCGATATTTTGTGATTAATTAAAGAGAAAAAAATTGAGTTGAATATGTATACAATAAACATATACAGAGGGTGTTTCCTTTCAAATGAAACGATTTCAAACGTCCGTTAGAACTTTATTTTTCGAACGTGAATTTTTTTCATGTGTTCTATGTGCTTCCCCTTCTTCTTGGCTATCTCCCTGCATCGGACTTTCCAAGCTGCGAACACTTCCTTGACTTTGGAGAGCGAAACATTCGACCACTCCTCTTGTGCGGCTTTCCAAAGTCCGGCCTCAGTTTTGGGACGTCGGTTGAAGAGCCGTTGTTTCAACATACCGAACCCGTAAAAATCCTGTGCGCTGGCGTCGGGAGACTTCACTGGAATGTCCGAGTTCCTGATAAAATTTAGGCCTAGGGTGTCCTTCATTTCTTGTAGGAACTGTTGGGTTTTGTTGGAGGTATGGGAAGAGGCTTTGTCGTGATGAAGGAACAATTTGTCCATTTCCCCTGGGTAAAGGTCCTTCAGTTGTTCGATGACAGGTTTCAGAACGCATTCTATATAGAATTCTGAGTTCACCTTCACCTTCGATGGAACCTTTATGAGCGGAAGGACTCCACGGCCAGTCATTACCCCGACAACCATGAAACCTTTAGGGAAAGTTTCGGAGCATTGGTGAACCCAATTATCCGGGACCTGATTGCCTCTTTTGATGTAACAGATCTTCCGGATTCCATTGCAATACGTCACATACATCCATGCTTCGTCCAATGTTGCAGTATATTCCGATCTGGAACCGGCCAGGTGTTCCTCGTAGAGCTTCCGGGCATTCGTTGCACGGTTTTTCATGTGGAAAGGGGTGAGCTTGTGAACCTTGCCTTTTCGTCGGGTATCCAGTTCCAAATCTTTGTGAATGATGTTATTTATCGTTTTTAGCGATGTTCCACACATTCTGGAAAGTTGGCGCTGAGATGGTGGATTTTCAGTAGTTGCTAGCCGCTTTACCTTGGAAACCGTGGCGGGGGTCCGCACCGGATGTGGTCGATCGACTTGAAATTTTTGCCCATTGGATTCAGCTTCCCTTTTCTTTCCGATGCCATTTACTACCCTACATATTGTAGCTTTGCCAACATCTAGTCCTTCTGCTTTTAGCTTTTTCACTATGACGCTATAACTGTTTCCTTCTTTGGAAAGCCGCACAAGAGGAGTGGTCGAATGTTTCGCTCTCCAAAGTCAAGGAAGTGTTCGCAGCTTGGAAAGTCCGATGCAGGGAGATAGCCAAGAAGAAGGGGAAGCACATAGAACACATGAAAAAAATTCACGTTCGAAAAATAAAGTTCTAACGGACGTTTGAAATCGTTTCATTTGAAAGGAAACACCCTCCGTACTATTTCTTATATATTTAGTCTTTCGAGCAAATCTATCTTCCCTATTTTCGAATATCTTCCATGTTCCTTCTCAGAGATCGATCCCTAGACTTTAGGGCGACATTCCGACACCCCCTGGTGTGGTGGCAGTCTATTAGCACGAGGCTAAGGTATAGCATCACGCATTGGGAGCGAGGCTATGGCAGGTGTTTCCGCCACTTTCTATCAGACGATAACGACGCTGTAGTGCTAATTGGTTGAGCAATCATGACGTCACGTCCGGCTGTCAAGTGAGGATGGTAAGTGCCTGCGGTGTCGTCTGGAGTCTGCTGCTATTTCTTACGTCTGCTTTTCTTAGCGTTTGGTATCAAGTCTAGAGATACTATTCTTTCTTATTTATACACTTTTAATATGTTTTACAGTACTCTAGCTGATTCTCTTCTTAAATTTTAAAGTAAAATTAATGATATTGATTATTAACATATATCGATACACAGCCAACAAATGGTTATATGCCTTGATACGCATTTTAGAATTCTTTATATTAGCGCAAATACTTTAAACCCCCATTTATATTTTAGTGTATATCTATCCAGAAAATATTAGGTGATGTGGTTAAAAGCCAGGATCAGCTATTGTGGTGAGGATGCTCAACAAAGGTAGGTGTTTTTAACAGGATATTTTAAAAATGTATATAATCCTAAAGAGTACACTATTTTAACAAAGTATTAGATAACTCATAAGCTTTTTAATGTGATATATGGTATACACACATATACATGACTTAATAATATATTTTTGATCGATTTCATGTACAAAAACATGTCCTAAAGAGTACTCGCTTTTGATTAGCCAAAAAGCAATTCTAACCTTGCCTCTCCCATCAGGAGCGCAGTAAGTTTCCCTGGACATCATCAGAAACGTTATAAATATATATTATAAACTTAATGCATTGTTTTAATGCAGAATTGAAGTAAGAGGTGCCTCTTTAGCTACATGAATATCTCATCCTGCAACTTTCTATGTCATATATATATATTTGTAAAAAACGTATTTAATTTTTGTTATTGGGCATTTACATGAGAAGAGGCATCGCAAGAATTCTTATAATAATATCAAAATAACCATTTAAACTCAATAGTAAATTATTTTAAATGTTGAATATCGATAATTTCAGATCATAGAAAAACAAATATTTGGCAGGTATTAGACTCATATAGATTTTAGTGAGATACTTCAACTTTTCTTATTATTTATTTCAATATTTCGAAGGCCTTCTGTCGTCCTACCCAAAAAAGGCTATTTTCTTGTTTACTTCTTCTATATCAACGTGATGCACGGTGATTTCAATATCAGCGATATTCAATGAATTATGTTAAGAAGTAAAGGTGAAACTAGCTTTCCTTGGGAAGGACGACAGTGCGGGAACGTCGAAACGACGCGCGAAATACATAAAATAAGAAATTTGAAATATGTCTCATTAAAACATCTTAGTTGCAAGAGTTGGAGGCGAAGAAGTAGGGAGAGAGGAAGTATGATCTCGCTGTTAGTTAGAGCCGGCCGGCCTTGACCAGTTTACACTGATGCATGTTTGACGATTTCTCTATGAGGTAGATCTTATTTTTCCATTTGAGAGAATCAAGGGTCTACTGGAATTCATCAAATAATTTATATGAAAATAGACATGTAGTGGCTAGGAAACTTGTTGAAGCTATAACGACGGGATTGCCATTGTTGCAAATAGTTTATCCTATACCTTACTGAAGACATGTCGGACCTATGCTATACTTCCCTGCAAGCTGCAATTAGAAACATCGTAGGAAGGATCTTTACATTTCCTATAGAATGCGGACTCTCTAATATATTTTGACAATTTTTGCAGCGGCTCGATCTCCACAACAACGTACACCCATGTGAAAGCACACACACCATTACGAACACACACATTACACATACACACTCTGTGCACACACCACACACACTCTGTACACACGCGTACACACCACACACTCGCTGTAGACATGCGCACAGACCACACACACGCTGTAGACACGCGCACACATTGTACACACACTCTGCACACACGCGTACACACCACACACTCTCTGTAGACACGCGCACAGACCACACACACGTGGTAGACACGTGCACACAACAACATCTCACTCTATACACACGCGCACACATCACACACTCTCTGTAGACATGCGCACAGACCACACACACGCTGTAGACACGTGCACACAACACACAGCTCACTATATACACACGCGTACACATCACACACACCCCACGCACGCGCACACAACACACACACATACGCACCGCACACGAACACAAATGTATACAAAAACCCTGAACCCGACACACACAACTCTGGTTGCTATACTCTCAATACCAAAGGGAATTAATGAAATTTAGGAACTTTGGACACAAAGACTATTTAAGATTGCTACACATTGAGAGAAGAGGTTCGTAGAATGAAATTTGAGACTTCAGGGCATCCTTAACACAACCGATTATTTATTTTAAAACAATAAACCATTTTATGAAAATATTTATCTTCGCCGTAATGTAGATATATTTGTTCTGAAAATTGAGATCTCAAGTTAAAATAAACACAATAAAGGTAATCTGTAAATATATTTATTTATAAATTGATATAATTTGCCGGTAAGATACATAAGATACATACCTATTAAATAAAGGTAGCTTCTCCAGTTAATGATGGGGCTTATATTGAGTGTTTATTTTGACGGGAGAGACGACCTTCATTCATATAAATCAATATCCTCCCGATTTCAATCTATATTTTGACCATATAATTGGCCTAAGCAAATCTACCAGCAAAACACCTCTTTGGAAAATTCGGAAGATTTTATTTGATCCCTTGTGAGTCTCTCATGAAATCAAAGTCAGTTCTGAATTTTGGCAGAGATCTATATATATATAGATTCTGTTGTTTTGGATCATATTGATGATTATGCTATGGCGGTGCAGTCGTGGTTGAATAATCTTGAAATAAAAATAATAATATGGTTTTGATCAGTAATTGCTTTAATTGTGATAAAGGAGTATATAAAAGAACATAATTTGATAAAAGTGCTGCCTGACTTAAGGCGAATAAAATAAGGAAAACAAAAGATTATTTACAAAATGTACAAATGTTTTGGGTCGACCAACGGGGAAGAACAACAATGATATTTATATGGGAAGCATGACCTCTGGCGGCCGATTTAACAGAATATTTTTATCTATGAAATATATTTTTAAATAAATCAATATCTTAACATTTTAAATAATATCTTAATATAACATTTTAAATAATACTTTTATATAACATATATATATGTCATAATTTGTATATAATTAAATGCAACCCCGACCCACTATGTATGTACCATGTATGATTTTCGAAGACTTAATAAAGAACAAGGTAACTGGAGGGAAGCAAGTAGCATTAAGATATAGGAAGTAGACCTAAAGCTGGCACGACTATTCTGGGCACCCCTGTGTCAATATTGCAGGGGCAGAGACCGGACGTCTCTAGTGACCGCAGAAGTTATTTTAGCCAAGATGCACTCAATACTTCCGGCAAAAACAGGACGTATCTAATATCCGTCGAAGCTATAAGCGTCAAGCCACCCAACACTTCCTGGCGAAATCGGATATATCAAGCAGGCCACATCTTTCATCAAGGAGAGCCGCGGGCCAATCAAAAGACCGCACCTTAAGTAGGTCAACCAATAGGACAAGATCATGTGACATCTCTCGACCAATCAGAGAGACACTGAGGCTTGGTGTTAAATCGAAAAGCAAGAATGGTCAGGTTAGGTTTTCGCTCTCATAGGAACAACACCTGCAGTAGCGACTTGGCTCCCACCGAGTTTGGATCAGCCTTCGACTTGCTCCCACCAAGGTAACATCTGTTCTAGAGATCTCTCTCTCAGCTCAGCTCATAGCTATGTCAATCACCGCCATGTGATCAGATAAGGAACAATCAAACCCGCTCCTTCTCAAACCTTCTTCCCTCCAATCCAGTTGCCTTTTATTTTCAAAACAATCACGTGTCCTGATTATTCCTAACTGTATGCTGCAACTTCCACTCAAACGGCTGCGCTTCAATCAAATATCACCATTCGCATCCAACAACAAGAAATTCCGCAACGATATTGCCACAGAACGGTTAAGTCGACAGGATAGTGAGATGGAATTAAATCAGGATCCCACAGGCGTAAAGTCGGACGGCCCGATGGAAACAACAACGGAAGGGAGGCAGGAAGTAAGAGAGACGAGCGAGACAACTGCGCCCCTAGCGGACGCCGTCAATCAGCTGTCAATGCTTCTGACCCGGGCAAAAATTTCTGATGGAGCGGAATCGGCGATCTCGCCTTTCGACGGCACATACAGCGCGACACAGTTTTTCCAGACGTTCGACCGAAAAATGGAAGACGCATCCATGGGAGAACAAGAAAAATTACTGCGCCTACCAAACTACCTGGTGCGACAACCCCTGGAACTCTTCAGGAAACTTCGGCTGGCCGACCGGAGTTATTTCCAGGTGAGACAAATCCTCCTAGATCTCTACCCTGAGTCAAGCGAAGCGTCCTTTGCGAAATATTTCGCCATGAAACTCACTGGACAAGCCAACTTAGAGACCTACTACCGGGAGAAAACCGCCATGGGATTGCAACTAGGACTTCCACAAGAGGTGATCCTCGAGACGCTGACAGAGGGACTGCCATTCAACGACCAGCGTCTAGTCCGCGTAGTACCTCCCGAGAACCTAGGAGAATGGTTCCGCCTGGTACAGCGGATCCACGGGCCCAGTGTACCGGCAACGCGATCCAGAGAAGATCAACCACCCACAATGTCGGGTCCGTACCACAGCACACCCCGACGCCCAGGTGCATGGAATGCACCTCTTCCGCCGTCCAATTGCAAGTTCTGCGGCGCGAGACACTGGCATAGCGAATGCCGACGTCGACCAGTCCCGACGATCCACGAAAAAGTGCGGACGGTGCAAACAGTCCCAAAACAACCAGCCCCGATTCCACAACAACCAAGTCAAGCCAGGGACACCCCAGCCGAGCAGCCCTTTCGAGACTGAGGTAGGACCCCTAAACCAACTGACTGTCAAACTTTTTCTAACCCCTAATGTATCATGCCCCTTTTTAATTGATACAGGCGCCAGCCTGAGTATAGTGCCATATAATATTTATCATAGGCTAAAAACCCACCTGCCTAATTTAACCCTTGAGGGACAGTCACTACACCTCCAAACCCTAAACGGATTTGCAAAAACCATGGGTAAACTAGCTATCCCACTGACAATAGGACAAATATCACGAAAGGAGTATTTCCATGTAGTAAATGCACCATTGCCATTCGGAATTCTTAGTATCAATAGCCTCCATAAATTCAGATTAACCATAGATTTTAATAAATGCACTATACTCCAGCTGGGCGCCCCATTGTCTACCCTTTCCTACCATTTTAATCATGTGTCCAATGTATGCACGTACTGGCAATGTCAGGCGATGTCACAAAAAATTTTCCCCACATCCCAACTTTCCGCCTATGACAACCATTGCGTGCATTCATTGAGAAAACCCCACTTATCTACATGCCCCTTTTTCATTAAAGCCAATTGCCCTTTTTACATGCCCTCAAATAATCAAACCACAACAACTTCAACTTATGAACCTGTCCAAAACGCACCCACACAGCGGGATAACTCGCATACCAAAAACATAGGTGATCACACACCGTTGCACAACTCTCACATGACCAACCCACACAACGAACTCGACACTCACACTAATACACAACAAAACCCTTTACCACATGCATACTACAACACAACACCTAACACTCATTATACACCACAGTTCACAACACTTCTACAAAGGTACACTCACATTTTTTCACAGGACAAATTCAACGTACCATGCTTACGTATTCCACCAGTAAAAATACCCACGAATTCCGAAAAAATAATCACCATACGTCCATATCGTGTTCCGATATGTGACCAACAAGAAATCCGTAACCAAATACAACAAATGCTGGAGAACGGCATCATAGAGCAATCTTTTTCACCTTTCTCGAGCCCTGTCACCCTCGTCACTAAGCGCGACAAAACCAAACGGTTTTGTATCGATTATAGGAAGGTGAATGAGCTAATCAGCTCTGATGTCCATCCCCTCCCGAGAATCGAGGATATCCTAGACCGCCTCGCACAGGCCAAATATTTTTCCACGGCCGACATATCCTCTGCGTATTGGCAAGTCCCAATACACCCCGATTCTCGACCACTGTTAGCATTTGCCACCTTTGAAGGATTATACCAACCCACTCGATTACCTTTCGGGTTAAAAACCAGTCCTCAGATTTACGAACGAGCCATAAGTCAGGTCCTACAGAGACACGGACTTGACTGTGTGGCACATTACTTTGATGATTTCATCATTTACTCCAACACATTGGAGGAACATCAAAACCACCTGCGACAATTTTTCGCCTTTTGCGAAGCGGAGAAGTTACAACTTAACTTCGCAAAATGCGAATTTTTTAAGCAATCCATAAATTTTCTAGGTTACACCATCACAGCTGGTACAATCACACCACTCACACGTAACACCGACATTATCCACGCCATAAAACAACCACACAACCGAAAAACACTACAATCCTTCTTAGGCGCTGTGAACGTCTATAACAAATTCATTCCGGAATACGCTCGCTTGCGAGCACCACTCAACAATCTCCTCAAAAAGGACGTCGTGTGGAACTGGAATGAAGCTTGTCAAGAGGCGTTCATTGACCTGAAAGGAAACCTCACACAACACCCCATTTTACACCTTTACAAAGAAGGTCTGCCATGCCAAGTGTATTGCGATGCATCCACCCTCGGTATAGCAGGCATTCTCAAACAAGTTCACCCTGACGGAAACGTATATCCAGTTCAATATTTCAGCCGAACATTGCGCCCACACGAGAAAAACTACTCCAACTCTGAACTTGAGTGCTTAGCAATCGTTGAGAGTGTGGAGAAGTTTCGCATCTATCTTATGGGCAGAAAATTTACAATATTTTCTGACCATCACGCATTGCAGTGGTTGAAAACCATCAAGAACCCGTCCGGTAGACTGTTTCGATGGAGTTTACGACTATCGAGTTACGAATATGAGGTCCGCTACATAAAGGGAAAACTACAATACGAAGCAGATCTCTTGTCCCGTAACCCGTTTTGTGGATTCTTGGACGCCACCCTTATCAAGACCCACCAATCTCCTCCATCGAAAGAGTCTAGTTTGACCATTGATCATAATGGATTACATACAGTTTCCCGAAAAGGTGTAACCAAGATTATACTTCCAAAACCACTCATACAACAACTCTTACAAACAGTACACACACAATACAATCACCCCGGTATTTCCCAAATGTCACGAATTATCTCCACACAATATTACTGGCAAGGTATGTCAAAAGATATTAAACAAAAAGTTAAGACCTGTCCCACCTGCCAATTAACAAAACGTCCAGTAGGACCCACTTACGGAGAATTAAGTCAACCTCCGGAATCTAAAGAACCCTTCGACCTTTTATCTCTGGACACCATAGCAGGATTTGCCAAATATGGCAACACCAAGATATACCTCCATGTGGTAGTCGATCATTTTTCACGCTACGCGTGGGCTTTTCCATCTAAATCCACCAGTACCACCACCTACCAACAGGTACTTAAACGAGTATTCCAGGATGGTTCTCCAAAACGCCTTCTTACGGATAGAGCCCCTGCCTTCACTTCACCCAAATTTCGTAGTTTCCTACTTAATAGAAATATTCACCCATTGCTCACAACCAGCAACAATCCACAGGCCAACGGTCTATGTGAACGCCTGAACGCCACCCTCACGGGAAAACTTAGGTTATTACACCTAGAAAATCCTAAGGTCGCATGGACCAAGTTGGTCAAGAAGGTTACACTTATATATAACAAGACACCCCACTCTACCACAGGTTTTCCACCCATATACTTAATGTTTGGTATCCTACCCCCAGAAATCTCTAATCATAACACACCGTACCCAGATATCGACAAAGCTAGAAAAATTGCACACACACGCACACAAAACAAACATTTACAAGACAAAAACACTTATGACCAACGACACAAGCAACCACATTTCGAAGTAGGTGATCTAGTGTTAGTAAAATTATATCACCACCCAAATACAGGGAAACTCGCGCCATATTTCACAGGACCTCACACAATATTAGAAATTATTTCACCAAATGTGGTCCGCATAGATCGACCAAATCAACCACTTCAAAGAGACACTGACACAATCCACGTCAACAAACTTAAACTGTATACAGAAAAAATCCATTATATATCACCACCCGCCGTTAGCACCTATCATATAAAGCACAACCCCAATTACACGTTCCCTTTCAAACATTTAACACCCGAATTATTCCCAACAGAGTCATTAAGGTTCAAACCCACCAGCAGCGAACCTTTCAAGCATTTAGACCCTGCCATTTTTGCAACAAGACGATTTACATCACTCTTCCCCGACGTTAAAAACTGCAAACCTGACAACCAGCTCAATCATATCACACCACTCCCTAAAGATATCAAACAGGAGAACTGCGAACCTACCAATCATTCAAATTCTACAATTTATAAGGTTCAAGCAAATATTTCAGAGTCCCCAGTTACAAAAATGTGGACGAACATGGGGCAATACCCTATTTTTCATCTGATTTTCATCCTTTGTTTGTTACTTCTGCCATACAACTGTATTCCAATTTTATTCATCAATTACTTGTTTATATATACCATGCCCGCTCAGAAAATCTTCGAACTACAAGAGGCAGTTTTTAATTTTGGACAAGCATTTATAAAACTTCTCATAATTTTAGGAACCATCTTCGCAGAAAATCTAAATAAACTCCGAAGAGATAGCAGTAACTGAAAAAAATGACCAAACAATGTCGGAGAAGCCGTACTCCAAAAACAAGCCCCGAGCCGCACCAAAAATAAATAGACGGCAGGAAACGAGAATTTGAGACACCACGACGGAGGTGTAGTCCGCAGCGATAAATTCGGCCTCTGTAAACAAAGCGGAACGCCTTCGTCCGATCTCCAATTTCATTCCCTCTCGTTTGCCCGACACACCCCACTTCCGTATCTCTAATTACAATGAGAAGACCCCCTATTGAGGTCAACTGGGAACCTCGCTATGCCACCGGTTTTGATTCCAGTTCGAGTCTACATATCGATTTTTACCACCCAATTACACATCCACGAAACAACACCTAGAACTAGCTCACACATCTCTTACACAACCGACTTCTAACATTTTTCACAACACACACACAAAGACAAAAAATTACACATAAAGGTTATATAGATTTCCATGTCTCCTGTACACACAGCATAAACGCACTTGAGGGCTAGAATCACGTTTTTCACCAAAGTGTCGCTACAGATGAGACAAAAAATTTATAGGGCATAATTGAGCAAGTAAAACATTTATAGGGCAAAATGGAGCAACCAATACATGTAGATCAGGGCATGTAGATACCATAGGGTTCAAACCAATACACCTTATTTTTCATATCAATCATTTCCATTATTTTCTCTCAATTAAAATTTAAATATTTAATCAATTTATCAATTTATTCAACTTATTATCAATTTTAATCATTAACTATCATTTTATTTACCAATTAGTTTATATTATCATTTTCATTTATCAATTATCATTCTATTTACCACTTGACTTATATTGCCACAACTCAATTATCAACGAAAACCCACTGGTTTTCGATTAAACTAAAAACATTAAATCACCCTTTGTTGTTGAAACCTTTTTATTTTTCATTTTTTTTTTCAAACGCTCAACTTTGATTTCGTTCAACTCTTATTTTATTTTTATTTTGATTTCTCAAAAGACCTTATGAAATTTCCTCGAATTCCTTTCCAAAATTCAAGCAAAAAAGTAATTAGGCATTTTTCTTTTTTCTTTTTTTTTCTCACCATTCAACCAAACACACTCAATTTTGATTTCATTCAACTTCTTATTTCATTTTGTTTTGATTTCAAAGCACCTTATGAAATTTCCTCGATTCCTTTTTCTCAGAATTCGAGCAAAAAAGTAACTAAGCAGTTGTCTTTGTCACCATGCAACAAAATATTTTTCTTTTTCAACCAAACACATTCAATTTTGATTTCATTCAACTATTTTTATATTATTTTTATTGGATTTCAAAAGCCTTAATAGAACTCCCTCGATATCATTTCTTATCTCGAGTAGAATTCGTTTAGGCGCATTTTTTTTTTGTTTTACCCACTATGTACCATAACCTTCATTGATTTCTTACAATTAAAAAATTTTTTTGATTTCTATTAATTATACTCAACCTATATCATCAACCCCATTCTATCTTACTTATGTCACCAGCAATGCTTGTATATAGCCCCTCAATACCTACAACTAATTTTCCCACAAAATTATTTTTCATTTTACAGAATTCTCTCAGGCTAACCCCTTCTTGAATTCTTCACATGTAGGGGGCGCATCTGTCATAATTTGTATATAATTAAATGCAACCCCGACCCACTATGTATGTACCATGTATGATTTTCGAAGACTTAATAAAGAACAAGGTAACTGGAGGGAAGCAAGTAGCATTAAGATATAGGAAGTAGACCTAAAGCTGGCACGACTATTCTGGGCACCCCTGTGTCAATATTGCAGGGGCAGAGACCGGACGTCTCTAGTGACCGCAGAAGTTATTTTAGCCAAGATGCACTCAATACTTCCGGCAAAAACAGGACGTATCTAATATCCGTCGAAGCTATAAGCGTCAAGCCACCCAACACTTCCTGGCGAAATCGGATATATCAAGCAGGCCACATCTTTCATCAAGGAGAGCCGCGGGCCAATCAAAAGACCGCACCTTAAGTAGGTCAACCAATAGGACAAGATCATGTGACATCTCTCGACCAATCAGAGAGACACTGAGGCTTGGTGTTAAATCGAAAAGCAAGAATGGTCAGGTTAGGTTTTCGCTCTCATAGGAACAACACCTGCAGTAGCGACTTGGCTCCCACCGAGTTTGGATCAGCCTTCGACTTGCTCCCACCAAGGTAACATCTGTTCTAGAGATCTCTCTCTCAGCTCAGCTCATAGCTATGTCAATCACCGCCATGTGATCAGATAAGGAACAATCAAACCCGCTCCTTCTCAAACCTTCTTCCCTCCAATCCAGTTGCCTTTTATTTTCAAAACAATCACGTGTCCTGATTATTCCTAACTGTATGCTGCAACTTCCACTCAAACGGCTGCGCTTCAATCAAATATCACCATTCGCATCCAACAACAAGAAATTCCGCAACGATATTGCCACATATATATATATATTAAATGACAAAAATCTTATCTTTGAAAAATATTATTCATTTCAAACGTCAACGTACGTGTGATGTTCGATAATAAGTTTACAAGAGTCGAATCCTTATGAAGAAGACAAGGCCTCGTCGAAATATTGACATTTTGTACAAATAATATTGACTCAAGATAAAGTTTATTATTATATATATTTAAAAATAATCTCTGCTCTAAACACACAAAATATAGGAACTCCGGGAACTCACTGGCTTGATGGTCGCCGAGATGGTATATCGAGTTCAAGACAGAGATGGCTGGCGTCGTATCGTGTTTGGAATGTAATACGTACAGTGGGCCACAACGTTCGATCGCGAATAAAATTATATTATGAGAGAGGTTATATGTGAATTGTCTCTACACATAGTTACTATAATAACGAATAGATTCAAAAAGGAAAAGTTTCTTTATTTGAAAAATCAATTCGAGCTTTCGGGCGCAAGCTGCCCTTCTACATTTAAGAAAAATATATTAAAAACAAATTAGGCTTATCCTGACCTGCTCACATGAGCTTTTTTAGATGACAGAGGGTCATCAAGTGGAACAGAAATCAACTTAACATTGATTTAGCCTGTTCTCTGATATTTGGCCAAACCATTTTCTTGATAAATTAAGAAAAACCAAACACGAAAGCGTTTCGGGCTGTCGGCGCTTGTCAAATATATAATATATTATAAGAGTCAATACATTTTTATATGTAGAAAATATTCAATTTTAACATATGATAACTTTTTATACCCTGTAAATTGAAGAAACATTTAGGTGCGTTTTGTTCTATAAAATATGAAAGAGAGGATGCTTTCTCCATATTCCACTTGTGCCAACAACTTATAAACTGTGATTACACCATAGCACAGACTTCCTCAAATCTTTATGTCTTCCGTAATTATCCCATCCAGGCGCCAGAAGGTATTGCTGCAGCGAAGAACAACATTCATTACAACCTAAAATGTGTTCCTCAGTTAAATATTTACAGATTGATAGAGTGGGTATAGGAACTCACTGGCTTGATGGTCGCCGAGATGGTATATCGAGCTCAAGACAGAGATGGCTGGTATCGCATCGTGTTTGGGATGTAATACGTACAGTGGGCCACAACGTTCGATCGCGAATAAAATTATATTATGAGAGAGGTTATATGTGAATTGTCTCTACACATAGTTACTATAATAACGAATAGATTCAAAAAGGATAAGTTTCTTTATTTGAAAAATCAATTCGAGCTTTCGGGCGCAAGCTGCCCTTCTACAGGAATAATGGATACAATTTCAAGTAGTCATGTATGTACAGATATATATTTTTTCTTTAAATGGTTTCTCGCTTTGGTCTTGTATAGCGTGAGTGGATCGCATACCCACGTGATTTAGTTTAAATCAAAGAAAAGCCTTGATAAAGAGAGGCGTGTTGCCCCTAGAAATACTAGCTGATTAACAATTTATATCCAGTATATGCCCTATATTTATAGTTACTATACCTATTATCATATTTACATATCTATATTATAATCCGTATTTCTAATGTGGTATGTTGATCCAAGCTATTCATATAACCTAAACAAACCATTCAAAAAGAGTTGAAATCTTGGGGATAAATATCTGATTAAAATTTTAACAATTTACTTATTTACCTTAATACATAATATTGAAAAATGGCCATTAACATTTTTGAAATCAATTTCTCGAAACATTGGCAAACCTACCTTTGTTTTCTTGAGATTTTAACACACAAGTTCACGGAAAGAATCAACTTTAAAAAAATACTCGGTCTCTAACACAAATATATCTGACTAGAAAAAATACAATTAAGCCTTGGAACATAGGAAGTTAGGTAAATTATAAATAGAGAAATTTTTCTGATTTATAATAAAGGAAAAAAAAAAGAGTTATTTCTCTAATAAATATATATCTTTACTTAAATTTAGCATTTTTTGTAGTTATGTTTCCTATTATTAAAACCACGTAAACTACTCTGCTGCAGTCCTTACTTCCATTTAATGATGAGAACGCTCGGATAATCAATAATGAACCCTCATGAATAACCACTGATAAACCGAAATCTCTCACACCGAATATTTTCTATCATTTCAGTAAGAATTGCACAGGTAGCTTTGATGATTTATATAAAAAGAAACATAAAAAAAAAGTGAGAAATGGGCATCTCCTGATATTGCAACTAAAAGTTGTTGATGGCTTGCGCCATCTATCGGAATAAATATAAACTAATCGTTGATATTTAATTATTCCAGAATTGGCCAGATACTAAAATCAACGATTAGTTGATATTTATTCCGATAGATGGCGCAAGACATCAGCAACCTTTAGTTGCACGATCAGGAAATTCCTTTTTTCTCAATTTATCCACCTGATCCAAGTACAAATTTACTTTTGTACTATTTTTCATATATAAAAAAGTGCCAAACATGCCCAATTATCCGATAGAAAACACTCGAGATTATATCTAATATAAATAATAACCAGGAGAGAGAGCCGCAGTTTTAAAAGCCATTGGAGAAATTAAACATAAAGCATTAGTAGGTTCTTTGTAGTCAGAAATATAAACACTACTGTCGCTAGGTGGACGCTTTTCAGTTTGCCAAAGCTGGTGTTGTGGCTTTGTCACCGACCCGAGACCGCTAGTTTGCGGTGACGGTCAATGGATGGCTTCTAGTTTTGACGTCTATTTTGACGGGAGAGGCGACCTTTGTCTCTTTAAATCAATATCCTCCCGGCAAAATTTCCATCTATATATATAACGCGTTCGTGGATGGCTTTTCTTGATTTATTAAGAAATTGGATTGGCCAAATATCACGGAGCAAGCTAAATAAACGTTTAGTTTATTTTTGCTCCACTAGATGGCGCTCTGCCATCTAAAAAGCACATGTTCTCGTGTTCAGGAGATGCCTTCTTCATTTATAATATATATATATATAAATTGTTTATTTATTTTAGATATTAGTTAAATAAAAGGAAAGTTCTGCAACCCATATTTGATATAGAAACAGAGTAATTTTGTTGTTGCCTTTAAAAACTCTAATACATATTATTCTGTACCCATATATCAGAATTTATCATCCAAAACCTAGGGATTGAGACATGAAATTTGGAATTTGAATCTTCTTCTTCACAGTTGTTTTATTTTTTTGTCAGTTCATTCTCACACAATGTCACAATAGAGAGATGACTTCTTGTGAAAACCTTTTAAAGCCACATACTTATCTAGAGGTTACATTTCAATGACTAACTTAGAAATAGTAGAATATAGTTGAAATTAAAACATTTTCTGAAGGATGAGATAATCTGATGAAAGAATATGTTGAAATTGTCTAATTAGTTAGAAAGGTAGAGACAAAGTTGGAATCTTCAAGTACGAAAACGGTATAAAAAGAGCTGATAAAAGAAGATGATAATCCTGAATAAAATAATTGTATAGAAGGAAATGATGATCCTGTTTAAAAGGAGTTGTATATAAGGACATGGTAATATCCCGTATATAAGTAGTTGTTTATAGAAGGAAATAATAAACCTGTATAAAGAGTTGTATAGAAGGAATCGAAAGAAAAGATAGATATGTATAAAAAAGGTTGCATAGATGGATATGGTAATCATATATAAAAGAAGCTGCATAGAAGGA
This sequence comes from Cordylochernes scorpioides, assembly GCA_030710605.1. Classification (NCBI taxonomy): domain Eukaryota; kingdom Metazoa; phylum Arthropoda; class Arachnida; order Pseudoscorpiones; family Chernetidae; genus Cordylochernes; species Cordylochernes scorpioides. The sequence goes on along the minus strand of CP092881.1, from coordinate 37,230,280 downwards.
AATGAAAATCCTGTATAAAAGGGATTGTATAGAAGTAAATGATAATCCTGTATAAAAAGAGTTGTATGGAAGGAAAAATTAGGTTCCTGTAAAAATTATATATAAAAAAGTCTATGAGTGAATAGAAGGAAAAAATAGACATTTATAATAAGAGATGTATAGGGGGAAATGAAAATCCCGTATAAAATATTTTTATAGAAGGAAATAAGGTTCTTGTATTAAAAAGTTATATAAAAGGTGTAATGAATGTATAAAAAGAATAAAAGAGGAAATGTGAATAAAAGGAAAAAGCTGTTTAGAAGCGAGCTGAGCTAATTTGAGCCTAGCGTTTCCAGTTACAGGCGACACAGAGAGTTGCCCAGTTCAATCCTACGTTGGAACTGAGGATCTCAAACTTCCAGAGTTTCCTAGAACAAGAGACCCGGGTTCTAATGGCCGATCGTATATTACATTATATGATAAGCTTTTATCTCTTCACATGTATAATGCTATATGGGCTCAGTATAAGGCTATATGGGTAACAATTTCGAACATACACTCATGGACAAAGAAGAAAGTTTGATGTCGCTAGTCGTATGTTTTTTTGAAAGAGACAGAAGAAATTTTGTTCACACTTGGTTTTCTCGTGTATTTTCAATAAAGGTCACTGTTAATATCAATATACATGCTAAAAGGTACATGTTTTTTTCATGGGTATGTATATTGAAATTAAAATTTGTAAACGTAACTTTTGTGTGATATCTCTTATGCTAAATATATGAAAATAATTCTGATTTTAGAAAAAAACAGTAAAAGTAACTTTGCAGAAACTTTATATTGTATTTAAAGAGTTTTTGAAATAATTGTAATTTTACCGTAAAATTAGACTGTGCTAAGTGTTAACTTCTTAAGGGTTTAAGACATGATAAAAATAAATCGCTTCTTTTTCTAAAACACTTGTGATTTTGATTATATCTATAAATATAAACAAAAAGGGATGTTCTGATTTCGGGGAACAGACCATTTCAGATGGCCCAATCCATCTATTGATAATAAAACAACAACTAACGTTGATTTTTCCAGAAAAATAGCCAATGCCCTTTCTAGACTTATTAAGAAAAAGCCAACTACATATGCGTTTCAGTGTTTTGGCTCTCGTCAGCGTGGAACAGTCTGTATGTTGGAGACCCAACAAAGGGATCCTCAATGTTACTTTTGAAATCAAGAAGAGAATACTTCTATGACCAAAAAAAAAAAAAGAGCTCAATCTATACTAAAACATGGTCTAAATAAGTTAAAACGTAGAGAAAGAAATAGATATCAGGGTATTGAAGAAAACACAAACACCACCTGATCACTGCAGTGAGGCGTTAGTAAAACAGTCAGATACACCATCAGGAGATGGCTTCTTCCTTTCTCTAACACCCTGATATCTACTTCTCTAGTTTTAACTCTTTTCAAGAAACATCTACGAATATATCTATAAAATATATAATCGTGTGCCATTTTATTGATATTTATATATCAATGAGAGAATAAACGCAAGTGAAAGAAGGGACGTAAGATTACAGAATACATAAAAATGAAGAGAGAGATATATTTATAACCCGGGTTCCTGGAGGGCAGAATGCTAACTACCCGGGCTATATAACTATCTAGTATGGACTAGTGCTAAGAAAATGAAGATGTGGTGGTACTCTACCTCTCTGGAGATTCGCTGGCGATTCCCCGCCAAACTCTACAGCGGTGGTAGAGGCGCGATGTAAATTGTACTAAAGGTATATATATAATTATAATTTTAAAATAGTGAAGACTATGCACTTTTGCATGTATTGACAAGATGTCAATAAAATTATGTTAATTGTCACAATTGTCTAAAGGTAATTTCTTAGAGAATGAGGGATAGAACGCCCAGTTCTATACACCAGTAAAAAGCAGATGATAATTCTAACCAATAATATATAGAGTTTAAAGATAGTGCTAGATTTTCCGTAGTTACTTCTCCACAAACTGACAATCGCGACCTCTCCCTTAGAAACACGTAGTGAAAAGTCAAATAAAATTTCTATTGCTTTAATTTACCTGGTTTTGAAGCTGTCCAACCTGACCACAGTGAGTGTATGTGGTCAAATAAAGTCCTGTCACTTTGTAAATGTAAAGGTTGAACAATCTTTGAATGTGTAAACCTACGGTGCGCTTATAGCAACATGCCAGGATTATCATGTTCTGTACAATATGTAATTGTAAAAGGTGATGAAGTTAAATTAAATCTATATAACAACAAAACAAAATAAAATATATACTATCAAATTTATCAGTTTTCATGTTGTTGAAGTTGAAAGTGGTTTTCCAATCGTTCAATATCTTCATATTGACCTGAATTTATTTATCTCCATCAGAGAATACATCACAATCTCCAAATGACTTGCATTGAACAGGTTTCTAGCAAATAAAATACGAAAATTTCATTATATTTCAAAATATCTACAAATTCTTCTCATTTCTCCATCCCCTACCCAACATCACGATAGACACAAGCAAGTGGAATCTTACGCAATGACGTACCGGGAAGAGAGATTCTGTAGCGGAGTGTCGCGAGAGGTGACACGGACTAATGCGCCGTGTCATCGCCTGTCGCAGCCGCCAAACTCAGGTAGGCTGCTTCAGCAGATCCTTTTCTATACCGGGGGGTCCTAGGTATGGTGTCGGCTAGAACTCGACGTCCTGTTACTGAGTAATTGAAAATCAATTATATAAAAAGAGCAAACATGTTCTTAAATAACTCAGAATAGTTTAATCCGACTGCTTTTTCCAACAAACCATAATGACATTATTGTTTACTTAACCTTTAATTCACCCTCATATCAGTTGCATACTTATGATCGTAATCGTTACACGGTCTTTAAATGTTAATACCAATTGCACGACATTTGCAAGTAAAAAATCAGTTTTACAATATTTGCATGCGAAGAAAAGTTGCATATTATTTGCATGTGAAGACAAGTTGCAAAATATTTGCACGTAAATACAATTTGCACAATGTTTGTACGTAAAGACTTGTTGCACAATGTTTGTACATAAAGACTTGTTACCCAATATTTACACGTGAAAAACCTGCTACAAAATATTTGCACTTGAAGACCTGTTGCAAATATTTGCACGTAAAGACTTGTGGCATAATAATATTTCTCCCTAAAGACGTGTTGCACAATATTTACACGTAGGTTACAGTCAAGCCATAAGTGCACTTAAGTTACAATTAAGCGTTCTTTGTAGGGGATTGCAAAGTGCGTTATCTTTTCCCGTGAATTTGAGTTGGCCAAATATTGAATGCAAAGACCAGTTGCACAATATTTGCATATAAACACCAGTTGCACAATATTTGCATACAAACATCAGTTTCACAATATGTACACGTGAAGACCAGTTGCATAATATGTACACGTGAAGACCAGTTGCACAATATTTGCATATAAACATTGGTTTCACAATATTTACACGTGAAGACCAGTTGCACAATATGTACATGTGAAGACCGGTTACATAATGTGCACACGTGAAGACCAATTGTGCGATTTTTGTAAGAAAATTGCAATTACACCATATTTAAACAAAATACCAGTTATACCATCTTCCTACATAAAATTTTAGCTGCACGATATTTGAATTTACCTACTTTGACATAGCCTAAATACAATATGAACCGACACAATCTCACATAAACCAACAAATTTCCTAACGTTATGAGAATAGTATAAAAGCGAAATTGTACTTTGATTAGTTAATATAAATTTAGAAAAAAAAGCTTCTTTTCTAATGTTAATAATTTTGCACTCCTATTATCAGACATCTAAGAATTTAATGACATTGTTGACACAATCAAACAAAACATAACTTAATATTGCAACGTAGAAAATGAGGAAAGACAAACTTCAAGATGACAGCAATTTATTTGTGGCACAGGCACCATCTTGAACTGATAAAATACAAGAGAAGCAAAGAGGGAAGTTTACGCAGAGCAATAAAATATGTAAACATCAAAATAAAAAAAAAAACTCTTAATAAAATAATGAATACTTTGCTACAATTATACATATATCACCATGAAAACAGACATAATAAAGTATTTGTTACCTAAGTACTCTATTATTTGTATATAATCTAAAAATGTAAATATTTTAATTTTTAAAAACATATATTTTATTTTAATTCATTGACTGTTCTACATTTTTTTACTATAGTTTTAGAATATACCAATTTTGAAAATTGTTGTAAATATGTGAATAGTTAACCTACCTATTATTTTTAATTCACTAATATAGGATTTTATTTTATAAATTCTATATAAATGTGATAAATATTTAATGTATAATTTACTTCAAGTAATTCAAAATAAAAACTAATTGATAAGTAAATAACCTATCTTTTCTATTTTCACGACTGCACCTTCAATTCTCTATCTTTTCAACAAAATATTATATTCATAACATGTATACATGCTCAAAGAATAAATATATCTATGTATATATGGCACATAGAGAGCATAAGTCTACATTCAAAGTGTGTGGTACATTTAAGAAGAATTTGATTATAGAAACATTAAAGCTCTTCCCTTAGATTATAAACACACACATGAGGAAGGCTCGAGTTTTCCTCAGCTATTTGTTTGTAGTGTTCTCTTATTAGACTTTTATAAAACACTTGAAATACATTTTCGTCTCTCTAACGCCAAGTTTCATGTCATATTAAAAATAGCATTTTAGAAAATATCAAGAAGTAAGATATGACGCTTATATAAAAGGGGTTTAATGAAGAGTAGTTCTCGAGAAATCTAACCCAATTTTAGGATAAATAAATAAACCTACTGTTATCACACTCTTAAATCTTGTCATTTAAAATTAGACCTAGCTACTTTGGAGAAAACGTAACAAAGAAAGAAGTTTAAACATGTGATGCAATATCTCTCTCTCTCTCTCTCTCGCCGCCATCTGCATTTGAAAATATAAAATATTTATAACGCGCCTGTTTCTTCTAAAACGCTGGGAGGGTTTACCACTGTGATAAGCCAGGCTCTCTGCGAATATTCTTTTTATCATTTCAGAAAAGGCAATAGAGAATTTTTTGATTTTGAAGAGAAACGGGCGCGTTATGTATAAATAATTAATATTTTAGAAGAAATAAGTTGTTGTTGTTGTCGTGTCCAATGAAGAATCTCAGATGTTTCCATGTATCCCTATCACAGCAGTCGCAATGTCCTCTATCTTGGGTGTGTAAAGCTGTGTAAAGAAGAAATAAGTATTATAATAAAAATAAAGAAGGCATATCTCTCTCCTGACCAGGATAACACGTGTTTTCAGAAGGCAAAGCGCCATCTGGTGGAACAGAAATAAAATAAACGTTGATTTAGCCTGTTCCCTGATATTTGGCCAACCCAATTTCTTAATACATCAAGAAAAGCTATCCACAAAGTGTTATAATGTATAGCAGGTTGTGGGAGTGGCATCTAGCCGTAAATGGAACTTGCTCTTTCTCTATAATTTTTACTCAAACACAGAAATTTATATAAAGTATGAATTAAATTATTATTTCATTATAAGTCTCCAAAAGGTATTTTGAATATCATCTAAATGTTTATCACGTTATCATATGTTTAAAATATTTATAATTGACAACCTCTATCTCTCTCTTTAATGCTATCCAACACAAATGGCTTTGGAAAAGAAAGAACATTCCGAAGATTTGGATTTTATTAAACTATGGAAATATATCAACAAATAGAGATTATATTTTTCCATTATAAAGATTTTCATAATGAATTTCTTTTATTATTATTTTTAAAATGCTAGCTTTCAAGTTAAAATCTCTCCTCGACAGGCTTAATGAGAGACATCGACCATTTCTAACGGGCTAGTTTGCAAGTGTGTTCACGTTCATATCTATTTACAATTCTGTATTTTACACTAATAAAATATTGTGTAAACAACAGTCGAAGGAGTTAGGTCTTATGTTACCCCGACCAACAACTGGAAGGTTAAGAGGTTGACAACTGTCCTTGTTCATGTCTACTTGGAGACATTAATCAAGTGTCGCCAGGCTATGTGTAAGTGTGTGTGTGCTCTGAGTGATAAGATTGTTAGCGAGTTTTGTTTTCCAAAAAATTGATTTTAAATCTTTTAAAGTTTATATTACCACAACAACACACAATAACTTTTATTGGGACCCATTGCCTTATACACCATATACTCCTCTAACCTATTTACATATTTACACATGAGGATTTAAAATTTCTTGTAGCGGCCTGTAGTTCCTTCTTTGCTTTTGCAGAATTGAAGCACTTATATAAAGAGATATGGCGGAGATTCTATTTTCTGTTAATTCGGTTAAGGATGTATATTGAATATGAAGATGAATTGTTCCCCCTTCGATTCTAAAATATTATTCTAAATTCTTGTGGTAATTTACATGCAGCAATCCTATGGTGAGTTAATTCACACTTGGTATTTACTTTACATAGAGCGCATTACAGGTCGTTATCTCTTAAACATTTGGTAGGATTTTCCTGGAAGAGAGTTATGGGATCCTCAGAGAGTGGGTAAGTTTAGAAATACAGTGATATCTCCGGATTTACTCGGTGTTATGGAGTTCACGACCTTCAATGTAACTTCAGTACATCTTTTTCTGAGATATAAGTTGAAAATATATTGCAGGAATTGATTAACATTCTAAGATGAAAGAGAGGGAACGAAAGTGTTTTTGTTCTCTTAATATATCAATCATAAAATCATAAATGTAGATTTCAGGTAAAATATATAAGGCCAATAAATAACACGTGTAAGAGTGTCATCTATGTTTTATAAAACCATAATTTGTTCGAATTCGTATACCATTTTTTATGAGTTTGAACTTAACTATATAGGTAAAGAACAGGCGCCTCATTAAAATACTAAGAAAACGAAAATCGAATTGGAATGACTATGTGTTAAGCCATGATTGGTTGAAAGACGTATTGAATGTATTACATCAAGAGGACGCCTCGTGACATGTGCGATATCGTGCCGTGTATCAAGTGAGAAAAGAGAATCTCCCCTAAAACAACGTTTCACAGCACACACCAGTTGAAGACTATGGAGGAGCCTGATTGAGAAGGCTGTACACCAGTCTTAGGACTGAATCATCTAAATAATAATGGGAGCTTAGAAGATGTAAGTGATGCTTTGTTGAAGCAATCTAGGATATGCAGCCATTACCTAGATTCTCTAAGCAACTGTTTAAGATACAAGTTTTCTGTATATCTCTTTTATTGATACGAGAGTGGCACTTGGAAGGCCTTGAGTTGTGAGGAGCGTAGGTTAGATAAGGTTTATCGCGGCGACAATTGGTGCTAATGAGTTCGGAAGGTCGCAAGGCCGTGTATCATGCTACATGTCACACAAATCTTTTTATCCCTCGCATCAACTGAGAATACCCTAAATAATGTTCTAGAGCTGTTCGCTTCGCAACCGTTTAGCCACAGCATATTGGTTTCTGTCGTGAGACTCCATTGGGGGGAGGTGCTGCACACTATATTCATAAATGTCTGTGAAACAGACAATAATAATATATTATTTAAATTTATAATTCGATATATAACTTTTTTTATATACAGTTAAACCTGTCTATAGCGACCCCTCTAAATAGCGCCTTCCTCTCTATAGCGCCCGATTTTAAACATTAAAATGTAAACATTTTACATTAAAAGTGACCTGTCTATAGCACCCCTATTTTGGTGAGTCCCAAGAGGGGGCGCTATAGACAGGTTTAACTGTATATTAAAAAAATAAAGCGTGCACTTATTTATTCTTCTATATTGTGTGTATTTTTGTGATTAAATATACATTCATGGGCAAAACTTAAGGAAGTCTTTGTCGTAGCCGGCTGTCTATTTTTTTTTAAGGAAACCGAGACAATTTGTTCACATTTGTTTATCTCGTATGTCTTCAATAAAGGTAACTGTGTATAAAATATATTTAAGATTTATTGTCTAAATCCCTATATATATGCTAAAAGATACAATATCTTTAAGTTTTGTCTATGAATGTAAATTATTTTTGTGATATAACCTTCATAGTTTTTATGAAATAGAAAATATATAAAATATATTCATTATATAAAATAGTTTGTAGATACTATTATACGTCTTGCAACTCTAATCGTATATTATTAACCATATTTGCTAAGCTTATAGGCCTTATTATAAATATATAGGTCTGTTGAACAGTCCTTATTACGAAAGATAGCATTTTAAATTGAAATTATAAAAGGTAATTATATTGCAAGTTGATTTTATAAACCGTTGATATTTCAAGCATCATCCAAGTGTTACACTGCTGAGTTTTGAGAAAGATGTAAGTGTGTAGTATATAGATATATTTTTATATTTATTTCCAAAAGTTAATTAATTGTTGAAAGTGATAAAATTTGACAATGATGACGAAGCACTGCAAGCCATTATCAATGTCGTAAATTCCATACCCAAAGATGACTGGTGTAAGTGCTTCGATAATTGGTTTTAACGGATGAAATCTTGCATACGTGCTAAATGTGCATGTAGTTTTTAATGGGGTATAAATTATTTTCAATATTTTAATTATTTAATATTGATTGCAAAAACCATTGGAATGACCCTTGTATCTCTAGAATTACAATAAATATATTTTTTACATTGACATTTGAGTGTTTCTTAATATGCCTGTCATTTTTATTTATATAAAAAAGTCACAGATATTCTTGTTCTCTTTGATGATTCATTTCGATTGCAATCTATTTTGGTTTGATGGGATTGTCATTCCATTGGATTGTGTCAGTTTATATCTGTAACATCAATATACAGAATAACCATCTGTTTGAATGTAAGCTTTCTCTCGTTCACCCCCATTTGGGATATACTTCTTAACAAAGTTTTAAACGGTCAGTAATTTATTTTTACAATAAAATTGGGTGAAGTGTGAAGCCACAAAAACGTTTCTTCATTGTTGAAATACAATAAAATAAAATCGTAAGATAGAATCCTCTGGTATACAAGTTGCAGCAACACATAAAACTTCGAGGATAAGTTTCCTTTATTTCAAAATATTATCTCGAGCTTTCGGGTATCGCAACCCTTCGACAGGAGTGTATAAGATCTTATACACTCCTGTCGAAGGGTTGCGATACCCGAAAGCTCGAGATATTATTTTGAAATAAAATAAACTTATCCTCGAAGTTTTATGTGTTGCTGCAATAAAATAAAATAAAAAACACAGATTACACTGATAGACAAAAATTAAGGAAGTTGTACCTTATAGCATATATATATCGGGATTCAGAAAATATCTCTCAGAGTTATTTTCTGAATCCCGATATATATATGCTATAAGGTACAACTTCCTTAAGTTTTGTCTATCAGTGTTATTAAAAAAATCGTATATATATATCCACCTAATATATATGTGTGTGGAAAAAAATCTAAAATGTTATTTGAGCGGTCAGGAAATTCCAATTTTGTATTTATTTGAATATATATATATAATAGGATAATAATAAAATAAAAGAAATATTTGGTAGATATATAAGATATTAGTAAATAATAGTCCCTTGTGCTGAAATATTCGCCAAAATATTTTTCAGGGATAAGTTTAAAGAATTTAAAGAAACTTAACCCCCTGAATGATTTTCTGTGCTAAATATAGAATAAATCCTTATAAGAATAATTTTTAATGAGGTCGTTAAGAAAAGTCTTTTGCCTTGAAATTTCGCCAAATTTTATCGTAATAAAAAAAATATTTTCAAGGTCTTAAATTTTGTGTACCAAATAGCCACAACGATTTGGATTCATTTTATTAGAATGCCTCTTGTCTGAAAGGCCATGATAAAACTTTCTCCTTACAATATTAACGCTCATTTTATTTCTAAATACTTTAAAATATCAAAATTCAAAACTATTTTAAAGGCGTAAGATTCTTTTTGATATTAAAAAATTTATACTGCCCTTACTGCAATGGAAAAATTAATGAGAGGGCCTGGCTCATCAGTGGTGAACCCTCTCAGCGGTTTTGCCAGTTTAAGCTACCATACCGCTGTTATATTGCATTTTTGGAACTTCCTTTCATGGTGATACTGTTGATAGACTCTTTGAATGGGTATTTTAGAAGAACTATGGACATAAGCTTTGAGGACAGCAGAATTACATACATTTTTAAATATATAATATGCTTCGAGCAATCGCTCTTCCGCAAATATCAAATTACTTTAAAATATAATTTATGCCTTATAAGAGTATTGGCGCCTGGCTGTCAAAACTGTCATTTTAGGTACCCTAGTTAGAAACCCGCATTAGAACAAAAGATAATAAATTACTTTCAACTGTGTTCCGCAAAATATTCACAAGTTCAATTATTATTGAATGCAAATAACCAAAAAACTGGGATTATTCTCTTCAACTCCATACTAGAATTGAATATGACACTTATTTTCCCCTGAAGTTGGAAACGAATTCTGAAAGAGGATGAATCTATTATTAGGCAGAAATAATATAGATGCAGATGCCAAGAGGAAACTACCGCATTTCTCCTATGAAAATCTTCAATGATTGAACAAACTGAACCAAGGCAACATGGCACCACGAGATCATGGAAATATATCAATCACCTTAAAGGAAACTTATTAAGGAGACATATCAGTCATAGGACATATTCACTTGATATAATAAATAAACCAAGAATTCTGACAGCTAAATCAAAAAGTCAGATTATTTCTACATATATAAGCATGTGTTATACTTGAAGATTAAGGATTTTCAAACCCCTACTTATCATATTATAGTCTATACCATATATGCATGCAAAAATGGAACAAATATCTGAAGTGTCGACGCTAAGTAAGACGTCGTACAGGAGAGACAGGATGGTGAGTGGCTCGAGGCGCCTCTGTACATGTACGCCAGCTGCTGACAACCAATCGGTTCTCCAGCTGGGAGCAGGTAGGCTGCGACATCTCGCACACTAACACATCATTCTCTTATATTATACCTCAATAAAAGAGAGAATTACGACTTGAAAGTGCTTCTTTTATTGTACCAAATGGTTATCCTTCGAGAATTTAATCTTCATCGAAGCTATTCATGTAGGATAACTTCATCTATGAACCATAAAAGTTATATATAAATCAATAACACGCCATCCATATATAACAAATGAAGACATTAAGACGCGAATGTTTCTCTTTTCACAAATAAATAAAACTATAACCAATATATTTTCATCGCAGTAAGGACAGTAGAGTTTGATTTATTTGTGAAAACATGTCTTCATTCGTTATATATAGATGGCGCGTTATTGATTTGTATTAATTCATGCCTAACACAATAAGTGCGGAAGAAAATTTCTCGATGCAAATATTTAGATGTAATTCTACAATCCTAAAACCTTTAAGTCCATATAGTTTGGTTAAATACCATTTCTAAGATTCCACCCTTCAGTGTAGCATATAAAAGCAGAATGGTTCAATACAGTATTAGAGCTCTAAAGAAGCTGTCTGGTAGATTAATTTGGCGAAACCGCTGCTGGGAGTGTTCACCACTGATGAGCCAAGCCTTCCCAATATTTTTTCATCGCAGTAAGGACAGTAGAGTTTGATTTTGTTGTGAAAAGAAACATTCGCGTCTTAATGTCTTCATTCGTTACATAAAACTTATATTGTTCATATGTAAGGCACGAAATCATATGTATAAAACGTACAAGTTATTGTATTAATACAAATATTGTTTTATTCCTGTCCTTATTCCTGTGTTGTGTGTGTATGATCGAGGAGCGTGTAATAATTAATTAATTAAAACTAGTTTAAAATGTTACTAAAATGTACTAAAAATGAGAAAATAAATATTTAATCTTCTTCCATATTGAACAATTAGGTTTATATAAAGCAAATAAAAGCGGCGGGGATCATATATTGAGGGAAGAGGTACAAATAAATATATATATGTAGAGTGAAACACAAAAATTCGCTAATCAGTTGCTTTATATTAAATTACATTAGGTTCTAAATTCTTGATGATCGTCCCCTGTCGCTTTAAATTTGACCAATATAGATCTAATTATTCAATGGCGGAAGTTGAAATCTTATTTTATCTCCTTTTATTTTTTAGTAAATTTTAATAAAAGCTTAAAAAACAATTTTTCATTTAATTATTTATTTATTTAATTGTTAGACCTGAATTCTAAATTTACAATTTATCATTTATCTATAAATTTTAAATTTGATTAATTTTTTATTTTAATTGTTATAAATGACGTTTGGCGTTTATAATACTGACTTATTTTTATGGAAGACCAGCCGCTCATTACAACACAGACTTGCGTCTATTTTCTTCTTTTGATATATAAGGTTATCCCAAAAGTTCGTGCTTTTCTTAAAACGTTGTTTTTATTATTACTTGGTGAATAATATTATTACGGTGAAAACATAATAATACATAATACAATTACTTTATACATAATATAAAGACATTAAACATAATATAAAGACATTATACAAAAGGGCGAATAATATTATGACAAATAATATTGGTATTTAATTTTTTTACAAGTGTTTACGGACTATTGAAACAACCTTGTAAATGATTTCTATTCTATAGTCTATTCCAGATCATCGAAGCCACCCAGAAGTTTTTCATTTTATAGACTTTCATTGTTAGCAGGATCGAGCGAGTGTACGAAATTTCATATTTTCTATGTGGGATCTGGAAGTATATTAAAACTTGAAAAGAAAATATGAAATGAAATATAGAAAAAGTAGTCCATTAACGACCATCGCAACTACCCAGAAGTCTGAAATTTCTTTCAACTTGCATTGTTAGCTGTATTGAACGAGTCTTCAAATTTTCATAATTCTGTGTGTGGTCTTGAAGTATATTAAAATTGAACACAAAATTTGAAATTAAATATAGAATTTAAAATTAATCCAACCCGATTATCCAGAAATCTTGATATTTTTCAACTTAAAATCTCATAGGTTTGAACAAGTGTACAGAATTTCAGACTTTTAGGTTCCCTGTAAGTATATTAAAAATCGACTACAATAAAATAAAAGGAAAAATAGAAATTAGCCTAGTCTCAACCACTCTGACAACCCAGAAGTCTGAAATTCTGTCAACTTGCATCGTTAGATGTATTGAGTGAGTCTTCAAATTTTCAGACTTCTGTGTGATCTGTAAGTATATCAATATTAAACATAACATTTGAAATAACATATAGAAATTAAAATTAGTCCATTGCCGACCACCCAGAAGTCTAATATATTTTGCTAGTTTACATTGACATCATGATCGAACAAGTGTACCAAATTTCAGACTTCTAGGTGTGCTCTGTAGGTATATTGAAAATCGACCACAATATAAAAAATAAATATTACAAATTAGGCAAATCTTGACCATCCTAATCACTCAGAAGTCTAAAATTCTGTCAGCTTGTCTTCAGGTGTGGTGAACAAGTGTACTTAATTTCAGACTTCTTAGTTCTTTATAAGGATATTAAAAATTGATTACGGGATTTGTGGACAGACAGAAGTTAAGTTAAATAAAATATTTTAAAAAGGACATTTTCTCTTTTCATTTTCCGAAATATTAGGAAATGGTCAGGTTTTTATAGATTCATTATATATATTGGTATCTTAATTAAATCACATTTGCCGCGATCATCTTTTGGCTGATATAAACTACTATAGTTGTAAGATAAAATCTATAAAAACGTCTTGAATTGCTATAGCAAGATCTATTCAGCATGATTCGTGGCATATTTTCTAATATCTCAAAGTTTTTTTAATATAAAATAATAAATAAAACGGCTTCCGAGAATGAGTGTTTCTTGCTTTATTTTAATTATTCTCAAGCTTTCGGGTTTAACAAACCCTTCTACAGAAGTATTTCACAGTTTTGTTTAACCTGAAATCTTAAGAAGAATTTAAAATAAGGCAAGAAACTCACCCTCAGAAGCCATTTTATTTATTATTTTATTTATATATGCAGAGAGGAGATTTTACTTTACCGAAAGTTATATTTTGCCCACGCCAGTTCAGAAAATCAACGATGCCCACGCAGACAACCTTCAAAATTAATGATTCCATTTTATGTCGATGTGATATTCATAACATATTACCCAACAGCAGATGGTTTAAGGTTTGTTGTGACTCACAGAAATATAATCCATAGCTGCTTCAACTCTTTTTTTTCCTTATAGCTCAGAATTTCTATTTATCAATCGATACGTTAGAGTTGAGATTACATTTTAAGAGATCTCGCTTCATCATTATGATAAGAATACAATTGTGCTTTCTGAATTTGATTCCATGAATTAAGATGGGGGGATTAAATATAGTGACAAGAAAGTGAGCATAAACAAACAAATTTGAAGGATATTAAAATGGTATTAAGGTATTTCAAAGTTCTGAGAGAATTAAGGTACTTCAATATCACCAAGTTAAAAAATTAGCGTAAATGACAATAAATGTTTAAATATAATTTAGAATTTTATCAGAGATATAAGAGTAAAAAGATGATAAATTTCTATAGCGATCCCTCCATTCTTGTACAATTTCAGCAACTTTAACAACGACTTCAAAAAATCAAACTGAGCTTCGGCATTTTGAAAATGCAAAGTCGAACTGCCTTCTAAATGTGTAGACATGTGATATGCTTACTATATAAGCTGTCTCAGAACCCCTTTAGTCATTATGCTTTATTATCGCCATTATATCATATAACACTTGTTATAACGATAAACCTAATTATTATGAACAGTGATGTGAAGAAAAGAGTGTAAAACGTTTCACAATCAATAATGCGGGGCGGTTATAAAAGCTTCGCAGTGATGGTACCTTGTGAGGTGTTACAAGGATTTTAGATTGAACACTAAATGGTAGAAAAATAGAGGGTATAAAGGGTCAGATAATCCCTATAAAATCTGGAAGTCATAAATATCCTTAGATAGTAAAAAGGCATATATTGGATTTAGTAAAAGATTTATTTGCCAATATTTCGGTTTGCTGAACGCCAACCTTTATCGAAGCATTACCTTTTTTTTATACACAAACTCAGGCACCTCAAACAAGGCTGAGTTTGTGTTTACAAAAATGTAATGCCTCGATAAAGGTTGGCGTTCAGCCAACCTAAATATTAGAAAATAAATCTTATATTCAATTCAATATATGCCTTTTTACTATCTAATGATTTAAGTATGTATTGCTCTATTTTCATAATAAATATCCTTATACTGTTTCAGAAATTTTTGCTATTATATATATATATTTATTTAGTAAAGATTTATCTGTATGTTGAGGATGGGATTATATTCAGCGCTTCGATCGAACACACAACTATAGATTCAATACCCTGGAAGTTTATGACCAATTTCACCACGGAAAACTACAGGAGTACCACAATGACAGACTGAATGTTGCAGCTTTTGTTTTTTATTGATTGAAGAAATCCATTAAAAGAGAACGCTACTGGAACATAAACCTTACATACGATGATCTTCATAATGATTATTGCAAAAACAACAAGTTTTATGAACTAGGACCGAGCAGCGTATGTAAATATTGTGGGGAATTTCCTGAATGTTATCATTTTATTCTCCGTACACATAGGCTCTCTCTCTCTTTTATAAATGATATCATATATCTTTTATGCTTGTATGCGCGGAAATGAAGATTATTATTATTTATTGCTATTTCTATAACACGAATTTCCATAATTAGGTAACTGAAGATGAAAACATATTCAGAAAGGTTTACCACGTACGTAAGCCAAATCTTTTACATCTTCACTTCACTAATTGTAGAAATAGGTCCTAGATAAATGAATAAAAAATAATATTCAATTCTTTATTTAAAATCGAATACATTTAAAAAATTAAAAAATAGAAATCAGGAATATATATAATGATATTAAACGTTGTCAATAAAGCTCAAGTACAGATGTTGAACGCCCCGAGTTGACCTTTCAGCACAAGTTTGGGATCCACCGGGATGTTTTCTGCCGAGTCAGAGAACACAGTGGGCATCTGATGACACTGTCGAAATCTTCCTCACGCCGCCGACCATCCTCCGTTGACACCGTCTGCGAGTCAATTAGAATAACTTCTTGTTTATAGATGACTGCGAGTGCCTTTTGTTTGAATTGTGTCTAACTGGCCTTCTGTGTTTTAATTGTGGAATAGAGTATATATTTATCGATGCGAGTATTTATATATACTCAAGGACAAAACTTAAGGAAGAGAGAGGATAGTCTTTTATTGTCGCTGGTCGTTCATTATTTTCTTTAGGGAAGACATAGACAATTTTGTTCACATTTGGTTATCTCGTGAGTTTTCAATAAAGGTCAATGTGTATTAAATATCTTCAGAGTTATTGTCTGAATCCCAATATACATGATAAAAGGTCCAACTTCCTTAAGTTTTATCCATGAATGTATATTACCACTGTCCCCTTTATGTCCATAGATATTTTAAACACGTTAAACAAAAAATTGTTTTCACAAGCAGAATAGCCCACTACAATATTATATATATATGGTAATTTAAACCAGCAACCCTATATTGTATAATACTTATAACAAGATTGTCATGTTGTATATAGAAACACATCTTTAAATAATTATACGCATGATTGACATGTGTCATTGCATCACCATATGTAATGTACTTTGTACAAACTGAGGATAAATAAATAAAACTATGTAATAGATTAAGAGCTGAGTTAAAGCAAGATTGAGAAGTTCAAAAACGTCTAAGATCGAGAGAGAAATCCAACAACCCTGGCAAGTCGTTGCCATCGAGGTCAAAGGGTGCAGAATGACGCAGACGGTCAAAGTCCAAATTCTCTCTCCCCCCATCGGGAATGGTATATGAAAACCTCGGTTTTAGCCCAACTTAGTCAGTCACTTTATCGTCGGCGTGAGCCCTTGTTGGTTGCAACCAGGTCCACCTCATCGACAATGTAAAACAGTAAGAAATATTCTAACTCCATCTTGCTCTTAGCTCGACTTTTATCTGTTCATGGAACTTTCCTACTACAACTGTGTCTCTTCGTTTTTTTGTGTGTGAACATTCCCAAGCTTTCCACTCTGTCTCGACCACGACTGCCTGTACTCTGTGAGAACTGTTAAAGGTCTTCCAAGGTGCAGAGAGGTACTGGAAAACTCTTCACGCCCTGACTGTCCCTCTCGGTTACTACAGGTTTGACCCTCGGTTACCACATATATGCATTTTTGGTCCGCCACCAAGACTTTATGCAAGCCTGGAACTTCCTAGTCAACTAGTTCAGCTCTGTCACAGGTCGTACTTAGAACTTTAATCGAGACAGCCCGGCTCCAATGCATGCAATGTCAGAGAGAGCTGTATGGTTTATTAAAGTTGCAAAACCGCTGAGAGGATTCCACAGTTAGAAGAGCCAAGCTCTCCCAATGCTTTCCCTTTGCAGTGGGGACAGTGGGACATCCGAATCCGATAGTATCCGATTATATTTTAACTCTTATTCTATTGGCGAATTATTTTACCAAGTTTTCTCCTGTAGAAGGGCGTCCGTGCTCGAAAGCTAGAGGATAAAAATGCTTTGAAAAGTCACTTTTCCTGGAAGCGTGATTGATTTACTCAATATTGGTACAAGGGATTATTTTATTGAATATATATATATATATATATATATATATATATATATGTATGCATATTTATATATCGACGCTAAGCTTTTTCAAATTGTTCCTTTGTTAAAAGCTTTCGAGGGATCCTCTTTATCAAGCAAAATAATAAATACACATATAACGTATGTTTTTGTACGTTAAAACTAAGACTATCTTATGTCGTATACGTGTTTATTATTTTGCAAGCTACAACTTACAATATCTCCGGTGAAAAAAACATGTTGGTTATTTTGCTTGATAAAAGGGAATCCTCGAAATCTTGCAATATAGAAATACTTAAAAGTTAATTTGGACATTGTTGTGCGATATATTATATATAAGGTACTTATATATTCTACTGAATGTTCCAATGAAGGTTTTAAAGTTAACGCTTCTGTCTCAATCCTGATATCATTCAGACAACAAAGAAAGATGGTACGATATAATTGCGTGTCACGCGAGGAAAGCTATTTTGGGAAGGTTGGGTTTCATTGACAACTTGATTGTTTAACTGGAACCTGTCTTGGTATTGGAAACATGCCGACGGTGTGACTAGAGGACAATTCAGCTCCGTCTGTTTCCTGAATGAACGACTCTGAGATGTTAGAATGGAACAAATATTAAATTTATATTTATTCATCCTTGGAAGCCTGATATTTTCACCTTAATAAAGATATGTTTTGATAATAGAGCAATCCACAAATAGATCTTCATTTAAAAAACATATAAATTGGATCAAAATATAATGTATTTACCAATATTTTAGTTGACTGAACGCCAATATTTTTCAAGGTATTACAACATATTTATGTCAACAACAAATTATGTGGCGCTGAGTTTGTTGTTGACATATGTTGTGAACCTTGAAAAAAGTTGGCGTTCAGCCAACTGAAATATGGGGAAAATAAATTATATTTTGATCCAATATATGCCGGAAAAGACACCACCACCAGCATTAAATAAATGTTGGTAAATACATTTGAGAGAGCAGTCGACAGGGTTGTCGCTCGCTGTGGGAAACTAGGTGACTCACTCGACTGTCCTGGGATGTCTGCAGGAAGTTCCTCATCCGGTCGTCTGCTCCGCTATGGGTAAATCCATAGGAGACCGAGCTTCACAGATGTATCAGAAACCATGGCAACAGATCTTTACTTTTCCAACACATTCATATGGCAGAATACACCTACAACTCACACCAAGCTCTTTCACATAACACAACACCAAACACAGGCACCAATGATTAGTCTTAGAAGCTTTAATTTCACAAAATTCATACAGCATCAACGATATAATCAGTATGTTTATTTAACAACCAAATTACCACCTGAACAATGCTGAAAGTATGTGTTCTAAGACACCTACATAAACGAAACCCATCACATAGTCATCTCTATCAACTGTGTGACGCGGAGTTTTTAGGAATCGCGGGATATTCACTTGATTTTGATATTTTTCAACAACTTTCCCCTCAAAACTTAAATAAATCTTATATTTTGGCCATAGAGATTTGGCCTAACCTCTTTGCTAGCTAAACACATCTTTGGCTGTATTTGGAGATTTCATTAGATCCTTTGTGGATCTCATGGAATAAAGTCCGCCCTAGGCTAAAGAGAGCCATTAGCCCGAAACCATGGTCTCTAGGTGGACGCTTTTCAGTTTGCTAGAGCTGGCCACTTGTTTGCGGTGACGATTAATAGATGGCGTCTGATTTTGGCGGAATAGGCGACTTTTCTTTTCATAGATCAATATCCCTCCCGGCAATTTTCCATAGATAATAATATGTTTAAACTAAAAATAATCTGTGAGGAAATGTATAAGGAGAAAAATTGATAAAGTTGGGTAATAAGCTTAAGTCAAGTCAACCATGTTGTCTTCATTCTAACATGATGTCGTTATGGAAACTTGCAGGTCGTCCTGCTCGAGGGAAGCGTATATAATCCTACGGATTCGACGATCTAGGGAAAATCTCTCCGATGTGATGTCCGTTTAGTGGACATCGGGCTTTACTCTTTGGTCTACTCCTCACGAATTCTTGCTTCTGGTTCCTGTCTCCTATGTGCTTCCTTGTCACACCCACAGCGACTCCCGCAACTTACCACACACAACACCCACACAAACATATATATAAAGATAAAGGTCGCCTCTCCCGTCAAAATAGACATCAAAACTAGACGCCATCTATTGATCTTCGCCGTAAAACTAGCGGCCTCGGGTCGGTGACAAAGCCACATCACCAGCTTTGGCAAACTGAGAAACGTTCACCTAGAGACCATGGTTTCGGGCTAATGACCTTCGTCAGGGAGGATATTCATCTATAAAGATAAAGAGGAGACCTTTATATTTATAGATGAATATCCTCCCGGCAAAATTTCCGTCTATATTTTAGCCATAGATTTGACCTAGCCACTTTGCCAGCTAAACATCTCTTTAGCAGATTGTGAGGATTCCATTGTTCCATCCCGTGTGGATCTCATGAAATAAAGCCTGCCCTAGACTGACGAGGGCCATTATCACGAAAACATGGTCTCCAGATGGACGCTTCTCAGTTTGCCAAAGCTGGTGTTGTGGCTTTGTATCGACCCGAGTGACAACTACCCACTCTTTTTCGAGAATGTTTAGTGATTTAAAATTACACACGTGAATAAAAGATAATGAGAGGCGATTTGTCCCTCTAAATATTTTTAAAATTAAATATATGCATTTTTACTCTTATAGTTATTAATATGAATTGCTCACGTTTTAAAATAAATAACACAACATTAATATTCAAAAATTAGATCACCTGCATAGAATGCTCTACCTTTAAAACGGCCGTTTATATTTAAGCACCATTTCCCAAGCGACCACCTCTATACCACGGACAGCGACCATAAAAATAAACTCCGTGCATTTTAAATGAATTAAACATTTCCCAGCTCCCATTTTAAAACTATCGCACAACCAAAATTATAAATATATAGCCGAAATATTACTAAAAATGCGTTTATTATACTTTCTTTTTTTGTTTTTATCTGATAAAAGCAGTGCACAGGGCGTCATGTTGAAATTGTCAAATTTTGTTCATCTAAACATGAGATGACCTTCTCTAGAGAAGTCACCTGTAATAAGATTTCAGAAATGTCGAAACTTGATCTTTGTTTACAGGTTGAAATGTATAAAACACTTATAAAATATAAATACACTGGTTAATAATGGAGTATTTATTTGTGATTCACTAATTTTCAGAAGTATAATGGAGACAAAAATATACGCTTGTTAAAGTTATGGAAAGGGACTTACCTAAATAAAAAAAATGCTTGCTAAAGAATGATCATCTGTTTGTAATCTATTTATTGTGAGTGGGGTCTTGACATTTTTTCAAATAATTTTATACTTTCAAATAGAATGTTCTATATTTTTAAATCTTCCCTATTCTTTCTAAAACTAATAAACACCACCGCGATAAGGTACAAATGTATATTGTAACTATTTTATTAATTTATGTCACTGAATTAATGACAGAGAGACATTAAAATTGATAGACAACCAAATTATATTTGTATTGTATCGTATGGTATTTTATGGTAGGTGAACTATACAGTCAGCATGATTGTTGAACAGGAAGTTGCTGAAGTTAGCAACGAGCTGTGATAAGAAAATTATACATATTTTGATGATGATAGTGAAGTTGTCTTCAAGCCATGTGCACAGATTGATTATGGAGAATCAATGCAGATATATTTAGGAAGACAGAAATAGACATCTAATAATGAATTCACTCTGATTGCAATTCCTGTTGGCAATGAGTCCATCTTTTACATAGGTCGATAAATCATTAGCAATATCAAGAAAGAGAGTTGACCAATCAATCAATATACCTAAGTGCCATTTCAACCTCTGACTCATTACCTAAAAATGGAAAGGGAAAAGACCGATCTACGCAATAGATACTGGTCATACAAATAAACTGGTTTTGTAGAAATTGAGGAAAAATACAGAAAAATGCTAACTAGAAATATTAAAGATAATATGTCTAGATATTTCGCGTGTGTGTATATAAAAAGAGGTAAAGTGTGTAGGCAATTTTTATTTTAAATCATATAAAATAGCAGATGTATGGAAATGAAAAATTACATATTACAATTTGTTGATGAAAATGTATGCATTCTACAGTAAATGTATGTTATGAATAAATTGTGTTGTTGTTAGATTAGGCTTGATAAGACAAAGGATCGATAAGATAAAGGGTTGAGGTGCAGTCGTGATAAAAAAAAATATAATTATTTACCGTCAAGTAGCTTTTATTTTCAATTACTTGAGGAAAGATTACAAATTTGTTAGTTTCACATTATATAGAATTTATAATTTAATCCTATATTAGTAATTTAAAAGGATTGATTGGTTATCTACGCATATTTACAACAAAACTATACAACGAAACTAAACAACTAAAAAAAACTGAAAGTCTTTTTAAAAACGATGATAACAAAAATAAAAATATCAATGAATAAAATAAAATATATATTTTTTAAAATATAGAAATATTTGAGGTTTTTAGATTATATAATATTTTTAGATTATATAATATGTATATATCACGATCTATCACTATTTATATTAATTTAAGTCAACCTCCTCTCTCTATGCGCAAGATTAGACACAATTCCGTCGACTCTCCTTACTTACGTCGATGAATTCACCAGAAGATTTCCTGCGAAGTCGCACATTATCTGAGCAGACGATGTACCTATATATGGTGAATTTTGTCATATCGATATATATACATACAAACGATTAATATCCCTCTGGCAATATTTCCATCTATATTTCAGCCATAGAATAATTTGAAAGATTCCACGAATCCCTTGTGGACATTTTGAAATCAAAACTAGTGCTGAACTAAAGAGGTTGATAGCCTGACAGAAACCATCACATCCAGGTGGACATTTTGACGTGTTGTGAGTTTTCCATCGACCTGAGTCTGCTAGATAGCAAAGACGGTCAAAATAGATGGCCATTAAGTTTTACGTTTGTTCTAATAGGAGAGGTAGAATTCTCTCTCTCTCTTCTGTTTTTTTAGATTAAGGATTAAGTTACTATTTTATTCTTAAATTTTAATTTGAGATTCTATTGCGGGGTTTTGAATATCAATAATGTCTCATTGTTGTATGACTAAAGTGGGCCAATCTTGCTAAAAATAAAACGACTATTCAATTTGATTAACAATCCAGAACTCTCATCTTCTTCTATTTATATCAAAATAACGACAAAAAAGATAAGTGTATGTCATGAAGATACTACATATATATATATAACGGGTAGATTTTATAAATGATTGATTACCTATTAAATCTAAAATTATTTATACACATATAATATGCTCTTTAAATACTACGTGTATGATTATAAGGTAATCCGACCAAATCTAAAGAAAAATTAATAATAAATATTTATTTATTCAGATTTTTGGTCTTATTACCTTATAGTTCTAATCTATAATCCAAATTGTGTCTTATCACCACGTGTTTACTATTCAGAGTGTCTGAAATGTGTCAGAGTGTAGTCAACATGTTAGTAGAACCATAGCTGCCATCAATATAGGCTTTTGACAATATGCAATTCACGGACTATTTTGATTAAAAAGAAAAGCCATCTATTTTCAGGCAAACTAGACACAAAACTATGTACCATTTATTGTCAGTCTCTGTAATCTTGCAGATTCGAGTGGGTGACAAGACATAAAGTCAGCTTTGGCAATTTCACAACTTTCAACTGTGGTGCCTAGGTTTGTAGAATTTTTACTTTCATGAATCACTTGTGATGATTTAATCATTTCACAAAACAGTTGAGGATCTCATGGAATCAAAGTCCATCCCGGACTGACAAGATTCCTCTCGGAATTTTTACTTTGCCAAAACCAGTATGGAGGCTTTGTCACTGACCCAAGTTTGCTGGATTGAAGAGATGGCCCATATATAAAATCCTTCGCTGGTTGAAAGTTTGTCTGAAAATGCAGCTACGTTAACCACTCTACTTTTATTTTATTTTCAACGTTTCGGCGACTTCCTGTCACCTTGTACAGTGGAATTCCTTGTCAATCTCAGTCGCCGGAAAAAAACGGATAATTGGAAAATATGGAATAAAATGAAAGTGGTTGATGTAGCTGTATTATTAGATGACGTATGGTTTTAAGTCTATTTTGATAAGAGAAATACCTTTTCAACCTTTAGATAAATAACTTTCTGGCACTATTTCCATCCCTATTTTGACAATATGGTCCAAACACCTTTCCAACTAAACCTCTTTGGCAAATTCCGAAGATTTCATGTGAAGCCCTTGATGCTACCATGAAATAAATCCCTCACTGGACTGAAGAAGGCCATAATTTTTAACCATGGCTTCCAGGGGAGGGTTCTATATTTACAAAGATGGTGTTGTGGCTTTTCCACTGACCAAAGTCTTCTAGATTGCACAGACGGTATATAGATGGTTTGCGCCGTTTTTTGACGCAGAAGAGTTAGTTGCTATATTCTAGAATTGTTCTTGAAACAACAGACACCTCGGCCAGTAGAGGGTTTTTTTTCGACAAAGATATTTTGTCCTCGTAGGGAAAAACGCTTTTCCATATATTTTCTATTCTTTATATTTTCCTAACGAGGACAAAATAATTTTGTCGTAAAGTGAAAAAAAAACTCTTCTGACCGAAGTCTCTGTTATTTCATGAATAATGAATATCGACCAGGCAACTTCTATCTTCATGATATTCTAAGATGTACGCGCTAAAAGGTAAAGATGGATTTCTAGCATAATGAAATAATAACTCTCCAGGGCGCGTTGACGCTAAATTCTAAAAGGATATTGCTAAAATAATGAAGAAAAAGTTATCCAAAGAAGGGACAAACTAGGGAGAAGAATCAAAGAGAAAATAAATTCCAACCACTTTCCTCAGAACATCTTAGAATTCTCAGTAGCACGATCTAACCTCTGGTGAAATTTAGCTCATGTTCCGAGAACATCTGGCCTTGACAATGCACCAGCTGCAGCCGCCGAGCTTACGTTGAATAAAACATTGTTGTTCCAAGTACAATAACACTGCCTGCATATTCTGCTTGTACCTATATCTTCCCTGACTTGTCATTTAACTTTTTGAAAATCAAATAACATCTACACTCTTTAAAAACAAGGTCGATATACCTGTAACACCATATTGATCAACATTAGGTTGCAAGAGGATGGTATTCATGTACCAAACGAAGCACTTATCATTTTAAAAATCCATCAAAATAATATATTTTTGTTATTTAAAAAAAAAATATTCCAATTTAAAGCGCTATGTACCCCTAGGGACACTTACGCTGTCATACATGTATGCCTTCACATTTATCTATACATATATATATACAATAATTTTAGGCCGTGAATAGAATAGTCATATGATATTAACAATGAGAAAGAGAGAAAAAAACTGTGTACAAAAAAAAAAAAAAGAAGTGTCTGGCACAATATGTACAATCAGCATTACATAAATGTATTTTAAAATTCGAAACTATTATAGACGCGTATGATTCTTTTTAAAAATAAACAATTTCTACTGTAAAACGAAAATTGCAATTATACCGCGAATGTTTCTTTTAAACGAAAAATCATAATTTATTTTTAAGAGAAATAGCGATTATTTCTAACTTTAAGGACGAAGTAATATAGGATGAATTGGGAAGAGTAATGATAAACGGAAAAATAAAAGTGTCCAGGGATGGGAATCGAACCCACAGTGTTCCGCTTACCGGGCAGATGCCATGTCCACAAGGCTACCCTGGACATATTTTTCCGTTCGTAAATATTATTTATATTATTTATATATATTATTATATAACAATTGTATTTTAAATTACTTTATATAATATTTACGAACGGAAAAATATGTCCAGGGTAGCCTAGTGGACATGGCATCTGCCCGGTAAGCGGAACACTGTGGGTTCGATTCCCATCCCTGGACACTTTTATTTTTCCGTTTATCATTACTCTTCACAATTCATCCTATCATACTTCATCCTTAAAGTTAGAAATAATCGCTATTTCTCTTTAAAATAAATTATGATTTTTCGTTTAAAAGAAACATTCGCGGTATAATTGCAATTTTCGTTTTACAATCATAAGCCGCGTTATATTGTATTTTAAACTTCTACTGTCCTTACTGCAATGGAAAAATTAAGTAAGGACAGTAGAAATTGTTTATTTTTAAAAAGAATCATACGCGTCTATAATAGTTTCGAATTTTGATAACAGATGTTGCGCTAATGCATCATAATATAAATGTATTTTGTTTATAAATTCCGTACTGAACGTACTGTTGGGAATAAAGAATGAGCCACAGTTTTGGAAACTTAGACAAAAGCCGAAATGTATATAAAATGGTTACGACCTTATGTGGCTCTCATCAGTACAGGAACGGCTTCGATTTCATACTATTAACTGTATGTATCCCGGACTCCTGGAGCGTACAGTAGTCACCAACTATCCTTGTCGATTTCATACAATCGTATGTGATGAGTGGGAGTTATGAAATTGGTCGAATTAAAAGTGTTTAAGCTGGTAAAGTGGCAGGGTAAATTTTAAGTCCAAAATACAACATAAAGTTCAGGGTAGATGGGTTTTTTGAATAAAAATATCAGGCCTTCAGGGAAAATTATCTTTGAAATGAAAATATACTTTTCCCAGGAGGCCTGATATTTCACTCAATATTGAAACAAGGGATTATTTTATTGAGATGGAATATAGGTACCAAAAGTCACTTCTCTTCTTTAAAATGGCCTTATTTCAGTCAATTTTAAACGGAGAGGCGCCTTCTTTGTACAAATATATATTGTTAATATCATGTGTTTTTTTCTTTTCTTGAACACCGGAGCGAGTTTATATAGGGCAAAATGTTTCATTAAAAGGCTATTGTTTTTTAAGCAATTATTGAACTTTTATAGATGTTTTAGAAACCTTACACTCATGGAAAAAACTTAGGGAAGTTGAAGGTCTTTGGTGTCGCCAGTGATATGTTTTTATGAAGGAAACAGGAGCAATTTTGTTTACACTTGGTTATCTCTTGTATCGTCAATAAAGGTCACTGTGTTTCAACTATCTTTTAGAGTTATTATCTGTATTCCGATATACATGCTAATAGGTACAAATTCCTTAAGTTTTGTCTATGAGTGTAATACTTCACACATAGTAATACAAAATATTTATTAATATATATATATTTTTTCAATTGGAAAAATATTTTAAAGTTATTAATACACTACGTGCGTGTTATGAATTACTATAACAGCAATATAAAAAACAGCATATACAGTGCATAGCATCAGCTTCTTTAGGTAGGCACATGTTACTGAAAAAATATCTAGATTCAAAACTGGATACTTCCCAAAGGATCTCAGGATAATAGGTAACATCAAGAGATTCCCAACATGCAGAAAGTTCCAAAACATTGATGCTAGTTCCCAACATCTCCATGTTTGTATCAAAGCCACCAAACAAGATTATAGGGAGACAATCCAGGAATATCATCACTACTGTTGAAATATCACTAGCTACTAGAGTTGGTCTGCTTATTGTCAGACCTATTGTGTAAAATAAATATAGCAACAACAACAATGACATTTTTTTTATGTTCTCTCAACAAATGATTCGAATTATTTAGGCTCTATTAAGCGACGCCTAGCTGACCTATCGGTGCTTGTTGCGATTGTGAGAGCGAGCTCATATACGACACAATCGGCACCAGCTAGTTCCAGCCGTCACCACAAGGAGGAGCTACAGTCTGCACAGAACTGACACTGTGTTTTGACTTTTCTATATTTAATAATTTTCCTCATATCTTTTCAATTCCTATTTTTTTTCTACATTAAATACTTTCTAATTGGTCGTTACTTGATTATTAAAAAATATTCCTAATAATTGTATCGAATCTTTCAGCTTCTATTCAATTATAAAATTATATCTCTTACAAAAATAATCCTTAATTGTTCGATATTTCCTCAATATTATTTACTCAGAACGATCAATATTTATTTCGATAAAGACAGAACACCAAAGCAGCGAATATGAACAGGTGCTATTAACAGATTCCGGATTTTCAGATAAATCTTTGATCAGTGCAGTAGATTGAAACTAATTCCTCCTTCTTAACACAATTTAAAATATAAAATGTTTATTTGAAAATATAAGCGCGACATCTAGATTGAAAATTATTAACTAATTTGAGCACGGTATGTTTTTTTCAAATACATAAATAATTTTTTCTAACTTCAATGAGAAAAATATTGTTAGGGTTTACACCAC
This sequence comes from Cordylochernes scorpioides, assembly GCA_030710605.1. Classification (NCBI taxonomy): domain Eukaryota; kingdom Metazoa; phylum Arthropoda; class Arachnida; order Pseudoscorpiones; family Chernetidae; genus Cordylochernes; species Cordylochernes scorpioides. Next base: position 37,202,301 of record CP092881.1, on the reverse strand, counting down.
TGATGAGTCGGGCTCTCTCAAATACTCCCAATACTCATTGGAGTAAGGTTATAAGATAATTGTTTATTAAAAAAAAGAAATATAGTTTATATATACTATTTTATTACAGGTTTATTTATATGTGTTTTGCTTATATTATTCCATTTTTACTGAAGATAGCCAAGTCTCAATTTGAAATTCAAACCTTTTTTTTAATCATAGAAATCGACAAATAGTACGTGCTATTGATTATATACAATATATCTAATCCCTATCTCATATATCATTAAAATATAATATTATCTCCAATATACATATGGCTTGAACATTTTTTGGCCTCGCTCTTAATTAAAAAAAAGCAAGAATATTTGAAAAAAAAAACTAAAATTAATTTTGTATCCGGTTTTAAGAGTTGTCATTAACCTAATTGCTCTAATCGATATCGATTTTCTTTACAGACTTTACGTTATTTCTATTCATGATATCAGCTTTTTTGCTTATTTTATTTATATATATTCAAAATACACATAACTATATTTATTTCATGGTATTTCGTTGTAGTGAGCACAATAATAAAACTTTGTCTTTAGCTACAATTTGAGAAGGAGCAGCGACAAGAAGAGAAATACCAGAAATCACCTGAACGTTCCTTGTTACTAACAAAGGCAATGTATGATAAAGGCGACCATTGTCCCACTGTCCTCATTGTTGTCACCACTCGGATTATCCTAGGGATTGTGGATTTCTATCTTCTATAGAGCCTCAAAGCCAAGGAAGTGTTCAAGATAAGTTCCGGGTTATTTTTAACTTACCATTCATCAGGCAATATCCGCATCCGAATCTCTCTCTCTGGATGAAATTTCCAAGTCACAAGTGAAATATTTAGATTTATTTGGTAATAAGTCTTGCAGGATGGTGGTATTACCTATTTATAGTAACAGTAGCTGAATCAACATCTTCGTAGTTTTCTTATTTATTTTCTTGCTTAACGATACTTCATCGTTAAATCAAATATTGATATCATACGAAACAAACAGATGTCGCCATTATTAGCTGCTTTTATTAGAATAGAACATTTACGAAGTTCCAAATGTATGCACATCAAAGACAGGATATCCTATCAGAGGACTGTAAAAGGTATATATCAAATTGAATTCGTTGTGAGAATCATTTAATATAGTTGGTAGTTAGTTTTAAAATATTAAAGATTAATCAAATTTATTTAATTATTTATTTCCTGACGTTTATATAGGGGACTCACTTACTTCAACTTCCTCAGGGGATAAGTTCTTCATTTCTAGAAGCTAGAATTTAATAACACACATATACCCTATGGAAGGTTACAATGAGTTTATCATTTATAGAAGCTAGAATTCAAGAACACACATGTATCCCCTGAGGAAGGTGTCAGTGAGTTTATCATTTCTAGAAGCTAGAATTCAAGAACACACATGTGTCCCCTGAGGAAGGTGTCAGTGAGTTTATCATTTCTAGAAGCTGGAATTCAAGAACACACATGTGTCCCCTTAGGAAGGTGTCAGTGAGTTTATCATTTCTAGAAGCTAGAATTCAAGAACACACATGTGTCCCCTGAGGAAGGTGTCAGTGAGTTTATCATTTCTAGAAGCTAGAATTCAAGAACACACATGTGTCCCCTGAGGAAGGTGTCAGTGAGTTTATCATTTCTGGAAGCTAGAATTCAAGAACACACATGTGTCCCCTGAGGAAGTTGTCAGTGAGTTTATCATTTCGAGAAGCTGGAATTCAACAACACACATGTGTCCCCTGAGGAAGGTGTCAGTGAGTTTATCATTTCTAGAAGCTGGAATTGAAGAACAAACATGTGTCCCCTGAGGAAGGTGTCAGTGAGTTTATCATTTCTAGAAGCTGGAATTCAAGAACACATGTGTCTCCTATGGAAGGTGTCAGTGAGTTTATCATTTCTAGAAGCTAGAATTCAAGAACAAACATGTATCCCCTGAGGAAGGTGTCAGTGAGTTTATCATTTATAGAAAGTAGAATTCAAGAACACACATGTCCCCTTAGGAAGGTAACAATGAGTTTATAATTTCTAGAACCTAGAATTCAAGAACAACCATGTGTCCCCTGAGGAAGGTGTCAGTGAGTTTATCAATTCTAGAAGCTAGAATTCAAGAACACACATGTGTCCCCTGAGAAAGGTGTCAGTGAGTTTATCATTTCTAGAAGCTAGAATTCAAGAACAAACATGTGTCCCCTGAGGAAGGTGTCAGTGAGTTTATCATTTATAGAAACTAGAATTCAAGGACACACATGTGTCCCCTGAGGAAGGTGTCAGTGAGTTTATCATTTATAGAAACTAAAATTCAAGAACACAACATGTGTCCCCTGAGGAAGGTGTCAGTGAGTTTATCATTTATAGAAACTAGAATTGAAGAATACAACATGTGTCCCCTAAAGAAGGTGACAATGATTTCTACATTTATAGAAGCTAGAATTAAAGAACACACATGTGTCCCCTAAAGAAGGTGACAATGATTTCTACATTTATAGAAGCTAGAATTAAAGAACACACATGTCCCATGGGAAAGGTGACAATGATTTCTTCATTTATAGAAGCTAAAATTGAAGAACACACATGTCCCCTGGTAAAGGCGACAATGAATTCTTCATTTCTAGAAGCTAGAATTGAAGAACACACATGTCCCCTAAGGAAGGTGACAATGAATTCTTCATTTTTAGTAGCTGTAATTCAATAACACACATATCCTTCTATGGAAGGTGACAATGAGTGACCTAAAAACGTCAGGAAATCAATTAATCAAGGCGTTCAATACATCTATATTATTTTATATGTAAATTTGAATCGGCAGATTTCAGTGTGAAATCCAGATTTCTATAGAAATATAATATTTGTCAATATTGATTTTCTTTACGACTGTGAAACTTCAGTTTTTATTTCATTCCTTTATATTATAGTTGAATTACTTATATAAAATATATGAAAATAAAAAAAAGAAGGTGTTGATATTAAAAATAAAAATGTGGCATATCCTGACCGCTCACATGACAATTTAAGATGGCAGAGCGCCATCTAGTGGAACAAAATTCAACGAAGCGTGATTTAGACATGTTTCCTAATATTTGGCTAACCTATTTTCGTGCTTGGCTTTTCTTTCCACTGAAGGGCGCTCTGCCATCTAAAATGCTCATGTGAGCCTGGTCAGGATATGCCATTTATATATATATATTATTAGATGATAAAAGGCATATATTGGATTCAATAAAATATTTAAATTTAAATTAAATCCAATATATGCCTTTTTATTATCTAATGAATTAAATATGGATTGCTCTCTTTTTCAAAAAATATATATTATATTCTAAAATGCAGGTATTTTATTTTTTAAAAATGCATAAATTTTATTTTCATTCATTGACTATTCTTTTATTTTTGACTATAGATTTAGAACATAACACTTTGAATATTATTGTAAATATGTAAAGTTAGCCTGCCTATTTTTTTAATCACGAATATAGAATTCATTTTATAAATTCTATATTACTGTGATAAATAATTTTATGTGTAATTTGCTTCAAGTAATTCAAAATAAAAACTCTACTTGATAAGTAAATAATTTATTTTCTATTTTCACGACTGCACCTTCAAATTCTCTTATCTTTTTCAAAACAACAAAACAAAATATTCATAACATATATATATATAATAAAGTTGCGGAGAAGTATTTAGTAGTACTAAAAGAGGCACCTCTCTTTAACAGGTTGTTCTTTTGTCTGAATTTGTTAAAACTGGTCTTGTGGCTCATTCTTTATCATCACCTTTACCTTTTTTACTGGGGTGATAAATAAAAATGCATTGCCTTTATGTATTTAAAAAAAGGAAAATAGCTCTTTTGATAAATATAAAACGCGAGCGCTATTTTGAATTTTCAAATACTAAAAGTTTGATTGTCGAGATAATTTATATTGATCATTAATTTGTAATAAGACTATTTAGAATTAAATACACAGCAAAGAATGCTTGCGATAGTCTCTCCTGTCAAGCCACTCAAAACGCTGGTAAAGCAACCATCGCTCAACTTGTGATCAGTCAAAGGGACAAATAGGATTATGAAGCAACACCTACTGCCCTCAATTACAAAGTTAAAGAGAAATACTTCCAACATGGAATTGTGCCAACCCACACAGATACAAACTTCTCACAAACACTTACCTCACATCAGACAAATATTTACTCCACACATATTTCCAATTCTACAAGGCCGCTGTAGAAAGAAAAATATATAAAAAATAAAGCAATATTACTCAAGAAAATTGTTAAAATCTTCAAATTTTGCATTCTTATTATTTCTCTCTTTATTATATATATATTTGCATGAATAACGCTTATTTTGGATCAAATGTTTATCATAATTTACAATATTTCGATGAGACACTATCCAAAATTTGATCCAAAATAAGCGTTATTCATTCAAAGTTATCAAAATGGATTGCTCGATTTACAACAACAAATATATATATGGTAATTTAAAGCAACAACCCCATATTGTATATAACTTATAACAAGATTTTCATTTTGTATAATAGAAACACATCTGTAAATGATTATACGCATGATTGACATCTGTCCTTACATCATCATATGTAATGTACTTTGTACAAACTGAGGATAAATAAATAAAACTCTGTAATAGATTAAGAGTTGAGCTAAAGAGATAGAAGTCAAAAACGTCTAAATTCGAGATAGATGGAAGTCACAAAACAACATCTAAAGATAGATTGGAAACTGTCAGGACGGCGCCAGTTTGAATTTCACCAGACGATCCACGCTCTTCACATCTGGTGAAATGCAATACTCCCTATATAAAGCATCCGTCCTATCCAAAAATACAGTTACTTCACCATCTGCGTGAGCCCTCGTCGGTTGTACCCCAGGTCCACCTCATCCACCATGTAGACCAGTAAGAACTCTTCCATCTCCATCTTTCGCTCCTAGCTCAACTTTTATCTGTTCACGGAACTTTCTTAGTGCAACTGTGTCTTCGTTTTTTGTATGGATATTCCCAAGCTTTTTCCACTCTGCCTCGACCACGACTGCCTGTACTCTGTGAGAACTTTTAAAGGTCTTACAAGGTGCAGAGAGGTACTGGAAAACTCCCCGTCCTGACTGTTCCTCTCGGTTAACACAGTATAGCGAGAGTCGACAGGGAACACACCACAGTTTAAGTCGACTGGATACCTCATCACATTTATAGTCGACAAGATTCTACAAGAGGCTACAGTAACTCACCACATGTTTAGTCGACAGGATAACCAAAACGAAGAAGGCCAGATAGTCCAGATAGAAGCGAGAAAGTGCAAAGATGAACGAGCAAACCGAACAGTCCAACGATTCGACCGGGCCATCTGTCCCCAAACAAGAGACGACATTTGAAGAGGAGGAAATGTCGCCGCCCCAAGGGACCTCCGCAGACCCGCTGACACAGATCGCCGATGCCCTGAGTAAGCTGCTGGTCGCCCGATCTCCGAGGGAGATAGACGTGAGTCCATACGATGGTACCTTTGAAGCCCAGAGCTTTTTCGACAACTTCGATGCCCAAGCAGACCGAGTGGAGCTGACCTACACGGACCGCCTACGCAAGTTACCCTGCTACCTGCAAGGTAAGCCCCTCCAATATTTCCGAAACCTACGGTTAGATAGGTTATTTTATAATGAAGCCCGCCAGACACTGATAGACTTATTCCCAACAACGACAGAAGCGTCGTTTGCAAGCTTCCTGGCCATCAAATTGACACCCCAAATGCCTCTAGAAGACTACTACCAAATCAAAATAGTAATGGGCATGAAATTAAAACTACCCGCTGACCTATTAATAGAGTCTCTGACCGAAGGACTACCCGTCGCAGACCAGCGATTAATCGCAATTGTGCAGCCAAACACCATTAAAGAATGGTTCGACCTAGTGTCAAGAATAAGAAGAACTCAGTGTGCCACCAGTGCAGCGTACCAGCGCCAATTAGACAAGGCTCCACATCCAACCTACCACAACCCACCACCGCGGTACAACAACCAGCGGTCATCACGTGTAACCTACCAAGTTACACCACCACCCTCGCCTTGCAAGTATTGCAATGCTATGCACTGGCACTCCCAGTGTGAACAACGGTTCTCACAGGACCGAACACGCCAAGTCTACAGCGCCAGACCACGCACAACCACTGTACCAAAATGTGGTACCCACACCCGGCCCAAGGTCCAATCTCTGAGCCCTGTTCCCCAAGTCCAAGCTGCAAGCCAAGACGACTCTACAAGCCCCGCGAGCAACTCAACGGTAGGAAAACCTGCAACCTTTTTTTGTTTGAACAGCTCGTAATATGGACTGAACTGTCACCAAATATAAATTTGCCCTTTTTAATAGAAACGGTAGCATCTATTAACATACTTACACCTTGGATATTTTAAGAACCATAGAAAATAGATTACCATATAAATTTATTATCCATCAGTGCAGTTTAACTATAAACGCAATAGCCCATAATGTAAATACCCTTGGATATATTTAAAAAAAAATTAAAATAGGTAACCTCACCCAAAAACTAAAATATTTTATAATAGAAGCTTCACTACCTTTTGGTATTTTATCTATTAATACCCTTAAAATATTTAAATTAATTATAGATTTTAATAATCTTCAAATTTATCAAAATAATGATGCTCTCCCAACGAATGTATAAAAGTTCACCAAGTGCAAACAGGATTTATGTCCCACTCAACCGAGGGAAACAGCTATTTTTACCACCTTCCCCTCGAACCAGTCCTGTTTACACGTGGCGGACCCTACCACAATTATATGTTCCCCCACTATTGTATCACCCCCTATATCTCCTGCTCATGATATTGAGTTATCTATACCTTCTAATGCAGCACCTCAGTTAGAACATTGTCCACACGAACTTCACCCAATTCTATATGAATTCTCGCAAGTGTTCTCTACTAATAAATACAATGTGCCCAAATAGAACATACCTCCGGTAAAAATCAATATCACCACAGATAAAATAATAGCATTACGCCCATATAGAGTGCCACTACACGACCAACAAGAAATACAAACCCAAATAGAGCAAATGCTCCAACATGGAATCATTGCCCCGTCAGTCTCACCTTACGCCAGTCCAATAACTCTTGTTACGAAACGTGACAAAACGAAACGTTTCTGTATTGATTACAGAAAACTTAATGAAATCATCGCTCCAGACGTACATCCTTTACCTTTAATAGAAATCATTCTTGATAAATTGTCGAAAGCCAAATACTACTCTTCCGTAGATATAGCATCCTCATATTGGCAAGTGGAAATAGAACCTAACTCACGTAATCTACTAGCTTTCGTGACATTAGATAGTCAGTACGAATTTTGAAGACTTCCGTACGGATTTAAAAATTCGCCACAGATATACCATCGTGCCATAAACCAGGTCATGCAAAAATATAAACTAAATTTTGTTACCCATTACTTCTAACGATTTCATTATTTTTCTGACAACTTAGAGGATCATCTACAACACCTACAACAATTTCTAACGGTGTGTCAACACGAAAACATCAAACTCAATTATAATAAATGTTCGTTTTTTAAAACATCTATAGATTTCTTAGGATACACTGTTACCGCAGGTACTTATGCACCACAGACGCGCAACCTAATACCATAAATGCCATCAAACCATCTACCAATCAAAAGACGCTACAATCATTTTTAGGAGCAGTGAACGTTTATAATAAGTTTATACCAGATTATGCCCGCTTACGAGCACCTTTAAATAAACTACTTAAAAAAGATGTGAAATGGAATTGGGACCCAGACTGTCAACAAGCTTTCACCACTCTCAAAGAGAGTTTAACCAGTAAACCAGTACTACACTTTTATCAAGTCGGTTTACCATGCCGCCTTTATTGCGACGCATCCACCTAAGGGATCGCCGGCATACTCAAACAGGTACATCCAGACGGACAATTACATCCTGTACAATATTTCAGCCGCGCCCTTAGAGCACATGAGAGAAACTACACAGTTTCCGAACTCGAGTGCCTCGCCTTCGTCGAAAGTGTAGACAAATTCCGAATATACCTCACCGGTATAAAATTTACCATATACACAGATCACCAAGCTTTACAATGGCTTAAAACTATAAAAAAAATCCGTCAGGACGACTCTTTAGGTGGAGCCTGAGACTATCTACCTATAATTACGAAATCCACTACCTCAAAGGCAGCCAACAGTACGAGGCAGATTTACTATCACGAAACCCCTTTGTAGGATTTATCAGTGCTGGTATTATCAAACAGCATCAACCACCAGCATCCCCCGTCAACATTAAAACAAACGGCTTACATACCATTACCCGAAAAGGTGTAATTAAAATAATAATTCCCGAAACCCTTAAACATACTCTAATGAACAAAGTTCACCAAGAATATAACCACCCAGGCATCTCTCAGATGACCCGCATAATTATTACCCAGTACTACTGGAAAGGTATCTCTAAATCTATAGAAAAATTTGTCAGGTCGTGTCATACCTGCCAAATCATTAAAAGGCCCAAAGGAAAACCTATTGTGCCCTCGGACAAATCCCACCACCTCAACAACCATATCTCTATATAATCTCTATAGATACCATAGCTGGATTTTCGAAATATGGACACTCCAAGACATATCTACACGTAATAGTGGATCATTTAACGCGATATGCTTGGACCTTTCCATCGAAGTTCACCAGTACCCTAACGTACATTCAAACCCTCAAAACTGTACTACAGCAAGGATCTCCAAAACGTCTGTTATCTGACAGAGCGCCAGCTTTTACCTCAGAAAAATTCCGTAAATTTCTAATGACACATGGTATACGACCCCTACTCACCACAAGTAATAACCCACAAGCAAACGGTTTAATAGAACGCTTAAATGCGACCATTACAGGCAAGCTCAGACTAGCTTATCTAGAAAATCCGAAAGCTTCCTGGACTCAACTAGTTAAGCGCGTCACTCAGACGTATAATAACACACCCCATTCTGTCACAAGGTTTCTACCTACCTACTTATGTTCAATGTTATCTCCCCAGATCTAAGAACTCATCTCAATCCATACCCTGAAATAACTATAGCTCGAGAGATAGCACACTCTCGTACCCAAAATAAGCATAAAAAGATAAAGAAACATTTGATAAGCAGCACAGAACACCACATTTCGAAGTGAATGATCTTGTTTTGGTCAAAAATTATAGACATCCCGACACAGGTAAATTAGCACCATATTTTACTGGACCATACACAATAATTGAAATAATCTCACCCAATGTCGTTCGAATAGATCGCCCCAATCAACCTCTCAATAGAGACAGTGACACCATACATGTCGATAAATTAAAATATTACATATATATTATCATATCTATTAATTTAAAGATGTAAATAAACACGATTTTTAGCATTAAAATGCAAATGTTAAATACCTTTTTAAAAATCAATATCTATCTTTTTTTTTTTTTTACTTTAAATCTCTTTTTCATAAAAGAATGAAATGTCTTAATAAATACTGCATGTAATTTCCTTAAAGCATGGTGCTATAAATACTCATTAGAAATTCAAAGAGAATGTTAGAAAATTTTGTTTTGGCAATAGCTTTATATTTCTTATTAAACCTTCTCAACACCTATATAAAAATATGAATTTTTTACTTTAAAATGTTGGGGAACTATAAGTTGGCGAACAAGGTAATATGATCACGGTTGGCTTGGTGGAAAATTGAAGTCCTCGAGGCAAGAACTGATTGAATTTACGTGGGGGAGCATGCGTCTTATGTTCTCGATTCTGTAAATTGACCGAATTCTCTAAGCTAGTGTCCATTTATTGAAGTTTTGCTTACTTTATCTTGGAGAATAAACTAACCTAACTTCTCAAAATTGCTTGGCAGTTGGTATTTTAGATTAATTTAATGATTTTAAGTGTGATTTTGAGGATTCGAAGAGTTTGAGTAATATTGACGAAAAGTTAAATTTGCGGATAAACTAACAAAAAAAGAGAGTCTTATTTTATTTTTTAAATCGATATATCTCAAAGAGGAGATTAATACTTTCAGATTTACAAGATACAAACGATAAAGCTGGGGCAGGAGTTGTGGAACATTCTTCCATCATCACCTCTCTACACAGAGATGAGAAATAAATTTTACTATTTTAAATATGATTTAAATAGAGGCGTCTCTTTTGGTACATATTAAATATATTTATTTATATTAAAAATTATTATATTAAATTTAATATAATTTTTGCCCCCCCCCCCCTCCCAATATTCCGACGGCAAATCGTCTATTTTTATCGGGGTTGTTTATGATTTATACTCATGGACAAAACTTAAAGAATTTGTACCCTTTAGCATGTATATCGGGATTCAGACAATAACTCTGAAAGATTATAAAAAGTGATCTTTATTGAAGACACACAAGATAACCAAGAGTGAACAAAATTGTCTATGTCTCCTTAAAAAAAAAAAAGAAAAAAAAAAAAAAAGACGACCAGCTATATCAAAGACTTTCTACTTCCTTAAGTTTTGTCCCTGAGTGTAAATAAAATCACGTGATAATCTCGCTATACAAAATTTAACAAGAAATATTTGGACAAAATGATAATAAATCCAATATAGGCGCAGTTATTAAATTTATATACAGTAAAATGGATAGGTCTCTCTATTTACAATATAAATATCAATATAAAGTTGCGGGAAGATGGTATCCATTTATTACAAGAGGCAACTATCCATGTATTTTGTTTAGCACCCCAATAAAAAACGTAAATAAAGTGATTTGACCATATTTGACCAACTCAAACAAAAGGCCAACCTGTATACCATGATTTCGAAATATATCTCTTATCAGAACAGAAGCGCCTTGATTTCATAGCACCATCATAATCATCGAATCAGTTTAATGTTTGAAATATAATACAGATCGAGTCATTTTTGAGATATAGTCATTTTTGGTGTCTAGCCCATCTCAACTCCTTTGGTGTTCTTTCGCTACAGTATAGATTTCAAAACATCCTACGAAAGAATTTATGAAATCGTTTGAATTTACCAAAAAGGTGTTTAGCACAAAGCAATTTGAATGTAATGCTACTGTCATATAAGCTTATGTCCATAGTTTACTTGAAAACCATTTCTAAGATTCCATCCTTCAGTGTAGCATATAAAAGCAGAATGATCCAATACAATATTAGAGCTCTGAGAAGCGGTCTGGTGGATTAAATTGGCGAAACCGCTGGGAGGGTTCACCACTGATGAGCCAAGCCCTCCCAATATATTTTTTCATCGCAGTAAGGACAGTAGAAGTTTGTTTTATGTATAAAAGAAACATGCGCGCTTTCAAATCCTTTTATTTTATAAAAAGGTGTTTAAACAGGTAAAGTGGCATGATCGAATTTCAATCTAGAATACAACATGAATTTGCGGGAGGATATTCATGTACCAAAAGAGACACTTCTATCTCGATATAGATATTAAAACAATGCATTATCACACCAGTACAAAACGTGAAGGTAGTAATCAAGAATAAAACACGATACAATTTTCAGAAAATTCAGACAATAGCCAATCTGTATATCCTATTTTCTGTTATGAACCTTATCAGTTTAGAGGAGGATTCGATTCCCTAACATCCTAGGAGAGGAGTTTAAGGAAATCTTTCGAATATGTCAAAAACGATGTAACTCTTGTAAACCCTAAATATATAATATCTAGGATATATTATCCATTCTTATATTGAAATTGTTATGTAGTGAAAGATATAATTTTTAATACATTGACAGTACCTAAAAAGTTGTTTTAATTATATTCTAAACTTTTAAATCATAAAAAAAGGCAAACCCCACCAGTGAGTTCAAGCAACCACAAATGGTCCTCTGACGCATATGCAAGTACAAAGGTCGAACTGCTTTCAATATATTCTATATACAGTTACGAGCGTCATGCGTGGCCTCTGTCACGGTTTGCTTTTTTTTTTTGGAATGGCGCCCTCCTATTGGTCGGCTACGATCACGCCACCTTTGCCCCCCCCCCCCCCCTCAATTTCTGTAACTATTGTGTTGGAACGGGTCGCTCCTTAAATAAATGCATATATTAGTTAATAACTAAATGGAATCCTCTCTTTCTTTTTCCCAGTAAGAGACGCCTACGGAAGCCAACAGTACATAGACAGATAAAGCACATAGGCTATAGTTATTAACTAAAATATGCATTTATTTAAGGCGCCAATTTATAATTGTAACAAATAGTATTTGAATCAAAACATTCAATCGGGTAAAACACGGGCGTTGCCCGGGTCATTCGGCTAGTATATATATATATATATGAGGGACACTTACAATAAAAGCAGTCGCAAACTACTACCCACCATAATTATCATGGCCTGTACCACGTGTACTAGGGATAATAGTTAAAATGTTATATACGCCTTTAGTTCTTGGTAAAAAAAAAGTGAAATTCCAATAGAAGCGCTCGAATTCCCATAAACAGTCCCCATTCAATCATTAGACATATAAAAAATACGAACATAATTATTCATTTCTTATTATATTAATCATTATTCTAATACAATAGAACCTCCCTGTAAAGGACAACACCTAATTGCAGAGACAAATTGTCCTTTAGGGAGATGTTTCCTCTTACCGGAGAGTTGCTAAATAGTAAAAATGGTAATTTTGCAAATGAAAACTGTCCTTTGTAGAAAGATGTCCGCTAAATGGAGGTTCTACTGTACCACAACCGTATAACTTTCACTCTATAGATAACGGGTCCATAAATTTAATTAGCATATAACTAGAACTAATTATTAAAACATTCAGAAATATTCTGAATGTGATAGAATTTTGAATAGACATAACACTTTCGGAATACATTAATATACCTGAAATATTTGTATATAAATGACATAATACAATATAATATAATGCGGCTTGTGATTGTAAAACGACATTCAAAAATTATCCCGCATGTTTTTCTTTTCAACGAAAAATCAGAATTTATTTTAAGGAGAAATAACGATTATTTCCAACCTTAGGGATGAGGTATGAAAGGATAAATTGTGAAGAGTAATGATATCCTTTCATACCTCATACCTAAGGTTAGAAATAATCGTTATTTCTCCTTAAAATAAATTATGATTTTTCGTTGAAAAGAAAAACATGCGGGATAATTTTCGAATGTTGTTTTACAATCACAAGCCGCATTATATTATATTGTATTATAAATTACTTTATGTATTATTTACCAACGGAAAAATATGTCCAGGGTAGCCTATTGGACATGGCATCTGCCCGGTAAGCGGAACACTGTGGGTTCGATTCCCATCCCTGGACACTTTTATTTTTCCGTTTATCATTACTCTTCACAATTCATCCTTTCATACCTCATCCTTAAGGTTAGAAATAATCATTATTTCTCCTTAAAATAAATTTTGATTTTTCGTTGAAAAGAAAATCATGCGGGATACTTTTTTCGAATGTCGTTTTACAATAAATGACATAAGCTACAATAATTCTATTGATACTTAAAATATCAATGTATCTCATATATTAGATAAATATGAAAAGTTCCCGAATACTTATAAATGTTGAAATAAAAGAATTAGAGAACGCTTCACGATTTTGCGTGTCACCCTTGCGCAGGGGCCATGCTAATCTTCTCTGTATCGTTCCAATTTTTCCAATCGTTCCAAAAAGAATTAGAGAAAGATATGACTTTAAAATATTTGTTTTTATCTCAATAAAGATGGTAGGAAACAGCTAAACTACAAATGCTATCACTAATATTTGAGAAATACCCCGAAATAATTTCAGAATTAATTAATCTCGGCCGTTCTCCTAGTTAATGAGTTATCACTTTTATCTCGCTAGCAACCAGAATAGTAACAAGGAGTGGTATCTAAGGGCCCATGCTTGATGGCCAAATATTTCAACATGGTGAGCGGTAGCGGGCCTAGCAGTGATAGCTAAGAATCCTTGCCACTTCCTTTGTCTATCTAGATAAACCAGGCATTTTTAGCTGAATAATACCCTTGAATTAGAGCCGTTCGATCCATTATAAAACTTTCATACTACATGAGCAACGTCAACCCTCTTCAACTAGGTGAATCTCTTAACGCTAAATAATTGGAGCACAGACTCAAAGAACTAGACCGATTCGAAGACTGACTACAAACACACTGGGGTTATTTGTCCCCAGTAGTACTATTATTACGCCTTAAAGAGTACTCTCTTTAGCCTACAGCACCCGGTGTTCCCAGGTGTTCACCCTCCCAAGTACTGACCGGGCCCGACGTTGCTTAAATTCGGTGATCGGACGAGAACCGGTGTTTTCAACGTGGTATGGCCGTAGGTGATATTTGTCCCCAGCCAGAACTTTTATAAAATTAAAATTTGCATATTTAGCTAAAGTAACAAAATTTACATCATAGGCGCCAACAATGGTTTACCCTCATTATTACACATGTTTCAAAAAAGTTCAATTTCCATTCTAAATTCAATAATGTATTCGTTTCTACCTTTCTATATTCCTTTTACGTTTTGAAATTGTTTAAAGCATATACAGAATTTGGGCACTTGGAATCAACCTTACTTCCATCTAACCAAAGTATCATTAAATATCTGTTGTAGCTTTTTAAGATATGAACGACTTTAAGCACAGATAGTTTATAATCATCGAATCCTCCGTGCGCCATTTATTGCAGTAGCAAGTATTTGGACCTTTTATAAAAGCGACATCATAGATACGATTTCTCTTATTTTGTGAAAATGTTTGTCTTTCACTTCTTGACATACACTCATGGACAAAACTTAAGGAAGTTGTACCTTTTAGCATGTATATCGGGATTCAGACAATAACTCTGAATTGATAGGCTGGTCCAAAAACTAAAATAGAATTATCCGTTTTCTCTTCATCACACCACTTAACAATTTTGCATATAATAATATCAACCAATTGACTAATTTACATGGCAATAATTTTTCTTAAATAATAAAATATAAAACTTCATAAATAATCCTAGATATGCAAAAAATAGCTTATATATATATATATATATATGTATAAATAGATATGGAGCATATACTGGATATAAATTATTAATCAGCTAGTATTTCTAGGGGCAACACGCCTCTCTTTATCAAGGCTTTTCTTTGATTTAAACTGGGTCACGTGGGTATGTGATCCACTCACGCTATACAAGACCAAAGCGAGAAACCATTTAAAGAAAATATATATATCTGTACATACATGACTACTTGAAATTGTATCCATTATTCCTGTAGAAGGGCAGCTTGCGCCCGAAAGCTCGAATTGATTTTTCAAATAAAGAAACTTATCCTTTTTGAATCTATTCGTTATTATAATAACTCTGAAAGATATTTGATAATCATAAATAAAGAAAGGTATTGCATTTAATTTAATCTTATAATATAAACGCTAGATTAGAGAGAGAGAATGAGAATCAATGTTTCTTTTTCAAACTGAAACAATTTTCAAAACAACCCAATTAGAGCGGTATGGTAGATTAAACTGGCGGAATCGCTGAGAGGGGTCATCCTTGATGAGCTCACCCAATATTTTCATCATTACAATAAAGGCAGTAGAAATTTAAAAAAAAAGCATTTCGCGCAACAAATAGTTCACATTTCTGAATACAGATGGAGCTCTAATGTATCCTATTCCAATACTATAGTTCATATGTTCATACTTCACGTTGTGTTTGACAGCTCCGACCATGCAGACATGCCATATGATCCAACACCTCTGAGAGGGTGAGTATAAACTACAAGGTCCATTTGACCATACCATACCATATGGCTAGCTAAAGGTTGGAGGAATAGTTTTACGTAGATCTAAGTACCAACTCTTTGTACATATTTCAATTGTATTGATATTTTTCTCTTTTCATCTAACTAAAATGCATACTAATTCTTTTAGTTATTTCAAATATCTTTCTTTCTATGTTTAGTTTACCTTTAAAGTGCAAGTGTCCCTAGTGGAATATAGCGCTCTAAGTCGATATAAAATTAAAATACAGGGTGATCCAAAAGTCTTGCACAACTTTGAAAATTAATAACTCCGCGAATATTTGCGCTAGATCAATGCGGTAAACACCATTGTGTTCAGGATGCAATGGGATTTTTTATGGCAAATAATGAAAAATCGAAATTTATTTTAGTTACAATTTTATTCGCTAGATGGCGCTCTACCAGAATCAGAGATTCAGTGGCCAAATTGTTTGATAAATTGAAAAATATAACTGATCGACATGTATTTCTCCTTTTTGAATACCAGGAAAGAACCCTAATAATATCAAATGATAAATTAATAAAACACCATTTCGCCCAAAGTAGAAGAATTGGTTGACGATTTTTTAAATACCATCTGAGATATATAAAATCGGTATATGCAAATTAAAGCATATAGCAAAAAATATTTTGTATGGAGTTTTGTGAAATAGATTGAATGTTTGAAAAACACTGCTGATATCAATACACGATTTTTTGAAATGTTAATATAGTACCAAAAATTATGATAGCACTAATAATAGGATTTCTTGGTATAAGGAATGTGTAGTTTCTTGACTAATTGGCGACAATTGACTATTTAACTGGATATTTGTCATGATCCAACAAATGAAATATAGAGGGGAGTGGAAAAATATATTTGTCGTACTTAATTCCAAATACCCTATGGGCTTGTCAAATGTTATCATTGCTTATTATACTGTACACAATTTTAAAAATGTGTCCTCTCAAATAAAAATCATTTTTAGATAGACCTTTAGCGTTAACTAACGTGGTAGTAAAATCATTTTGTATTATTTTTTTGCGCAAATTTTCTAAAGTTGGGGGTCTACAGAGAATATTCCTTATGCTATTTCTTCTAATGAGCGAAAAGCGATAAACTCAAACATAATGGGTAAAATTGTGCGTACCAGTGTTATTCGAGAAGTTATAACACTTCGGTCTGCAGGACATATTATTAGATGTGAACAAATGACAAACAAAAATATTACTGTTCACAAAAAAAAAAAAGAGTCAAGATGTGAGGACAGCATTTATTATCCCCATAACCCAACACAAAAAGCTTCAAAATATTGGTAGATAATATAATACATGGCAGCTTATATAACATATGAGGTAACTGCCTTCTCTCTTGTATTAGGTCACAATCCTTGCTCAATGCGGCGCCCTTCATTCTCAAACACCGCCTGCAGACGATAGATGAAAGAATAAGCAGCATTAAATAACATATCTGTTGAAATTGATAAAACGTGCCATCTGATAGAAGCTTTCAACATGGCCAATGTGGTAGACCGGCATCGATAAACACGCGACTTAATGTACCCCCATAACCACAAATCGCAAGGCGTCAAGTCTGGTGATCTTGGAGGCCACTGGTGTATAAAGTGGCGACTTATCACACGAACTTCACCGAACCTAGCCTTCAGCAATTGTTCGGCACCGCGGGAGATGTGAGGAGGTCCTCCATCTTGCATGAATGTTATTCATTTTTGCTATTCATATTGTCTGTCCTGCAATATTGGAATAACCTTTTCTTTCATAAGTTGAACATAACGTTCACCAGTTACAGAAACGGTTTTAAAAGTTCTTCCATTGATTTTTTCGAAGATAAAATGGCCCAATAATAAAAGAAGATGTGAACCCACACAAAACTGTAACTCTGGGCTGATAAAGTGGCATTTCTGTAAATTTTCTAGGGTTTTTTGTTTCCCAAATGCGGCTGTTCAGAGAAAAGTGAGCTTCATCTGTACACAGAACATTAGACAGCCCCCTTGGCAGAGCTGACTGCTATAGAGCGCGTCCCCAGGTGGCGGATAGGGGAACGACCTTCAGATATGAAGGCCAGCTACGAAACAAGCAGAATAACTCTGACGAATAAGCAGTCGCGAAACAACAGCAGCATTGTTAGAAGAGGAGTAGACCTCTTTAAAAATCCTTACTTCAACTGATTCGGTTGATAGACCTCCGCAAGGGTTCCACTCCAGGAATACGGAGGAGCTGCGTCTGTACTCATGTTAGAGTCGGCAGCTAAGGCGTCTGCTTCCATGTTAGGAACGGCCTCAAACTACAGGCAAAGTCAGACTTTCACCAAAGTGTGCCTGGATCATGGTGCCATAATCAACGAAAGCTGCACCCCTACACCCCATTCCATGAGGTTAGATGTTGATTTGCATGCTGCATCGCCCGTCGCGCAGAATAAACAGGGACGCGTTCAGGACTTAGGTAGAGGGTTCTGTCCAATAAGTATAATACAGTCTCCACAAACTTCAAACTTTGCAGCTTCCAAGCAATTGAGCATTTTGCAGTGCAACATAAATGGATTGTGCTCAACAGCACCAAAAATAAAATTAGAAGAAATAATGGAAATAGTTGAAAAACAAAAGATACAAATTATAGCCCTACAGGAAACCAAATTAAATGAAAAGTACAACTCAAATATAAAAACAACCATATTATCAGAAAAGATAGAAATAAAGAAGGGAGTGGCCTAACATTTTTAATCAAGAATTTGTACTATGAGGACATAGCGATTAATATTCCAAACACATCAGACCTCTAAGCCCAAGGTATCAAAGTCTACCTCAATCAAAACAAACCTTTTTTCAAATGTTTTTAAAGCTTTTACTGAATAGAAAATATTCAGTAAAAGCTTTAAAAACATTTGCTGTTTAGGAGTTTGTATAAAAGGAGACATACCTATATCATCCGTTCTGATTTCCCTGAGGGAGGTGACGGGAAGTAAATAAGTCAAGAACGGACCTGAGTCCGCTAAACTGCGGAAACGGTCAATAGATGGCGTTTAGTTTGAACGTCTATTTTGATAGGAGAGGCAACCTTTGTTTTTATAATTCAAGAAGGTTGATGTAGCTGTATTTCTTATTAAAACATTTAATCACTTTGTTTATTATTACAACATTTAATGACTTATTTAAACGCACATCGAGAAGTATGTAAATTAATACATTTCTTCAAAGACTTCTTGACTCTCTTTCACCTAACTATTTCCACCAGTGACTGTAAAAACGAAGATGTGACCCTTTTTGAACGCAAAATTCGTATTGCTTCAATAGGACTGGAAAAAAGGCGGTGTGTTTACTCTGGATGACATGTGCCTTTACATTATAATCAGGAGCAAACGCTTCTACTCACCAAGCTTATACAAGGGTGATATACTTGGGATACCATTTTATACCAATACCATATCCTTGATAAATGTTACATATGGCGTAGTGTAGGAAGCCCAGGTACTGTTCATCCATCATATTTTTGTCCAACACAGGTGTTTTATTTTCATTAATGTGCTTTATTGGAAGGATTTCCTTTTGGAGTGACGAAAGGTTCAGAATACAAATTAGATTTTTGACGTCATCTATTAAGATTGTATGGTTAATTAAGGGAAATAGTTGTGCTGATATATTAAAATTATCGATCATTAAAACTCGCTTTCTCAGCTTTTCCATTGTTGATAGAGAAACTTTCCTCTCTTGCAACATCGATAAAAAATTGTAAATATTTTCATAAATTTTCTTACATGATGTTTGAATACTAAACTGTTTCAACCTTTTAATCAAAACCACAAATATATCGAGACACGCATATACTAGTGTGAAAAAATAGTACAAATATGATTTTGTACTGGGATAAGGTACATAAATTATGAAAAAAAAGGGGGTAGGCCATCTCCTTATCTTGGAACTAAAATTTGCTGATGGCTTGCGTCATCTATCGGAATAAATATCAACTATTCGTTGATTTTTAATTATTCCAGAATTGATCAATTTTTTCCTCACATATATTAGTATATTTAGAAAATACTATATATTTGAATATATATTTCTCTATTTTCAATATATATAAATATGAAAAAATAATAAATAAATAACAAATAAAAAGGTCAGGTGTGGATATTAAAATAACAAAAAGGCATATCCTCCTCGCGCTAACATGGATATGTCTTTTTTGATATAAATATCTACACCTGATCTTTTTCTAACTTTTAATATTTTTTCACCTGAACAGCATATTTACGCAAACTTGGCCATACCTACCTATTTCTTGATTTATCAGGAATATGGCTTCGGAAAGAAAAAAATCAATATTTAAAATCTGAGGCAGTATTTGTCTTATGAACTGCCAAAGTTAGTTCCCATTTACCTGATACAGCCTGTATACTGAATGAATGATTCAACTTTGCCCTGCTTCTCACCGAATGAATATTTGCCAGCTAAAATTATCGAGTTCTCGATTCTGTAAATTGACCGAATTTTCTAAGCTAGTGTCCATTTATTGAAGTTTTGCTTACTTATCTTGGAGAATAAACTAACTTAACTTCTTAAAAATGCTTTGGTAATTGGTATTATTGATGATTTTAAATTTATTTAGACAATTGAAATAATTTATTGACATCATGTCAATACATGCAAGAGTTCACAGTCTGCAATATTTTAGGAATATAATTATATAATTGCATAACACTATGTACAATGAACATGGCGCCTTTACCACCGCTGTAGAGTTTGGTGGAGAATCGCCAGAGGGTCTCCAGCGACACCACGCATTTCTACGAAGAAAACATAGAGTTTGCCTTGCAGGCTACAGCCTGTATACTGACTCAATGACTCAACTTTACCCTGATTCTCCCTGAGTGGTTGTTTGCCAGGTAAAGTTGCCTTAATAGATATATTTTTAATGATTATATCATTATATATCCTTAATTAGTAGTCATGATGATTCCATTTAATATATCATTACTATGATAACACACATTTTATGTTTCTTTCTCAAAATAATTTTTCAATTTCTTTTTCACTTTAGAATGATAATAAGATGTTGTTGTTAATGTACACCACCCCTTCTAACCAGCTCATTGCACAAGTCTTCCTCTCTTTCTTATCCATTAAAATATTTCCAACATCAATGTTGCTCTCATCATGTGCCCAAAGTAGGACAGTATTATTTTTACATTACGATGCACTAGCGCGCCATCTGTTATCAAATTACAAAACTATTTTAGACGCGTAATATTCTTCTTAAAATAAAACAATTTCTACTGCCCTTACTGCAATGGAAAAATTAAAGAGAGGGCCTGGCTCATCAGTGGTGAACCCTCTCAGGTAGATTAAACTGGCGAAACCGCTGGGATGGTTCACCACTGATGAGCCAGGCCCTCCCTTTAATTTTTTCATTGCAGTAAGGGCAGTAGAAATTGTTTTAGTTTTAAAAAGAATATTACGCGTCTAAAATAGTTTTGTAATTATTTTTACATATCCAATAATATATTTATCTTTTTTTTTTTTTTATGAATGCTACACCGTTCTGTGTTTGTGTTTAATTCCCTGAGTAATATTTTGTGTATTCTTCTTAGTAAAATTCCACACTTCCAGTCCATTTCAGCATACTTATGCCTAGAACGTCTAAATTTGTCCTTTTCCTTTATTCCATAACTATATCTAACTTTATGATTCATACATTCTAAGTTTCAATTCTATGGCTTTTTGAAATGTTGGTTGGATACTTTATTTTTCGTACAAGATCCTTTGCCTAAATACTAAAAGCAGTTCTGATTATCCTGCGTGACAGCCAATTCAGTAGGTAGATATTTGGTCCATATAGTTTTCTCAGTAGTTTTTGATACAGAAATGGTTTGCCAGTATCTTATTCAATCTATGCCGTTGGGCCAAATAAATTTGGCTTTTACGACTTTTCGGGCGAATTTTCCCCCTCCTCCCAAGGACAAAAGAAAATCTTTCTTCATTGCAAAAATGGAGTTGAAAGCTTATTCAGGCTTTAATTGGGTATCCCCTTTTTTGTTAGGCATTCAATTAGAATGTTGCCCACCCTCTAACGGAGGTGTACTTACACTAGGAAGTACAAATATGAGTTTTACGTTCACAATGGAATTGAGATCGAATGGAATTTCTCAAACCTCTCCAGTACTTTTAGAGTAGTAATAAGATAATGTAGTAAGATAAAATCTCATTATAATTTTTTTTCACTTGTGGGGAATAACCCGGCGAAGTCACAAATGTCATAATATATAATTGTAACGAGTATCATTTGATTTTTAAAAACAACCTTCTATTTACCACATATATATATTAAAGTAAAATTCTTTCGGGACGAATGACGGATTAATTTATTACTATATAAAGCCTATATAGGATGAGAGAGAGAGAGAGCGACCGGTAAATAGCTGTTTATCGTTAAAATTATTATCTACGTTAGTGATGGTTAGTAGCACCTATAATAATAAACTTAAACCGAACTTTGAAACAGCGTAGAGGTTTATAGAATCTCCAAGAACAGCTCAGTTCCAGTTGGTTCCCAGGGAGATCTTATCACTGGCTCTTCAGCCTGCGTGATAGTCCAGGCGGAGCAACACTCTGTCTATTCTTTATATTTAATAACATCTTTATACATCTAACAACTTCCTTAAATATATATAACAATATATATATATTTTTTAAATTAAAAAGACATATATTGGATCAAAATAAATGATATTTTGTTCCAATATATACATTTTTAATTAAAGATTTATTAATGGAATGCTCTAAATTAAAATATGTAACAATATATATTACATATAATGTATCTCTTTTAGTCCCTAACAATTAATTTATATCTAACAACATCTCTTTACGTCTAACATTATATTTACATCTAGCAGCATCTTAATGTCCAACAATGGCTTCATACCTAGCAACATCTTTACATCTAACAATATGTTACATCAGAGGCATCTTGCATATAATAACTTCACATCTACCGCCGCCACTTCCCGGCATCAGAAGTTGAGAAGAATTAGAACATCAATATTAGTAGTTCCAATATTACACGTTTGGTTTTCTAACTCCTCACAAGTTATCTTTCAATTCTCCCTTTAGGGGACTGGAGAGATATCCCGAAATATATGAAGATAGGATCATTGATTTATTTGACATTTAAAGATAGTAAATGCCGCGGAAATGCAAATCTATAAAGAAGGGACTCGGTGACGTAAGGAAGGAGCTAGAAGAAAGACATTTACCTAAATGCTAACAAGGCACGATAAGGACTTCACTGTGATATCTAGATACATCACACAGAGGGGAGTTAGAGGCTGTCTGTCTCTCTTACCCCGTAAGTCTCTTACACCTCTGACCCCAACTTCCCATTCCGACAGCTCGCTATACTTGTAGAGTTCTCTATTGGCAACAAAGCGGAATGGAGCGAACTAGAGACTGAATACAGCCCTGCTGGTACTGCCAACGCTGAAAGCCGGACTTACGTCATCACGCGAGGCCTCCCATTGGAGTTTTGCGCCAGAACCAGCAGTCTAGTAACCAGTGCCTAGTCCTGAGTCTGTGGAGCGAGCAAGCTATCGGAGGAGGGAAGTTGAGTTCCAGTCCACGTGCACACAGGGTTAGATGTCCCTTTGCCGACATAGAATGGACGATAACGACATTCGCCTGACCGACCCGAAGGAAAGGACACGTTATGGCAATATCATTACCTCAGAGGTGTAAGCACTGACTGTTCCAGTACCGCTATTCACTAGCTATATTCTCGCAACAACATCGTTAGTTACCTTAGTATTAACTGGAACGAAGGCAAGTCACCCCGCGTGGCTCCCCATCTGGAACATCTGTTACACACAGCAGCCTAGAATACAGACTTTATGGTCAATAGATAAGTATTTTCATCGAGTCCCTTTTTTATCTTTTGTCATCTCCTGGTTGGAAAATTAAAATATCAAATTTATCTACATTTTTTAATATTTATAAATGTAATGATTTCAACCTAAAAAGGTAAGTTCACGTTAAAATCTAAACTCCTGGATCTACTCCAAACACAAAGCTTAATATCTCGTAATCAACAACCAGATAAAATGGATGTAGACGCAATATAAAAAATATATACTCACTTTTCATAAGAACCCTCAGGAAACCAACAAATACCACGCCATACACATTTCCTGTTATCAACCAGCTTTCCTTCAGTTCTTCTTTCGTTTCTCAATTGTCCTCTTTATATTTCATTTTAGAAAATAATCCTAAAATATTTATATTCATTTTTAAATATTGTAAAATTTATTTTTAAACTATCACACTATTGATAGATATGATTTTGTGTCGTGTTTTCTCTTTGATACAACAATCAAAGGGTTGAACTCTCTAGGTCGACAACGTCTATATAGGAATATAGTGATGGGTGTCATCTCTCTTTCAACATGGATTATATATGGATGAGAGATATACAATACAAATGTTTAAAATACATAAATCTGGGTTGATTATTCATGTAGTCTATTGCCCCAATCTATCGAGCCAGGTTACATTATGTGCATATATCCAATATATGGTCGGTTGCTGCTGCAATAGATTATGATAGAATAAACCCAACTCAGGTTGGTCCAATTGGGTAGTAGATTGGACCTGTGGCCCCCTGATCAGTAGAAAACCTTCCAGAAAGAGGCGATTCTATCTGAGGTTGATAGAAGAGTTGAATTCTTTTGATTTTGTTGAAAAATATTAACGGGAATAAATATAGGAATTTTATAGAGAAATTCTTACCTGACATCTTCCAAATATTTGCTCTCACTTTAAAATGAGCTCTTTGTATCATTTTTTTCCCGTGATATTCTCCAACTTGTTCTTCGACTAATATATAATGGATATACTTATAAACTGTACATATTATTATTTTATTTTTCTTCTTTATCTTAAAAAAATGCTTTTTAGTGTAGTTTCTTTTGATTACCAAATAATAGACTTCGAGAAATTTCTTGAGCTCATCTTCATTCTTAATACATCGTATTTTAAAACAATACTTCTTTTCAATTTTACTTATGTCTCTTTCGCCTGATCAAATTCAATCAAAACCTTTTTCAAAGCATTATTCGATTTATTAGAGATTTATAAACTGTACATTTTATTATTTTATTTTATTCTTTATCTTTAAAAATTGATTTTTAGTGAAGTTTCATTTTTTCTTCGTAAACTTATTTGATTAACGAAGAGATATTGTAATTCATTAGTATACTCTTTCCAATATACATATTCAGAAAAAAAGTATATTTATACAGAAAATATAGAATTTTCAAATACAGACTTATAACAACTATTTTTTGAAATATAAAAATATTTTAAAAAATAGAAATGAATAATCAACCATTGTTGTTATAACAAACCTCTAACTTTGGGTTAATTAAAGTGTCCAGGATAAATCTACACTCGAATCTCACCAATTCTTTTGGTTATTTATTCTTTTTGTAATGTGAAAGCACAAATGTCAATGATATCTTGAATGATTATATATCTGGAGGATTTATTTTTATAAGCGATGTTTGAGTTTTATTATAAATTGTATAGCTGATATCAATTTCTTATATGGAAATTTCTTCTTATTTTAAATTTTAGATAATACCTAAACTATTCCCTTATCGTATGTAAAAATATCAAAACAAATTGATTTGAATATTCGAAACTATTATAGACGCGTATGATTATTTTGAAAATTAAACTATTTCTACTGCCCTTACTGCAATGGAAAAATTTAAGGGAGTAAGGGCAGTAGAAATTGTTTAATTTTCAAAAGAATCATACGCGTCTATAATAGTTTCGAATATTCATAACAGATGGCGGGCTAATGGACCTAATGGATTTGTGTGGAAATTTAAAGAGAAAAAAAAATTCTTTCATTTAAATATCACTCAACATATTCTTTATTTAAACGAAATATATTGTTTATGTAAAGTAGAACGTCACACATGCTATGGTGAAGTGTTAGAGCGACAAAATTATATCTCACTAGATGTAACACCATATATGGTGTATAGGTGTAATTAGTGATTTTATAATACCAATATGTTTATATATATATTATTCATAATGAAGATATATTAATATATGTTTAAAAAACATAAATTTCTAATATAAACTACTCATTAACAAAAATACTTGTATATATTATATTAATATAACGCAATAACACGCCATCTATATATAAAAAATTAAAACATTTAGACACGAATGTTTCTTTTCACAAATAAATCAAACTTCTACTGTCTTTATGCGATGAAAAAATATTGGGAGGGCTTGGCTCATCAGTGGTGAAACCTCCCAGCGGTATCGCCAATTTAATCTATCAGACCGCTTCTTTAGAAGGAGCACCTCCCACCTTCATTCTTAAACTAATCTTTTGCTTGTTGAAACTTAGTCCCTATTTCTGCTCCGCGCTTATGGAATTGAAGACTTGAGGCGATGGTGTCGACCTTTCATATTGAATCATACTTTTTCTTATTACTAATTATTGTATATAGTTGCGGAACTACTGGTTTCCTGTGCTGCTCTTTTCCTGTTATTGCACCTTGTACGGAGAATCTGTATAAGACAAACGTCTTAATAAAGGCTTTGTGTGTGTGTGTGTGTGTCTTTTGCTTGTTAAAGAGTGAGAGCTCGAAAAAAAGATGGCAGTAATATTTATTAAAAAAACAAACTGTAAAAGGTTATCTCAAAATGTCACATAGAACAATAGAAGACAACCAATGACATAGTGACAGTAGCTAATTATAGGTCTCATTATTATACCTAGTTGTTGAGGAAAGACAAAATAACAAAAGTTGTTATTCTTATCCTTTCTCTCAATAGCCCGTTACAATAAAGTGAATTAATTCACAGAAATTCAGTTTTAAATCTGTTAAAATTCTGATTTATTAAAAGATTCTATTTGCATTGTGCATTAAGTGATCTTGTTTTGAGCCATAGTCATTATATATATAAAAAGGAACTTCACTCTATCAAAATCATTGTTTTAATACTGTTTAAAGAAAGAAGTGTCTCTTTTGTTACATAAATACCATTCAACCTCAACTTTATGTTAATATATATAAATTTATTTAAAAAGGGCATCTCCTTATCGTGCAACTGAAAGTTGCTGATGGCTTGCGCCATCTATCGGAATAAATATCAACTATTCTCGTTGATTTTTAATTATTCCAGAAGTGGCCAAATACCCATTCTTGATTAATCAAGAAAAGCTAACCACGAACGCGTTTCGGGCTGTTGGCCCTCATCAGCGTGGTGCAAGCTGTACCTCAACGACCAAAAATCTGGTTATTAAAGGCATCCTGAAAAATCATGAAACGGGTAGTTAAGGCCAGAATTGCATGAGACCGCGACACAACGCAAGCCATCAGCAACTTTCAGTTGCACGATAAGGAGATGCCCTTTTTTCATAATTATGCACCTTATCCCAGTACAATATCACATTTGTACTATTTTTTCATATAAATTAATATATATTATTGTTTCATGCTTGATGCGTCCCTGCATTTATTCAAAATAATATCTGATATTCGAAATTTGAACTGTTTTTGACGCTTATGATTCTTTTTAAAATAAATCAAATTTCTACTGCCCTTACTGCAATTTTTATTTTAAAATAAACATACGGGTCATATATAATTCAAATTCTATATACCAGATGGCACGCTAATGATATGAAATATTAAATTAATATGTGAAGTTTTAAAAATTTATATTAAATTAATATTAAGAGATTATGTACCTTGGTATCATATCTTTTATAGAATCATTCCTTTTGTGTAACATTGTTATTCTTTATATCTTGTAAATAGACAAAAGAATTGCTATAAATTATTAAATAAAAACGCATTGCTATCGTTTGTTTTTATTTAATACGCATTGCTATCGTTTGTCTTTATATCTTGGTTATTTATTTTGGGGAGAGAGGAACGGACGCGCGAAGACTTGGGATCACCAACCACAAAGAAGACAACAAATAAACATAATAACTATAAAAGATAATTTTAGTATTATTTACCTTTTTATTTACTTTAATAATGGATACCTGCTCTGTAAACATGTACAACCCAAAGAAGTAAGAAATCAAGGTCAATGACCTTGCAAAACTGCAACCTGGTGTAACAATATATGCACTTCGCAAATAAAACAAATTACTCAATAAGTTAGACCATTTAATAGTTACTGTTCTAAAAGCTTATGTCCATAGTTTGCTTGAATACCAATAATTAAATTCCACTCTTCAATGAGGAATATAAAAGCAGAATCGTCCAATACAGTATTAGAAGTCTAAGAAACGGTCTGGTAGATTAAATTGCCGAAACCTCTGGGAGGGCTCACCACTGATGAGTCAAGACCTTTCAATATATTTCATCGCAGTACGGACATTAGAAGTTCATTTTGTGTGTGTGATAAAGAAATATTCGTGCTTTAATGTATTAATATCCTATATATAGATGGTGGTAATAGGTTTATACTATTTAATACTACAAATTCTTCATTATCTATCATTAGGAGAAACTAATAGATCCATTCTCAAGACTAACGGATTCTATTCTGTTCAATACTTTCACCATACAATTCTCAATCAAATATTACTCTCAGATAACACTCTCTTCATAACGTTTAATAATTAAAGAAATGTTATCGAGAGTTTAAAGAGCAAAGAATAAATGATTCTTTTTTGGTATAATTTTTAAACCAAAGCTTCCAAACCACATGCTTCTTTTACAGGTATAATTCCAGTGAACGCTAGGAAAATATTTCATCTTCTTAGCGTTTAATGGAATTACACCTGTGGAAGAAACGCGGTGTTTGGAAACTTGCGGTTTTAAGTTTCACTAAAAGGAAAAAATTATTTCCCGCTCTTAAAATTTTCGATAACTCATTTTGTAATTCAACTTGTTTGAAGAGTGTTCAGAGAGAAATATTTATCAAGAATTGCTGGGACAAGAATTGTGTGGTGGAAGTATTCAGTAAAAGATAATTCGCTATAGGTTCTTTCTTCGCTCATGAACCTATTCAGTATTTATCTAAAGATATTATTGATTAGTTTAAAATAAGTGTTCTTTAAATTTTCTAATTTTTTACTATGGTCAGTTGTGAAATTCTCGACTGCGTTGTATGACTATTTTGGTTATAAAAATCATAATATTGCCACGTGGAAAATTCGGAAAGACAAACTTCAGGATGACCATTTATTTAGGGCAAATACAAATTATAAATGATAAAAAAAGATAGGAAATGAGGGAAGTTTACAGAGTAACAAAATATAAATATCAAACATCAAAATATAAACATCTGTTAATAAGATATTAAATACCTTGCTACACACGATCAAACACACACACAATATTGTATCAAAGTATTTATTATTTTATTAACAGAATATTATTTTTTATGTTTATATTTTGCAACTCTGTAAACTTCCCTCATTGCTTATCCACAACACCAGGCCAATAAAGCGACTAATGAGTGTTCTTCATTTTTTTCAAGTTGCTTGCGTACTTTTTCCGAAATATCTTTTTATACGAGTGTTACATTTTTTTTACAAAAGTATTGAGTATTGAGAGAGAAATTTATATAATAACTAAGTTACGGTAAGTGCACACAATGCAATAAAAAAAAAAAAAAAACTTTACAAAATTAGCGTTACTGTATGTAAAAATGGCTTTCGTGTTTTTATTAAATTTTTGTTCTGCCCTTTTTTTTTATCTCTTTAAAAAAACGTTTAAAATGCATTCGCAGCCATTAACAAACACATATGTTTGCCTAATTTCCATGTGCCCTTTTCTTTTTTTACAGAAAAATATTAACATTCCAGTATTTCTGATTAATTTTTTATAAACCTATTTTTTATTATTCTCACTGAGAAGATGGGCATCGCATTCAAGATCTATCGCAGTCACTCACTCAACTCGGGCAATTTCAAGGGTTAATGCGCTGGGGCGGGTACCTCGGGGGTTGGGTGGAAAAGCTGCCATCTATTTAAACTATATTGATTTTTAAACAACTAAATGGATGGTAAAAAATAATTAAATCAAATACCTAAACACTAATATAATACATTTTTTGTCATCACACACACTTTTTGCCTGTGGTTATGTGTTACTTTTGTATTGCTATTCTATGGCACTTCTATTATTTATTATTGATGTACTTTCAGTAAGAAGATAATTGCACTCGGGAGAATTCTCGGGCGAAGCCGGGTCATTCGTCTAGTATATATATATATATATAAACGTGTTTTTTTGTACGTTTATTCTCGTGCTTTACATTTATCATATAAATAACATATATATTATTGGAAATGGAGCATACTCTGTCTATCCAGTAAGGAGGTGATGGTGTGATAAAATATAATATTTTTCATCACAACGATCTAAATAAATTTACATTACAAGTAAATTGTCACCAGTGAAATGGTGGAATAAATTAAAACGTGCTCTTCCCCACAAAATTAATTTGAAATATTACCTGATCAATGCCACAACATACATAATCTCACCCTTGAGGTAAAAATCCAATTTTTATTCAAAGGTCGAGTGCCACCTGCAGCATTCAAATTGTAGCTGACCTTGTGTTACGACATGTGTTTCCATGGAGAAACATGAGCCACTTCCATCCTGCCTTAGTTAGCTCTTCCTCTTTCGCATCTGTTGCAATGTAAGGTTCTATGGATAGGTCTTTCTCTTTGCAAATTGTGTGTGTGTGTTTGGGAGAGATGAGTTGGATGGTCTTTCTTTCTATAGCCTAATTGGAATCGTAACTTTTAATCGGTATTTATGCAAGAACGATTCAAAGAGTCTAAGGCTTTCAATAAATACATAGGCATTGAGTTCGTTAGTATGGTGGTGGTGGTGGTGTCTTGATCATGGAGCAGATCAGATCGGTCCATGCACCCTGAATTGATACCGGCCAACCAAAGTGCCTTGTCTGTATGGAATTTCTCTTCTGGATTGATGTTTGCCATAAAGAGGGCTACAATAATGGCTGGGCAACTGGATATATGGTCCGGAGTGAGTTGGGTACTGTGACAGTTATTGCAGTTGCTGTATGATATAGTCATGTCTGGGTTTATCTTGATTCCTTTAAAAAGTTCTGTTCTGATTCTTGAAATTGTTGTTGTTAATTTTCTGTTAATGTTGAGGTTGCATATGGGCTGGGGTTCGTTAGTATGAATTTAATTATATATATATATATATAAGTATAGATGGAAATCTTGCAGGGAGGAAATCTATCTATAAGAGCATAGGGTGTCTCTCATCAATAGATTACGTCTAGTGTTGATGTTTAATTTGATGGGAGAGGCGCCATATGCCATTATAAATATATGTATATAAAGCAATAACGCGCCGTCTATACATAGGAAATGTTTCTTTTATACATAAAACAATTGGCGAAACCGCTGGGAGGGTTAACCACTGATGAAACAAGCCTTCCCACTATTTTTCATTGCAGTAAGGACATTAGAAGTTCGTTTAATGTATAAAAGAAACATTCGTGCGTTAATACATTATTTCCTAAATATATGTATATATCTATGAAAATGGCATATATCACTTTAAAACTGGGTCAGAACAATGTGGTTTGAATATAACTTATATGAAAATACTGATAAAACTTTAACTTTTTAAACTTATTTTATTTGCATATAAAATTCAAAATGAATATTTGAGAGAAATAGAGGTCAGAAAATTAGTATCAACACCAGTGAACACTGGGAAATCTTTTGTTTTGGTTTTATACAAATGAGTATAAGCTAATGGTGCTAATGGCTTATAGATTTGTTCCGTAGTAACTTTAAAAACCAGGAAAAGGTCGTAATTCAAGGTCGTCTTTTAGAGATGTTCGGTCTGGACTCCTTGTAGGAAAGTTTGTGGCCGATGAAAAATAGAATTTTATGGCTGACACATCCAGATAAAGTTCGTATAATACTAGTACTGTACTAGATGCCTGGGAGGAAGTTTTATCGGGCAACCTTGAGAAAGGCAGAAATTAGCTTTGATAACGACGGAATTTAGGATGTCCGTTTGATTGTTACCATCGAGGTACAGACTCCGTCCGTATCTTGGTTAATGTGAACGTATTTTAAACCAGTATCAACGCCACACGGTGTACACATTCCTCAGTATCAACGCCACAATGCCTCCATTCCGACAGTGTCAACGCCACAATGTACCCATTCCGTCAGTATCAACGCCAAAGCGCACCCATTCCGTCAGTATCAATGCCACAATGCACCCATTCCGTCAGTATCAATACCACAGCGCACCCATTCCGTCAGTATAAGCGCCACAATGTACCCATTCCGTCAGTATCAACGCCACAGCGCACCCATTTCGTCAGTATCATCGCCATAATGCACCCATTCCGTCAGTATCAATGCCATAATGCACCCATTTCGTCAGTATCAACGCCAGAGCGCACCCATTCCGTCAGTATCAATTCCACAATGCACCCATTCCGCAAATATCAACACCACAATGCAACCATTCCTTTAGTATCAACGCCACTGCGCTCCCATTACTTCAGTATCAACGCCACTGCGTACCCATTCCGTCAGTATCAACGCCACAGCGCATCCATTCCGTCAGTATCAACGCTACAGTGCACCCATTCCGTCAGTATCAACGCCACAGCGCACCCTTTCTCTCAGTATCAACGCCACAGCGCACCCATTCCGAGAATATCAACGCCACAATGCATTCATTCTTCAGTGTCAACGCCACACTGCACCGATTCCGTCAGTGTCAAAGCCACAGTGCACACGTCACTCATTCTTTGAGTATCAACACCACAGTGCATCTATTCCGTCAGTATCAAAGCCACAGTGCATATACAACTCATTCTTTGAGTATCAACACCACAGTGCATCTATTCCGTCAGTATCAAAGCCACAGTGCATATACAACTCATTCTTTGAGTATCAACACCACAGTGCATCTATTCCGTCAGTATCAAAGCCACAGTGCACATACAACTCATTCTGTTAGTAAATGCACAAGAGCGAACCCATTTTCTCAGTATCAACACCACAATGCACATACCATTCATTCTTCAATTAAATACACCACAGTACGCTGATTCCATCAGTTTCAGAGCCACAGTGCATATGCAACTCATTCTGTCAGTAAATAAACCACAGTGCACCCATTTTTCAGTATCTGCACCACAATACACATACCACTCATTCTGGAAGTAAATGCACCACACTGACCCAATTCCATCAGTATCAAAACCACAGTGCATATACCAC
Organism: Cordylochernes scorpioides; assembly: GCA_030710605.1. Lineage (NCBI taxonomy): Eukaryota > Metazoa > Arthropoda > Arachnida > Pseudoscorpiones > Chernetidae > Cordylochernes > Cordylochernes scorpioides. The sequence goes on along the minus strand of CP092881.1, from coordinate 37,169,151 downwards.
TCATTCTGCCAATATACCACAGTGCACTTATTCCGCCTGTAATTACGTTTGTGTGCACAAATCCCGACAGTATCAAGGCTACGGTATAACCATTCCAACAGAATCTACATTTAGGTGCACACATCCGCTAGTATCTAAGCCATGGTGTCCACATTACTAAAAACAGCAACTAGCATTTACATTAAAGACAGCCGTCGTAAAGTCTTGGTGTGAGGTACAAATCTCTGTATTTGATAAGAGCATATTCACAACCAATCGCCGTAACTTTTTTTTCTTTTTATATTAGTGGAAAACCCTAATGTTAAAACATATTGTGACAAATATTCGAAAGTTCTTCTAATGCTTCTCCAAAATCTAATAAAACACTCTATTTTCCATATAATTTTGAGATACCATATTTACATATGTCCTTCAAAGGGTACCTTTAGAGAGTGTCATATACAGGGTGATAAATGATAAACGATCATTTTTAATCTCTTTCATTATATGTACTCACATTATATGTATTTGTATTAAATTTAGCGTCTTTATAGAAAAATTGTGATGACCTAAATCGAAACATGAAACCAACCCTTTGTTGTAGCTCCTTTATTTAAAATATTATCTTTTATTATCATCTACAAATTTACTCTTGCAATTTTACGATTCGATATCTTCATAAAAATTATTCAAAAGAGTTATTTGCGCGTAATAGCAAAAAACCTATAAATCCCTCATTATTTGATCTCTATAAAAAGTTTATTAACACAATTTTATCCAATTAAAAGACCACAAACAAATAAAACAGAAGATAAATAATTTTAAGCCATTTATTACGTAATTGCATTATTTAAATCAATAATTTTAAGGTTTGAAAACATTGTGTAAAAATACAGAATTTACTTCGTTTAAGTCGAAATTTGACTTTAAATGTCTAAATTCTCAAATGATCGCCTGTCGAAAAAACGGCGCACATAATTAGAAAAATGAGATTTCCAGAATAGACTAGAAATATCAAGATATAGTTTGCAAATTGAAAATATTTGAAAGCCTTGAAGTGATCTTATCAAAGGAAGTTGATAAAAGTAAAACAAATATTCACAAGATATCTGGCTAATACTTGAATAAAACAAACCCACTTCTTCTGGCTCAACTTTTATCTATCTGATATCTGTAGACAAGTGTAGCAATGTCGTTCGCGGGGATCTACCAACATAACTGGACTTCTTGTTGGCTAGACGTAGTTGGTAGACAGGAGACCGTGATTATGTTCGACTTACACGCACAATCTCTTCCTTACAATGCTTTTCCCCAATACTGATCTCGCTCTACATTCTCTCAGCCGTTTCAAATATAGAGACTTTAAGAGTAAACAATTCATAGATTGTGTGCTGTGATCAAGTATGATTTACAAGTCATCTCTTAATTATAATGCCATTCTACCCTACACTTCATAAAGGTTCCTATCTTGCGAAGGAGTAAAGTTAATCACCTATATCTCAATATATCTCAAATATAGAGACTTTAAAGTAAAAGATCACACGAGACACGCACAAGTGTATCCGACTTACATCAATGTTTTCTTTATAATGCCATTTTACATTACAGTCTCGCCCTACAAACATACATTTTTACACTACACTTCCATAAGGTTCCATTCTAGAAAGGGGTAAAGTTAAAAACTGATATCTCATCCGCTGTAAATATAGGGACGTGAAAGTAAACAGTCTACAAAATTGCACACATTTATACACTATTCTTCATTAAGCTTCTAATCATGCGAAGCATTAAAGTTAATTACTGATATCTCAGCCGTTGTAAATATAAGAATGTGAAAACAGTTGATAGGTGGCTGCGATTAACTCCGACTAACACTCTATCGCTTTATTCGAATACTTTTTAATATTACAAATCTTTCATAACCCATCAAGATTAAATTTATTCACTCCGTTTCAATAAGGTTCCAATCTTGCGAAGGGTAAAGCTAACACTGATATATCAGCCGTTGTAAATATAGGGACCTTGAAAGTAAACAGTTGATAGGTGGCTGTGATCTCAAGCCCGTCTAACACATTATCGCTTTCTTTCAATACTTTTCTATATTACAATTCTTTCCTCATACCCTATAGGCTTACATTTATACACCCCACTTCAATAAGGTTTTACTCTTGCGAAGACAGTCACTGATAATCTTAGCTAAATTTCCTCAGACGTTATAGTTTGTGGGTAGTTCTACATCCACGTTAAGCCATAGGTGCGACTGATTTAAATCAAGTAAGTCGAATTCGAATAAATTGGGTTCTAGGTATTAATTTTTATTCATGGTAGAATCGTAATCATGCACAAGAGTCTGCACAAAACGCGTGCGTTGCGTATCACGGCAAAAAGGAATTAAAGATAGAGACGGAAGTTAGAGAAAAAACAAGAAGAACCTAACTCCCGAATTCCTAAATATACAAGCATGAATATATCTCTGAGATATGTTCCATTCTGTGTGACCATAAATGACAATTGAAATATTTATTTCAAAAGTTCTACCTACTCTCTCTGAATAACTCTGAAATTCTTTTTATATAATTTCATATACGATATAGAATTAATATTAGGCATAAAAACACACAATACACATTCATATATCTAAAGAGACAAGGGTCGCCTCTTCCGTCAAAATAGACGTCTAAAACCAGACACCACCTATTGACCGTCGCCGCAACTAGCGGCCTCGGGTCGGTGACAACCACAACACCAGCTATGGCCCAGCCACTTTGCCAGCTGAACACCTCTTTGGCAGATTGTCAAGATTCCATTAGGTCCCGTGTGGATCTCATGGAATATAAAGTCCGCCCTAGACTGACGAGGGTCATTAGCCCCCAAACCATGGTCTATAGGTGGACGTTTTTCAGTTTGCCCAAGCTGGTGTTGTGGTTGTCACCGACCCGAGGCCGCTAGTTGCGGCGACGGTCAATAGATGGCGTCTGGTTTTAGACGTCTATTTTGACGGGAGAGGCGACCCTTGTCTCTTTAGATCAATTTCCTCCCGGCAAAATTTCCATCTACATTTATATATATAAATACATGTTGAAATATATTAGAGAAATAATATTTTCTGATGTGTTAGTGATAAACTGGGGTATACACCAAACGGAGATTTGGAGAATCTAACATAGACGTTATTAAAATGCATGTCACTCTTAACACTCTTAAACTAAACACTCTTAATTCTTATTTTAAGATATATAGACACTCAAATCTTGTGGGTGTTCTTGTATAATTATAAATATTAACTCAACCTCATCTACACCGTTATAAAGTAAACTCTGTACCATAATAATTATAATTTAACAACATTTATAAATATGTAAATCTTATCCTTCTACTGCTACGTATCTATATAGATAATACCGTAACAGAGTTTTCCATTGTAAAGTCCTGAGCTATCTCCTCCGAAGATTCTGAACTACACATAACGATCTATATACCAAAATTTTCGTTATTTTTTTCTTCGTATGATAGGCCTGTTTTTATTTTCCTAATGTTAACAGTTATTTTTATTTTTTAATTTAATCTATTTTACAATCGTAGATTTTTTGCATTTATCATCATCAACTCCTTTTTTTTTAAATGCGTTCTTTTGTCTTATTACTACAACCAATCGTGATGAAACTTTGGGAAGATGTTTAGTATACTACCGGGATGGTTTCTGGCTAATTACTCTTTAGAAATAACCTTTCGTTGCATTTTTATTTACGATAAAACGTAGATTCACTCGCAATCAGCGCCCCCTCGCGGCAGAAGTATGGCCTTAAATAGCCTCGCATGAGCTTATTTGTAACGTCAACTTTAGCCTATAGGTTAGGTACACAGCTTCGTACCCCCGCAACCTAGGTTCGAGGCTCAGCGTGGGTGTTTTTTTTTTCATTTCTTTTATATTATTGTAGCAAATTATTAAAAATATTATTTTATTTAAAATGTAGGCTTTTTAAAATGAAAATTAACATACACAATTTTTTAATAATATTTGTAACAAACCTAGGTTCGAGGCTCAGCGTGGGTGTCTTTTTTTATTTTCGTTTCTTTTATATTATTGTAGAAAGGTCTGTTTTTACAGCATTATTATATTTTGATTGGTTTATTTTAAAAATGTTTGTTATGAAGGCTCTATGTAATACTATTTGGAGCACATTTTACATTTTAAGCACCTAAGCCCCCCTCTTTTTAATATTGTAGCAAAGTATTAAAAGTATTATTTTATTTTAGATGTTTGCCATGAAACTTTGGGAAGTTGTTTAGTATACTATCAGGACGATTTCTGGCGAATTATTTTAGAATAATATTTATAACAATAATTATAGCGAAATTACGACATAGTGATTATATTCTGTGTTTGTGCATATATTAATATTTAACAGAAAATGTTAGAACGTTCTATTAGAATATCTCGAAAACAAAAAACAATACATATAAACGAGTTCACTGACATTTATTAATGCAGTGATTATAATCAATGATTACAATGAAGGGCTATATTATCGATATATATAAAAAATCACTTTCAAATTTTAACGTAACGTTCCATTCTCAATCCCGTAGGGCTTTAGATCGGCTAAAACATTTTTATCTTTATAAGAGAATATTAACTTTACTGTACTGAATAGTTTAGTATAATGTTAATTTAACATATTACAATTTAGCCACAGCAACGCGTGGCCGGGTTCGCTATTTATAATATATATTTCTGATTCATTTGATTATGATTATAATTTGTAAGTACTTTGTTATAGTTTTTCATTTAAATAGAGCTCAATTTTTGGGTATGTTTTCTATTTGCAGTATCTTTCCTAATGTCTTTGGCAACGTTTTTTTTCTCATAAATAGGCTGAGGTTATATTATTTTTCTAATTGTAGATTGAATTATTACTTTTATTCTATAATAATTATCTTTTATAAGTGTTTGTTATAGTTTTTCATTTGAATTTAGCACAATTTTTGTATCTGGTTATCTTTTTTGGCATCTTTTCATCTCTCTTTGGCATCTTTTTTTTTTCTCATTAATAAGACCTAATCCAAATAATTTAATAGTGTGTGACGTTTCAGCAACAGCATCAGACAAAAGAATAAATGAACTAAAGAATAAAATCTCATTTTTTCTTTTGTCTGATGATGGTGACATTTGGATTAGGTCTTTTTTTTTTTTATTAATTTGTTATAGTTTTTCATTTGAATTTAGCTCCATTTTTGTGTCTTATTTAATAAATGAACTAAAGAATAAAATCTCATTTATTCTTTTGTCTGATTTTTGTGTCTGATTTTCTTTTTTACGGTATCTTTCATAATGCCTGATTTGATTACTTGATCTGTTATAGTTTTTCATTTAAATTTAGCTCCATTTTTGTGTCTGTCGTTTTTTTTTCTTCTCATAAATAGGCTGATGCTATATTGGTGTACTCAATTGCTGCTTTTTGTGTCTGGTTTCTTTTTTGCAGTATTTTTTTGGAATCCTTTTTTTTTCATCAATTATTTCCTCACATGCTTGGAATTTTCTTTTTATGCCTGTCCTGGCTTTCAGTTTTATAGTTTTCCTCTGCTTGGTTCTTATTTTACCTTTTTTTTTCAGCGTCTTCTGTCATGCCTCGAAAAGGCCGTGGAAGACTCACTCCCCTAACAGCTAGGCGTGCTAATATGACTCGCCGCAGACACAAAACCCCAATTGCTATTTCTCTTGTTTACTTTTTTACCAATGCCTATAATTTTTCACCTGAAAGATTTTTTATTTTATTTGTTATTCAATAAATTATTATCACTTATTTTTGGTCTTCTTTTTACTTACTTATTTTACTGGGGGTTGGTGGAAGGATGGTCTAAGCCGTTGGTTTTCGACCGCTACGACCTGGGTTCGATTCCCGCATTGGGCACTTTTTTCTGAAAAATTAAAAAAAATGCTCCAATGGCTTCCGATTCTTGCAAAAGTCCAACCCCACCAGCAAGCGCAAGTAATCAAACGGGGCTCTGGCACATTTGTAAATGCAAAGTCGAACTGCTTTTCACATGTTTAGACATGTGGTGTACTTACAGTTAAAGCAGTCGCATACTCTACCCACCATGATTATCAAGGCCTGTACCACGTGTACTAGGGATAAGCAAAAAAAAATTATTTTACTCATTGATCTATACATACAATTATTTGCATACAATTATTTACATACAAATATATGCATACAATTATATACATACACTTTTCTACATTTTTGCACTCTGCAGTCTAATATGTTGTTAATAATAGGGGTTTTAGACAAATATCAACTGTTGAAATTTGATTTTCCAAAATAGTTGAATTATCGAAAGTGTCGAATTAGTTTGTCATATGATAGGCCGTAGGTCGAGACATCCAAAAAATGGTCGAATTATCGTGTGTTGAATTAATTAGATTATATTGTATATATAAAAATATAGAATTGTTGTTTTTAATGAGGTCTTTTAAATGAATTTATTCCTTTAATATGTTGTCATATCTGCAATTTTTTCCATTTCCAAAATATTTATTTACACTTTCACCAATGCCTATAGGATCTTTGCGATGGAACAGGTATGGTGTTCTAGCGCATGTGCTCTCATGTCCTTGAAGCACATATACTGACAGTACCCAAAGTTGAACAAACTGTATAATGTCTGAAATATATGACTATAAAGAGGGCTCAAGGCCAAACCTTTGCTACAAGAGCCTGTGTTTACGCACAGACGCCTTTATGTTTTTAATGAGGTCTTTTAAATGAATTTATTCCTTTAATATGTTGTCATATCTGCAATTTTTTTTCATTTCCAAAATATTTATTTACACTTTCACCAATGCCTATAGGATCTTTGCGATGGAACAGGTATGGTGTTCTAGCGCATGTGCTCTCATGTCCTTGAAGCACATATACTGACAGTACCCAAAGTTGAACACACTGTATAATGTCTGAAATATATGACTATAAAGAGGGCTCAAGGCCAAACCTTTGCTACAAGAGCCTGTGTTTACGCACAGACGACTTTATGTGACTTTTTCAAGTGTGCGAACTTTGGATAGCATACATGTAAAGTTGAACCCAAGTATATATAAAATGTAGTTTTTAATGAGGTCATTTAAATGAATTCCTATTATAAATCGTCTCCTCTGAAATATAGTTTGTAAATTTATATTCTGATTTATTTTATCCTTTTTTTAATTTCCAGAATATATATTTACACTTTTCACCAATGCCTAAAGTTTCTCACCTGAAAAAAAAAAAAAACTCCGCCTTTGCCGGTCCCAAGCCAGGATGAAAAAGGAGGAGGGGGAGCAGTAACAAGCTCACTAAAAAAACCTGGGCTCAGCTGGCCCGGCTGATAGTACCTTGTAAGGGCTCCTAATCCAGGGATACATTCTTTTGGAGCTAAGTCAGTGGCCTGCCACTGAGTAGTGCTCCCAGTCTTGATGACAAAGGCAGACGCATTCTACTTCACCCAATCGTGATGGTTGTTAATTTCAAGCTTTACAAGCTTGACACTCTAATATGATTGAGTGAAGATAAGAAAGGAGAAAAAAATATTTTTTGTATTTTTTTTTTGGCAATAATCTATTTATTATCAATTAATTTGATTTTGGTCTTTATTTATTATTCCCCTGCACTATACATACATTTTGTACATTTACAATGTCAGCCATTTTCTCTGTAATACCTTTTTAGCAGTGAAGTTATATTTGAGCAACAAACAATTGTTGAAATTTAAAATGGTCGAATTATCGATAGTGTTGAATTACACTTTGTTATATGATAGGCTGTAGGTCAAGACAACAAAACATGGTCGAATTATCGAGGTTATATTGTATATATAAAACTAGAAATGTAGTTTTAATGAGGTCCTTGACATATTTTCATTCCTTTTATATGTTGTCTTATCTGCGATATAGTAGCATTTTTTGCAATTTTATTTGCTGATTTGTGTCATTTTTTCACTCTAAATATATTTATTTAAACTCTTCAACTAATACCTATAGTTTCTTTCCTGAAATTGCTTAGCAAACATGAGTTGGTTGTATTGTTATGCTTCGGAGATATTTTAATCCTAAGCAGGGTCTTTACGAATGGTACACGTATGGTTACACAGTGCATGTGCTCTCATGTTCTTGAAGTAGTGTAGATGTGTTGTTTGCACTTTTATTTTCTGATTTGTTAGTATTTTTCTTCTTTTTTCATTTTAAATAATTTTTTAGGCATAGGAACCAATGCCTATAGTTTCTCACCTGCGGGCCCTTCGAGTAAACCCGGGGCGTTGCCCGGGTCACTCGGCTAGTAAATGATAAAAACAAAGAATTTATAAAAGAGTAAAAAAAAAAAAACATCAGAATGGAGGATTACCTCAAAAGATTTCTGTTCTATCCAGACAGTTATCTCATTCAATAAAGAATATATTTCTCATTGAATAAAATTCTTATACTTATCAGTTTTGAGGATAGCCCAGTATTCTGTTATGACAATCTCTTGAGAAAGCTATAAAAGGGACGATCCAATAGGAGAACAAGATACAGTTGGCGTGTTTCCTAGGTGACGTTTGTTCTCTAAGGCCCGGAGTTACCGCCAGTTAGCGCCATCTCGCGCTGTCTCCGGTTAAATTCCTTCACGCTGTTGCTGTTCCATAATTACGTCATATGTCCCTAGTCTCCTCTGTTGTGTCTTGTGCTGGGACCTCGACTGCCATCTTTCTACAAGAATAAAGTGATACAACCGCGGTACTAACATATCTAGATACTTTCTCTTTGATATAAAATATTGTTACATCATGATTAATGGCGTATTTCTTATATTATTTTTAATATATTTGAAATTTAAATTATATATTTATTTATTTTTATATAAAATATTCTATGATATTTATTTAAAACACAGATTATTTAGATTGTCATCATTTGTATTTAGGTACACGTGTGACTTCACTGCTCTCTTTGATGTGAGAAAATAAATAAAGGATTCTGGTGGCTACTTAAAGAAGACTTATCTCGTTATTCCCATTTATAAATTTGTAGGATGGTTGAAACACGCTCTGGTAAGATGCAAGACCCAGCACAGGAGAGAATCCAGGCTGAAGAGTCTGCCAAGCCGCAACCTGGTGCAACAATATACAACCACCAAAGGAAGTTATCCGAATAGAATCAAATCCGGTAAATACGTTACTAAACATAAAGAGATTAAATTATCAGAAATCACACGTTTTATTCAAAAGATATTCATAAGCTGTCGTATTTCGACAGCCACGATCCAGGATCGAATCCCGTATTGGGCACTTTTTTTCTGAATAAAAATGGCTCCAAATGGCCCCCGATTCTTGAAAATGTACAACCCCATCAGTAAGTGTAAGTAACCAAACGAGAGAGGAAAGTGCAAAAGTGCAAAAAGAGCTCAAACTTCTTTCCACGTGTGTAAAAATGTGGTGTACTTACAGTAAAAGCAGCCTTCAAATAATAGCCTATATGGGAATTATATGGCCTATACCATGTGTACTAGGGAAAATAATGAAAAGGTATATAAACGCATATAGTGAATAAAAAAGGCATATCCTGGCCAGGAGCACACGTGCTTTTCAGAAGGCAGAGCGCCATCTGGTGGAACAGAAATCAACTTTTCATTGATTTAACCTGTTCCCTGATATTTGGCCAACCCATTTTCTTGATAAATCAATTTTATTTTTGATATCAACACCTGACCTTTTTTATTTTTTTCTATTGTTTTTCATATAGTGAATAAATCAATAAGGAGTTGCTTGACCTCTTGCCCTTATGCAAGCTGTTATTCGGCTTGGTATTTGATTGCTAGAATTTTGAAATATCCTCCTGCCGGATATCTTTCCAAAATCATTCCAATTGTCGCGTTAGATTGGCTAAATCTCGAGCTGGTTGAGAGGCCCATTTAACCCAAAACTTACTCAATTGGGAAAAGATCCGGCGACCTTGCTGGCCAAGCTAGTGTTAGAAAAGCTCTAAAACAAGCACTAGAAAGTATTGTTGAGTGCAGTCGGACATTATCTTGCTGAAATTATAGCCAAATGACGTGATATGAAAGGTAACAAATTCAGGCATAGAATCTCGTCGGCGTACTGTAAGAATGAAGCGAATTACAACTGAATACGTTCAGCTATAGAAAGAAATGTTTTATTTCAAGGTTGTATCTTTATATGTAATTCTACTGTCTTAAAAGCTTATGTCCACAGTTTTCTTGAATACCATTTGGGATATTCCATCCTTCAGTGTAGTATATATAAGCAGAATCGTCCAATACAGTATTAGAGCTCTAAGAAGCAGTCTGGTAAATTGAATTGGAGAAACTGGGATGGGTAACCACTGATATGATCTGAGCCTTCCCAATATATTTGTCATCGCATTATCCAATGTATCATATTGATATTTGAGTATTATATGTATTATTGATATCTGATACTTAGAATCTCCATATTTTGAAATGGTGAATTTTAGTGACATATTGTGTATATAAAATAGTATTTATTATTAATTTAACATGATAATCCTGTTGAAGGACTGAAAAGTCCGAAATCTTGAAAATAAAAAGTTGAACAAGAAACTTAACACTGGAAGCTTCATTTATTTTATAACATATGAATCAATTGATTTTATATTACACCGACAAAATGTTGTCTTAATTATTCTTGAATTTTTCTCTTTCTTGTATGATGAGCTAATGTTCAAGTAAAATGTAATTTGCACGAAATAACTCATATTAATCTCTATTTATGATGAAATTGTGGAAAAAAACTTTTAAAATTTTAAAATATTTCATCACAATGAATTTTTCCATTATTAATAAATAATAAAAAGAAACTCATTGTGAGGAAATATTTAGTAATTTTAAAAATAACTCATATTTTTTAAGAACTGTCATTTGTTATGAACATATGATATTAAGTTCTATCCAAACATTTAGAGCTTTTAACCAGCGCATTATATTTTTTCCAATATTTATAATTCTTAGAAGTAATTTTTAGAAGAAAAGGCTTTAAATCATATATTTTTAGAATGATATAACTACATATTATATATATTTTGTTTTTCTCTCATCTATATTGTTTGTACATAACATACTTTTTTTATATTATAATATCTATATAAAAATCTTTTGTTAAAACTTTGTATTTTGAAGAAAAAAAACATTATTTAACACCTCCCCCTTTCATCCAAATTTAAAAATAAACAGCTTTTTAAAAATTATTTTAATATATAAATAGAGAGAAAATAATAATTTTATCACATATATATTTTTTAAACACAATGGGTTTCCAAAAGATAATTAAGTGTTAAAATATAATTTATATTTTCTATATAAATAGTTGTGCACCACAACACCTTTTAAAAAATTCCATTGTTGTTCTTTTTAAAAAATGTTTTCATGATAAAGGTAATTTTGTGAAAGTATGTTCTCTAGCAGCCACATGTAAACTATGTAAAAATTAATTAAAACACGATCGTTCTTCTATGTAATAAAACGTAGGAATTTCCCATCTCTCAGCCTTTCTAAAAAGACTTTGTAACGGCCTAGACAAGATCTATTGATTGTCCGTAATGGAAATATTCCTGAGGACAATCTCAAAGATTTGGAATAGTTTCGCGAGGTGACGGACAAATTAGGTTCGGTGGAGCCGCCATCTTGACATCTTGGCAGTTTTTGTGACACCAGGGGAGAGAGAATTTACTGGAATATTCTATAAGAAACATTCCCAATAGTTCATAGTTAAAAGATCATTAAGGGAGTTGTCTATACGAGATATAAAATATATATAATTGAGGAATTCATACATTCTTTTTCCCATCTCACTGATAACTTTTAAAAATGGTCGGCAACTATCTTAGATTTTAAGAAGTTTTTTCCACGCGCCTGGATTATGATCTCTTATATTTAAAGCTATATATCTTTACAATTGCAAAGAAATATAATTTCTTTATATAAAATTAATACTAATTTTAAACAAGTTTTCCTGATTTTTTCCTTTCGCGCGCTTCTCCTGAAATCCCTAGACAATTAAATATATATACTATAAATTGTAGATGCATCCTCCCTTGTATTCATGCTCAAGAAAAGACACTCCTTTTCTGAAATTACATTAAAAAACAATTAAAAATAGAAAAGGTCAAGTGGATATCTTGAAAACAAAAAAGGAATATCCTGACCGCTCACATAAGAATTTTAGAGGGCAGAACGCCTTTTTTTTTGAGTATCTAGTGGAACAAAAATCAACAAAACCTTTATTTAGTCTTGTTCGTGATATTTGGCCTACCTATTGTCTTGATAAATCAAGAATATCCAACAACGAACGTGTGTTTCTGGTTGTTACCCCACGTCAGCGTGGTGAAAGCTGTATTTCAACGACTGATATGATAAATATAATCTCTATTCCACAACTTTATTAAAATTAGCATACACCTAAATGCAGCCAATAAAGCTGAAATATCAGTTATTGAAGCCGTGTGAAAACATAAATAATATATACCACTTGTATTTCCTTTCATTAGAACTATTTCAAGTCACTTCGAAACTTTTTGCTACCTATTATCATTCAATTTTGTCATAAATTACTATGTAACTAAAAATATACACTCTTAAACAAAACTTAAGCAAGTGGAAAGTCTTTTAATGTCGCTGGTCGTCTTTTTTTTTAAGTAGACGAGTAATTTTGTTGACACTTGGTTATCTCACGTGTCTTTAATAAAGGTCTCTCTGTGTATCAAAGATTTTTTAGAGTTATTGTCTGAATCCCAATATACATGCTAAAAGATACAACTTCCTTAAGTTTTGTCTATGAGTGTAGATGTGACATTTTTCAAGATGGTGCGTAGAATTTGCTTTTATTGGTTGTTATATTTCTTTTCTTTTTTTTTTTCTGTAAGCACATAAGGATGTTGAATGAAATATCTGTACCATATGGTGAGATATTAGAAGATATAACACAGTGATGAAATCTTATATAATGTATACACTTTCTTTATTATATAAAATAATTTTATACAAAAATAAATAAGTGACGATGTATAAATACACATACAATACATACACATTTAGAGAGGGTGTTGTTACACTTTAGAGGACGGGGTGTGTATTGCCAGGGACGGCTTTTTCCCATTTAGATGCTCGTACATTCAATACAAATTTTTAAGATTTGATAGATTCCAACATGAATTTCGTGTTTATTTATAGCTATAAATTAAAGATATAAATAAAGAAAATAAAGAATGATGGATAAATTTGAATACGGTAAAGGATTGATGTATTGCGGTAAAGGGTGTTTCAGGTAAATCCGCAATATACTTAAATATAAAGGTGTAATACTAAAATAAAAAGTACATAACGCAATCGAAACACTTTTTTTAATACTATAATGCGAGGCTCGTCATATACAGTATATGAATCTCTATATATAAGGATATTTAATTAATCCATTCAGGTTTCTCTGCGACTTAGACGAACCCCGGTAAATCCGCACCCGGTATATCAGAGAGCATTTATAACCGACAATTTAAATATATCAGAGTTACATCTTTATAATGAAATTTTACACATTTTATGGCACATCTTGTGAAGCTATAACGCTCCATCTATATTTAGGAAATAAAACATTAAATTTTTTTATACATAAAATAAACTTACTCGTATATTGTCCAAGTCCCCATCCAATATATTTAATCGCAGTAAGGAAATTAGAAATTTGTTTAATGGTCAAAAGAAACATTCGTGCTTTAATGTTTTTATTTCCTATATATTTTATTGTTTTATGGTGGTACCTGTTCCAATTTTCACATCAGTTCTTTAGGGATGTGCACATCTAGCTTTCTCGATATCTCTTAGGATTCTGAAAGGAAGTATTTTCTGTTTATTCCGATACATTCAAGGATGTGTTGTGGCAAGGCTGGGTTTGCAAGGCATTTGATGCGTTCACACTTTCCTATGAATATTAGAAACTTTCAGATAAGAAAACTTGAATCTTCAGTGTGATGAAGAATTTTAGCGGTTTCATCAAATATGATTTAGAGATTAATTTGCTAAAACCTCTGGTTCACGGATGATTAGCCAGGCCCTCTCTTGGTACTTTCTTTCACTCAAGTAAGGTTCGTAGACGTAGTTTTGATAATTCACATAATAAGAAACATTAGTGTGCCAAAATGTGTAGAATTTAATTCAGGAGTTGATTGTACAATAGGGAAAATAATTTATAATATTTTATCATATCCCCTGAACACACAATTCAGAGAAATCATAAAAATATTGCATTATATTAAAAATATATTTTCTTAGGTGAGATATATATATTTATTCCATATACACAATATACTATTTAATATAGTATACATGATAAAAAATTCCATACACAAATACTCTATACACACAATACTCTTCCAATGAAAGGGGCTTATCTTGGATCTAGACGAAATATTGAAAAAAAAAAAAGATAAATAGGTAGTGATCCAAGATACGATTTTTTTTATAGGAAGATAATCTTATGGATTGTGATATCTTCAGAAAAAAAAACAATTTTATCATTGTGTTGGATTGGTTTTCTTATATAATTGCATTTACTATAAGGATAATATAACTTTATCAACAAAAAGTAAAAAAGTGAAATTGAATTGGGATGAATGAGTTAATTGTGAAAATTGGCATTTCTTGATTCGTTCAAATGAAATTTGCTGATGGCTTGTGCCATTTTACGAAATAAATATCAACTAATCGTTAATTTTCAATTATACCAGAATATTGGCCAAATACCCTCTCTTATTGAATCAAGAAATTCAATTGAAGTAGGGGTTTCAGGACTACACTACGCTGACAAGGGACAATTTGGTCCCTCGTTTTTATAGAATACTAGTCGAATGACCCGGGCAACGCTCGGGTTTTACCCGATTAAATGTTTTTATCCAAATGCTATTCGTTACAATTATAAATTGGCGCCGTGGATGTCATTCATGTGAAACGTCCCGCTCCAAAATTTGTGTCTGAAAAACGATATTTTTTAGAGAGATGATATGGCTTTGTGTCTTCTGCTTGAATGAATGTTTTCTGTTAGAATTTGTTCCTGCATACTAAAAATGAACTGGCTTCACCCGTGTTCTCTGACTTTGGAATTTTTCCCGATATAAATTTGTATCTGATAATCAAACATGATACAGCAATATTGTCATCATCGTTTTCTGACTAAAAGACAACTATTTTTGCCCAGAACTTGTCAATTTCAAATTTTATCGGTTAAAAATCCGATAAATACCTCTTCCAGATTTTTCAATATGTCCTGTTAAACCACGTTTTACATGTACATTAAGTCAGCTGATATTACTTCCCAACTTCACCGCTAGAGGCGCTGCTTGCGAGCGAAAGGGCAAATTTGCAATGCAATTTGCAAATTACTCGAAGAATATTCGGGATAGAGACCTGAAATTTTCACTATAAGTTTTCCAGATTCTACTATATATACCTCTATAATTTTTGTCAGATTAGTCACGATTTGTGGACGTGTATAGCCGACAAACATACACACATACATACACTGACTTATATATATATATAGGGATAATTAAAATCATTGAATAGTTGATATTTTTCCGAAAGATGATGCTGATATATACATGTATATAAATAGTTAATTTGTTGGGAATGTTTTGTTCAAATGGTTGCGAAGATGACTAGGTTGTACATTCAACAGCATAAAGTCTAACACCACAGTCTTGTCTAAATACACATTCACATGACTAGAGATTCTTCAAGAGCGAAAATAGAACATTCTCTCCTACATATTATACAACGAGTAAACAGCAGCACTGTACAGAGAATCCATTCCGTGCTGTCAGGACTTCAACGATGTACCCACTCCCAGCGTACACAGCTGACAGTGCAACATCACTGGAAGCTGTAGCAGCACTGTACAGAGAATCCATTCCACACTGTCAGGATCGGCAGCGATGCACCCACTCCCAGCGTACACAGCGTTCACATCTGACAGTGAAGCATCACTGAAAACTGCAGCAGCATTGTACAGAGAATCCATCCCGTGCTGTCAGGATCGGCAGCGATGCACCCACTCCCAGAAAACACAGCGTACACAGCTGACAGTGAAGCATCACTGAAAACTGCAGCAGCATTGTACAGAGAATCCATCCCGTGCTGTCAGGATCGACAGCGATGCACCCACTCCCAGCGTTCACAGCGTTCACACATCACTGGAAGCTGTAGCAGCACTGTACAGAGAATCCATTCCACACTGTCAGGATCGGCAGCGATGCACCCATTCCCAGCGTACACAGCTGACAGTGCAGCATCACTGGAAACTGAAGCAGCACTGTACAGAGGATCCATTCTGTGATCGGCAGCGATGCACCCACTCCCAGCGAACACAGCGTACACAGCTGACAGTGCAGCATCCCTGGAAGCTGTAGCAGCAATGTACAGAGAATCCATTCCACACTGTCAGGATCGGCAGCGATGCACCCACTCCCAGCGTACACAGCGTTCACAGCTGACAGTGCAGCACCACTGAAAGCTGCAGCGGCACTGTGTAGCCCGGTGTTCCAGGCGGGAGTCGAGACCGCGTCCACAGCAGGTGTCCTGGCACAGGGGGAGCTGGGAGCCACTCAGGCCACATTCTCTGCCTCCTGGGGACAGACACAACAGCTTGTTACTGTACAACTTCCTTCAAAATTTCCTGTATATAACATTATCGTGTTTATTAGGTTACAACTCGGAATACATTTGTAACGACACACATAGTCAAAACACGAAAGAGAGCTGACTAACCATCTATATTATGATATAAAAAAAATAATTAAAAAAAGATTAGGTGTTGGTATTAAAATAAAAAAAAAGGCAAATCCTGATGACCACAAGCACATGGACCTTTTAGATGGTAGAGCGCCATTTTTTAATTTTAACATTCTGATATATACAAAACAAAGAATGATGATGCTAGTCTCTTGTTGTCGTACAAACTGGTTCTGTGCCACAAATTATATTAATCTCTAAGTGATATTTACATACACACGCACATATGTTTCACAACATATTGAACTATTTTCTCCTTATCCCGGTTCCATATTTTAGTTTTTATAATTCTGTTTTATATAACATAAATTCATATATATATTAAAGTCAGTGTATGTATGTATGTGTGTGTGTTTGTTCCTATGTCGGCTATACACGTCCACAATATGTAACTAATCTGACTGAAATTTTAACAGTATATAGAGTAGAATCTGGAATAACTTATAGTGAAAATTTCAGGTCTCTATCCCGAATATTCTTCGAGTTAATTGCAAATTGCGTTGCAAATTTCCCTTTCGCTCGCAAGCAGCGCCTTTAGCGGTGAAGATGGGAGATAATATCAGTTGACCTAATGTACATGTAAAACGTGTTTTAACAGGAAGTAGAGAAAAATCTGGAAGAGATATTTATCGGATTTTTAGCCAAGAAAAATTGAAATTGACAGGTTCTGGGCATGAATAGTTGTTCTTTAATTAAAAAATGATGATGACAATATTTCGGTATCATATTTGTTTATCAGATACAAAATCATATCGGGAAAAATTCCAAAAAGCAGAGACCACGGGTGAAGCCAGTTTATTTTTAGTATGCAGGGACAAAATTCTAACAGAAAAACATTAATTCGAGCAGAAGACACAAGGCCAGATCATCTCTCTATAAAAATATCGCTTCTCAGACACAAAGTTTGGAGCGAGACGTTTCACAAGAATGACATCCACGGCGCCAATTTATAATTGTTTCGAATAGTATTTGAATAAAAAATTTAATCGGGTAAAACCCGGGCGTTGCCCGGGTCATTCGGCTAGTCTATATATATATAATTGAATGTCTGTGTGTGTGTCTGTGTGTGTGTGTGTGTATCTGTGTGTCCTCTATGGATTCAAAAACCATACATCCAATCCCCGTGAAATTTTGGGATATTATTAGGTGTATCCCCGGAAAGGTTTACGAAAAATAATTTCTTGAATATCTTTAATATCCTTAGAGTTATTTGCAGATTTGTAGCTTTAACTCGCAAGCAGCGCCGCCTTAGGCTTAGGTCTGCCCCCCCCGTCCGGCCGCCGGCCATTGGACAGTCCAAGTTCCCACCGACCAATCAGAGGGATCAAGAGCCCCCCCTCCCCCCCACCCCCGTCCGGCCGCCGGCCAATCAGAGGGATCAAGAGGTCCTGGCGCTGGGGGGGCGGGTAACCTCCGGGAACTACGTCCATCTTCCATAAACGACCATGATTCTATTCAACTTATCGAGTATTTTTCAAGGGACCGGGAAAATATGTAGATAAAACGATGATTTTGTAATGTAGAAAATTAGGAAAGACAAAATCAGGATGACACGGCACACAGGGACCGGGAAAAATAATCACTTTATCGAGAGATTCACGACCATTATTTTATTCAACTTATCGAATATTTTTCAAGGGACCGGGAAAATATGTTCACTAGATAAAACGATGATTTTGTAATGTAGAAAATTATGGAAGACAAAATTCAGGATGACACGGCACACAGGGACCGGGAAAAAATGTTCACTTTATCGAGAGATTCAAATTTACGAGTTTCAAATTATCAAAATATATCTCTTTTTTTATAAGTTTATAGAGAATTGTTTTAACAAATGTTCGTTAGACAAACCTTTACTCGGGTAAAACCTCGGGCGAAGCCGGGTACGTCCGCTAGTATTAAATAAAACAAGACACTTTCCCGTCAAATGTTACAGATTAGCGTCAGCGATAAAACAACACCAGCTTTTGAAAATTTTCAGAATATTAATACACTATCCCGTTTATAATGCGAATTTGGGCCAAGTCTCCAGAATAACTTTTGATCGGGTTTATATATATATTTAAAGTGACGTCATGGTGGGTCTGGGTTGAAGACTGACTAAGTGACCATTGGTTTACGTAGGCAAAAAAAAAAATCGCTATTTCGAATTTATAAGATACAAGAGTCCAAGATAAGGTGTATGAGCTACTTGCACTTCCTTGCGGAGATGAGTTTGTGAAAGAATTGAGATCCATTTTATATTACGATTTATTAATTAATTTAAAAAACCTGCTCATTTCGGGTTTATAATCAGAATTTGGTTTCTGTAAGAACGGTATATACTACACATCATGCTACCAACTTCACAGTTCTTAGTGAGGTTATGACTCTATAATACCTAGCATTATATAAATCGATGTTTATAGTTCATTCTCCCGTTGATTAGCTCTCTACTACCACATGACTTTAAACAGCCTATCAGCGTTTAGATAATAAAGCGAGAATTAATTCAGGGATTTCATCGAAGTCCTAAATAAACGAAAGTTGGCTCGAAATTCAGAAGTTCCTTTTTCTCTCTTTGGAAAACTTAAAATATTAATCTTTTAAAAGTATTTTAATGCATTTTTCTTTATAAGTATGTTTGATATTATATTGAAGATAGAGGTTTGCTGGCTGGCATTTATAGTTCATTTAAATAAACGAAGATTTCGACCAAAAAATTGCTTTTATATTTAAAAATAAATAAATAATTAAACAGTTTTCTGGTCGAAGTGTCTTTTATTTTAAAGGACTAAGTTCGATATATGGTTAATATTTATAATTATTTTTGTATTATATAGGGGAATTGACGGTTGAGATATCTCCTTATTCTGTAATGGTAAATATTGCTACGTGGAAAATGAGGAAAGACAAACTTCAAGATAACACAGCCCTCTCGAGAGAGAGATAACCCGGATTCCTGGAGCCACGTACTAAAGTCGCCAACTATCCGGGTTGGTCTTTGATGACACAGAAATTTATTCAAGGCAAAAACAAACTATGAATGATAAACAAAAGATAAGCAATGAGGGAAGTAGCAAATTATAAACATAAAAAATAATACTCTATAATATATAATAATAAAATGCAATAATAAAATAATATATACTTTGCTATAATATATTATAGCGGGTTAACAGAATAAATCAATGTTAATAAACCGTCACATTTATAGGTTGAATTATTCTTGTAATTAGCTCTGTAGAACGTGTGGGGCTGACGGGTTGATGTTCCCGTTATTTTTAAAGAGCAAACAAACGCCCCTATTACGTTGTCGTCGGTGTGGTGACAGCGCAAAGTGGTACCTGTACATGACATGGTCTATTTACTTGTCACACACCCGTGGAATGGAAGAATCTTAGGTCTTTTATCTATTTAAGTCAGTTTGTTGAAACTATTCCTGCGTTGTTTTCTGGAAATAGAAACATTCCACCATATATTGCCCCTTACTGTAATAGAAAAATATTTGAGAGGACCTGGATTATTAGTAGTAAATCTCTTATCGTTTGTTAGTTTATAAGGTTTTCCCAAAATTTCGTAAACACTTGCAAAAAATTTAAATACCAATATTATTCGCCGTTATGTATAATGTATTTGTATTATGTATTACTAGCCGAATGGCCCGGGCAACGCCCGTGTTTTACCCGATTGAATGTTTTTATTCAAATACTATTTGTTACAATTATAAATTGGCGCCTTAAATAAATGCATATGTTAGTTAATAAATATAGCCTATGTGCTTTATCTGTCTATGTACTGTTGGCTTCCGTAGGCGTCTCATACTGGGAAAAGGAAAGAGAGGATTCCATTTAGTTATTAACTAATATATGCATTTATTTAAAGAGCGACCCGCTCCAAAACAATAACGGTGATAGAGACGACTGATGAGGAATGACGCTCGTAACTGTATTATGTATTATTATGTATTCACCGTAATATAATTATACGCTAAGTAATGAGAAAAACAATGTTTTAAGAAGAACAAGAACTTTTGGGTCAACCTTATAATTCATCAAAATATATAGAAATAAATTATTATTCTCTCTCCCATGTAGAAGGGAATTTAGGCCTGAAAGAGAGCTTGAGAATCATAATGAGGTTTTAAAAGAAACTCATCCTTGAACGGCTTATGTTTGCTATTCAAATTATCATTTAGTTATATATTAGTTTGTGAAATTTCTGATATTTGATTAAAAGTAATTATGGTTCACTTTCATCTAGAAAAATGAGATAATTTTGCTGATAGGATTATTTAAAAAAATTGTAAGCTTGAATATGAATAGTAGCCGTGTAAATTTTAAGAATGCCTTTCAAAATATTTTTACCTTCATTTAGCACTTTGGAGATTCGTCTTTATAGAATTTATGTATGACTGTGACATATATCCTTCTAATATTCGATTAAGTCAAATATAATTGATCAATAATTTTAATAGAGTAGTTGAATATTAATAAAAATATATATTTTGATAAATATTTGGGTACACTTTTGTAGAATTCGATTAATAATCTGGGTCTACTTTTAGAGATTTCGATTATTTTATAGGTCTACTTGGATAAATATTTTCAAATATATTAGTGTAAATATTGATGAATAGTTACTTCTTTTTAGAATTCGAAGAATGATCAAGTAGACTTTAGAGATTTCGAAAAATATTAGGTAAAATTTTGAGATTTGGAAGAATAATTAGGTAAACTTTAGAGATTTCGAATAATAATTAGGTAAAATTTAGAGAAATCGATTAAAAATTAGGTAAACTTTAGAGATTTCGAAGAATAATTAAATAAACATTTAGAGTTTTCGTTTAAAATGGGTGGACTTTAAGATATTTTGATGCAAGTTGGGTAAACTATTATAGATTTAGAGAATATTTGGATATATTTTGTATATTTCATTAAGTACTTTTGTATTTTTTATATGATTTATA